>OX940800.1:42331820-42857681 GCA_954870605.1 Acer campestre
AAATCAACACAAATGACCTAACAAATGGTTTGTCCTTGTTAGGGGTGGGTACAAAAATCAAACCGAATTAAACCGAAACCAAAACCAAAAAAGGGTTTTTGTTCGGTTCATAACTTCTATTCAGTTCAAATCGATTTGAAATTTGAAAACCAAAATGAATTCGGTTCGTTTTTGGTTTTGGACATACAAAACCAAACCGAACCAAATAAACCAAATTGTCTTAATTAATTATTTTGTAAGGTTTAATTTTATTATGGAATGTTTGTTGATGATATTTTATTTTGGACTACATTATGTACTATATTTTTTGACTTCTATTTTATAGAAGTTATACATATTTTATATTTTGATTTAGTATGTAACCTTAATATGATTGAAATTTTAGATTTTGATTGAAAATTGGGTTGCATTTTGTTTAAATTATTTTTTATATATTATGCTTTCTTAAAAAAGTTTAAGCCTAAATGCCAAAAATGCAACTTAAAAACCCAAAAAATTAAAAAACATATTAAAAACCTTCAAAGTAAAATAGCCCAAAACCGAACCGAAATAAAGGTGTTCGGTTCAATTCGGTTTTCAGGTTCAAATGGTTCAAACCGATTCACATTTTCAAAAATTGAATATATGTCAGTTCAATAGGGTTTTGGCCAAAACTGAACCGAACCGAACCATGTCCACCCCTAATCCTTGTCATGTTACTTAACACATCCGTTAACGGGTTAATAATAACAAATCTACATGATTTAGGTTGATTTTTGTGTTATTTTTTATTTTGTTGTGCAGGCCTCAGGGTCTTATAATGTATATTAAAATAAATAAATTAAAGATTAAGCAGAATAATTTGTTTAGTAGGAAATTAGGAAACAGCAACCCCAATCCTTGTATAATCCTTATTCCTTATCTCGGAGTGATTAATTAGAAACCACAATTCTTTTTCTATCACGAGTGTCATAATAACAATAAAAAATTATGTATTGTTTGGTCTATGTACACTCCAAAATTAGAAATCCGTACTGTTAGCTTGATGTACACCCTAAAATTATGTAGGCTAGAATCCCTCTAAATTAATAATCTTGTGACCCACACATGAGTATTATTTTAGAGAGGTTATTAATTTAAAAAGCATAATATTTTATCTTTAAAAACTTGTGGAAGTCGGCTTTCTTATTTAGAAAATGTTCCTTATTTATCCAATTCCTTTTGAGAATGTGATTACTTAGAGACCATGGATATTTTAATCGACCGATATTAAATCAATATTTAATAAGAATTCTATTTTTGCAACAAATATTTACGGTAGTTAATTTAATGTGTAAGAGATAATTTTAACAAGGGTGTAGATATTGCCACCAATAAATATAATAAGCACACACATATTTATAAGTACATCAATATTTAAAAATTTTAAATTAAATCATTATCGTAGACAACTATTTTAATGTCAATTATACCCTTATTTAAATGAATGTATTCATTTTAATACATTTTATTTATAAACCCTCTTAAATTATTAATACACTTAATTTCACAAATGATAAATTTAAGTTCTTCATGCTTGAAAACATAAATAAAAACAAAATAAATCCTTGCTTTGTTTTATTTTTGTTTTTGACTCTATTTGTGTGCATATCTTTTTGTGAGTGGTGCTTGTTAGTTCAGCTGTGGGTGCACCTTTTAATAATCATGAAAAATTTATTAACTTGAAAATCATAATTTAAATATAATATCATATTTATTATAAGCTTTTTATTTAAAAAATATATATATATATATAATTAGTTGTGGTCCATGAGATGGCCCATGAACCAGCCCATAAAAAAAAATTAAAAAAATTAATTAATTGTACAAAACTACATCCATAATTTTAGGAGCGTGCTATGGCCAAGCAAAACACTACTTCGTGCCATGCCTGACACGACGCACAAGGCCTAGGAAATGTGGATCGGGCAGACCCGACCCAACCCATTTTAAAGCAGAACTAATTATATATTTATCTGTAGAGGACCTATATGACATTGACGCTGGTATGTTTGTGTTTTCATTTTACTGTAGCGATATTCTCAAATTAAATTCGGCGTTTTTTTTTTTTTTTTTTTTTTTGTTTTAATTTTTTATTTTATTTACAAAGGTGGGTATTTTACTATTTGAATCAGGAGTAATACCGTAGTACTAAAAAATCTAAAAAATTAACCTAACAAATGGTTTGCATTCGTCATGTAACTCACATTCTTAATAAATTATATGGTAATAAAAAATCAATTACTATATAATTTAGGTTAATTTTTTATTAATTGTTTTGGATTTGTAGCATTACTCTTACAATGTACCAAATATTAACCAAAAAATAATAATAATAACAATGACACAAATAAGTTTGAAAAATTATCAACTCTACTTTGCCTTCTTACGACGTACCCTATATTATAAGTGGGTCCTAGTAGAATACTTTTGTTTTAATTAGTAGGAAATTAGGAAACAGCAACCCCAATCCTCTTATAATCCGTATTCCTTATCTCGGAGTGATTAATTAGAAACCATAATTCTTTTTCTATTACGACTCACGAGTGTCATAATAACAATAAAAACCCTTTTTTTTTTTTTTTTTTTAAAAAAAACGTAACCAACAAGAAAAACAATAGCGAAATTGTGAAAATATTTAAAATAAATAATTAAGCAGGATATGTATAATTGTATTACATTACAAATTGAATTAGGAAACAAGACAGAGAACCCCAGTTCCAAGTAAACAGAAGTGGACAGCAATCGAGTAATTTTAATCAATCTAGGAAATCCAACTGTTGCTTCTATTAGTGCTTCTTCTTATTTAAAGTGAAATAAATCCTGAGAATCCAAACAGTAAAATTTGCATGTTTTCTGATGATGGTTAATTACCAAAAACCTGTAGAAAACAGGGAAGGAGAAGAAGGGCTGTTGAGTGTTGATGATTTTGTGGAAAGAGGTGTCAAGATTGATCCTGAGTGGACTCGTTTTGAAAATTTGTTGGCTGCTGCAGAGGTGGCTTCTCAAAAGCATGTTGAACAGGAGAAGATTAGGAAGAAAAGGAAGGTGGTTTCGGTCAATCAAAGCTGTACATTTAATTACAAGAAAGCATTGGAGGAAAACCTCAAGTCTTCAGCTATCAATAGCCATAACAGTACTAAAAGCTACAATTCCGAATATACGAAAAGAAGCTCTGGAAGCCATAAAAGTGATGATCATCAAAGGCGTTCAAGGAATAGACAAACCGGTCCTGATCAGAAGATTCCAGTTTTGCCTGAATGTTTTGTGAATCGGATTGATAGCCTGAAAGGTACCCATATAAGATTTGTCATTGAGAAAGTATTGTATGAATCCGATGTGAATGGCAACAGTCGATTGTCCATACCAGAAAGGCAAGTGAGACAAGAGTTTCTGACTGAAAACGAGATACGAGGGTTCGACAAGGACCTTAAGATTCCCCTGTGGAAGTTCATCGAACCTTCCTGCAGGGAAATGCTGGACGGAACAATGTTTTTGAATAGATGGAAAATGGAGAAGGAAAATGGGACAATTACGTATCAATATGTTTTGATCGGAGAATGGACTAATGTTAGAATCAGGAATGGACTTAAAGTTGGTGATCAAGTTCAAGTTTGGTCCTTCAGGATTCAAGAAAAGCTTTGTCTAGCTCTTGTTGAGGTTACAAATTAATTAAAGCAGATAAATTCTGGGGATGATGATATTTGATTTCAGGTTTTTCTTTTTATGTATTTTTCTCTTCTAGGAATTCCCGATGGTTTATTTTTTTGTTGAAGAAGAAGATATCTTGACAAAGTTTTATATTGATGTAGATGTTGTTCCTTATGCAAAGTTGTAAGTTAGATTCGTCGACAACTAAAGTTGATTCATATTTTGTTTAAGTGGTTTTACAAATTACTTGCTTAAAAGGCTAAAAGCTAAAAGAGAAATTCACTCTCGTACGTAATACATGCAAGTCCAGATTATGGAACCAGATGACAAAATCTCAAAAATCATCCGGATCATTTAACTCATTGTTTAGATCTTGGAATAATAATAATAATAAACTTGCGGACCATGGAAATACCATATTGTAATTTATAACTATAATGGTATGAAAGTAGATATCTCTCGAAACTTAATTTTCAAATCCTTCATTTGTATACACCATTGAATTGAAATCTAAAGATGAGAAACTATTCAGTAACATTACTGTTAACAGCAACTTAGCTAAACCCGTTATTTTCTCTTGAAACTTTGATTAGTTGGTTATTATCTTAAGTGATATTGAAGTATAATAATTTTGTTTTAATAGAAAATTAGGAATCAAGATTACAAGAACCCCCAAATCCCATTAGGTAATCCTAACATGCAAGTTATTAATTAGTAATCCCAATTCTTTTTTCTATTATACAATCCTTAAATATTTGAAATAACTAATTAAGCAAAATATCTAAACGTGTTTGATTACAAATTAAATTAGGAAACAAGACACAAACTAGTTCCAATAGTAACAACAGAACAATTGATCCTTAACAAAATTATAAATCGTTGTAGATTAAAAACTTAGAAATTTGTTAAAATAAATTAAAATCGAAAATCAATAGTTATCGGTTTGATTAAAAAAAAAATAAAAAAACAAATCTAAAAAATAAAGACATAAATTTAGACCACAAATTCAAGATATTAAGTCTCGAAGTCTTGGCACCCAAGAATTTGAGACTCAATTATTATTATTGCTTCTTTTTTTCGGCTTCTCACCGTTAGGGATGACAATGGGTCGAGTTCGGGTCGATTCCTACTAGACCTAGACCCAGACCTGTCAAATATTTTGGAACCAAGATCTAGACCCGAATATTTTTATGGATTCAGGTTCATGTCTAGATCCGTGCGTCTTAAGAAGACCGGACCCGTCCCACGGACCCGCCAAAAGTGGCAATCACGATTTCTCTACTATTTCGCATTTTCCCAGCAACTAAAACAGTGCTTTTCATATAAACAAAACCAAACGTTCAAAGCAATAATGGAGCAACAATGGACAGCGAAATTCTAACTTGTAATGTATCTATCTTCAGTTAGCAATAGTTCTTCATCTAATTCCTTACATTAAATATAATCCTGACCATTCATCCAACCAACCATCCTCTGCTTGATTTCAGAGGTGTGAAGATTGATCCCGACTGGTCTGGTGGTCTTGAGACTTTGTGTGCTGCTGCATGTAGAGGTGCATGGATTCTCAAAAGTATGTTGAAGAGGAGAAGATTATGAAAAAGAAGAAGAAGCTAATAGAAGACCATGAAACTGGTCCTGTTGGGAGAGATCAAGGAGGATCTACAGAGGCCTCCTAACAACGAAAAACTGATGTCTTCTGCTATCAATAGTCATCACATGCAACAACTGTTTCACAATGACTATTCAACTCCACTGCAAATCCCAATGAAGCAATGGTGTACTCAAAAGCGTTCAAGGAACAGACAAACCGGTCAGCATATTAATCTGAATTTGCCTCAGGATTTTTGGGATGTGATTGAAAGCAAGAAAGGTTCTGATGTAAGGTTGGTGATACAGAAACTACTATATTAATCGGACGTGAAGAGTCAAAGCTGTCGAATGTCCATACCAGAGAAGCAAGTCAGATAGCAGTTTCTAATTGAAAAGGAGATACGATGTATCGAGGAGGGATCTAGACTTCCGCTGGAGGTGTTCATCAAACCTTCCCTGGAGGTGTTCATCAAACCTTCCCTGAAAATATTCGGTGGAATGGACTTGTTTAGATGGGAAATGAAGAAGGAAAACGGGTCGATATCTACGCATCAATATGTTTTGATTTGGGGATGGAATGAAGTTAGAGAAAGGAACAGACTTCAAATTGGTGATCAAGTTCAACTTTGGTCTTTAGGATTGAACTGTGGTGTGTGTGTTGGTGGTGAAACCAGGATTTTTGATTGGATGGGACTGGGATTTTTTTTTATTTTTTTTTATTACGGGCCCAATCGCCGCATCGTATGTGGTATATATATAAGAAAACAAATAAAACAATTATTATTGAATTTATATATGTTCTATAACGTTTTGATGATAAAATATCAAATATATATAATAGAATTTAAAACAATAATTTCAACAAATGTTTTTCAATATGGACAACCATATAATTTATTATAATTTTTCAATAATTTTCTAACTGTTTTGTATTACAAACATTAGATTATTATAAATTATTTTAACATTTCAATCCAGCTTTCGTATCCACTATCTATCATACACTAAAATCAGTTAAAACAAAATTTTATGTCAGATAAAAACAAATAACACACAAATAAAAATTAAAATAATTCTAATTAAATCAAATATGAAAAAAAAATTGAATTTGGATCCTCTACTGATCTAATATTTTTTCTGATCACACCTAATCTCATAACACATAAACATTGAAATGAATGTGTGATTAAGATGTGATTGGTTTCAACAACCACTTTATCAACAATCAATACCAATCACATGCTTTAAAAAGATCATGAAAAATATCAGATCAGTAGAGGATCCAAATCCGAAAAAACTAAACGACAAGAATAACGTCTAATGATGGTGATATTTTGTTCTAATTATTGGTGTACATTTCATTTTACTCAAGTATAATATTACATTGTTAGCGAAGAAATTCTAAAATGAGCTAAATACTAAAGAAAACCAATAGATATTAAATAAATTCTATTTAGTTTAGATATTAGAATAATATAAGAACAAATTAAATAAATTTAAATGATAATTTGGAGAAAAATATATTTATTTTTGAAACTTTAATAACAAAT
The DNA here is from genome assembly GCA_954870605.1 of Acer campestre. Lineage (NCBI taxonomy): Eukaryota > Viridiplantae > Streptophyta > Magnoliopsida > Sapindales > Sapindaceae > Acer > Acer campestre. The sequence continues at coordinate 42,338,630 of OX940800.1, forward strand.
TAGCAGGCCGTTGTCAGAAGATTTTAAAATAAATATTGTAGATTTAATTTATAGCTAATTTTTTCAGTGGGCTAGACTTTGTGTAGCCCACAAAATAGTTCGCCCCTGTGTGTCCGTCATAAATATTAAAAGTTTTAATTTTATAAAGTAGGAACATATGCATTATATTATTATTTAAAAAAAAAAAAAAAAACTGGAAAATATTGGGAAAATATCAAAATCATCCCTGCTTTTTAACGAAATATCAATTAAGTTCAAAGGTTTGAAGTAGTAGGTGTTTTGGTTCTTACTATTTCATTAGGTATCTTAAACATTCCTATTGTTTCAACTTATATCAAACAAATCCTTGTAGGCTTTTTTTTATTTTTATTTTTATTTTTATTTTTTACCAACAAATGAATATTTATTAAAAACAGAGAAAAAGAATACAAAGAAGAAACTAATGAAAATGGAAAGAAGGAGCTCCCCAAAAATCAAGAAGAAGTTGCTTCTGAATACAAGGAGGTAAATCCCACCAAACAAACTAGATATATTAAGACCCTTATTAGCCATAGTATCTGCTACTAAATTGCCCTCACGATAAGTTTGAGTAATTACAAAACATATATTGCTTATCAAATTTTTACAATGAGTCCTTGTAGGCTTGTGGTGGTGCTCTGTGAAGCAGAGTAGATAAATGCACAAGTAGTGATGTTTTATGTGTAAGAAAAAGTATGCCTGCAAAAAGAAACTTGTGTACCTTTTATATCAAGGTTCGCTTTGACGACTCTAAACTTGTTGACAAACTGAAAAATAATGTAGTATAATCGTGGGCTTCAAGGCATGTTACAAATGTCACTAACATTAAGACACTATTTGCCCCCACCAATTGAGTGATGCACATGATTGAGCAAATTAAATATGCCTCTAGAATACAATATAATGAAGCCTCTTTGTAAATCGTTGTGCACAAATGATTTAAACCATGAACACCTTTGATGACAAACCAGCCAATAAACAATATCTTGTTACTGCAGTTTAACAAAATATTAGTAAGTTATGGAAGAAAAGAATGAGAAAATTATTCTGTAGAAAATGTGAAAAAGATGGAGGAAAGAGTAGTCTACAGAATTGTAATATTATATTTTTCTGGATGTATCAAATGAATGAAAGAGGTGAGCATTTTATAATATGTATTGTTCTCTTTCATAAATAGCTGCAAACCTTTCATGAATATATAGTTGTAACCTTTCATAAACAATTGCAACCTTTCATCATGATTTTTTCATTTTGAATTAAGAGTCGCACATTTTGTCAAAGGTCACACTTCTTGATCATTTTTTTATTTTTATTTTTGATAAAATTGAGCTGGCATTAGGGCGGTGAATTGTGGTGTGTCAGGGGCGAAACCAAGATTTTTGTCTGGACAAGGCTGGCTTTTTTTATTTTATTTTATTTTATTTTTTTATTTTGCATAAACATATAATTTAAGAAAAATAAAATAAATATCATTGCTTAATAAGGTTTGAAGGTAAAATATGCTTATTTAGTAGTATGACAATATCATGGGTTCAAATTACCGCATCGTATGTGGTATATATATATATATATAAGAAAACAAATAAAAAAATTATTATTGAATTTGTATATTTTCTACAATGTTTTGATGATAAAATATCAAATATCAAATTCAATAATAATTTGATATTTGATAACAAATATTTTCAACAAATATTGTTTTCAATTATATTATACACTAAAATCAGTTAGAACAAAATTTTATGTTTGGATAAAAACTATTTATGTTGATCTACACAAATAAAAATAAAAATAATTCTAATTAAATAAAATATGAAAAACTAAACAACAAGAATAACGTCTAATGATGGTGATATTTTGTTCTAATTATTGGTGGTAAATTTCATTTTACTCTAGTATAATTACATTGTTAGTGAAGAAATCCTAAAATGAGCTAAATACTATAGATATTAAATAAATTCTATTTAGTTTTGATATTAGAATAATACTATAAGAAAAAATTTAATAAATTTAAATGATAATTTGGATAAAATGTATTTATTTTAAAAACTTTAATAGCAAATTAGGCTGTTGTCAGAACATTTTAAAAATATAATATTTAAGGGTAAGGATATTGACATCCATAAATATGATAAGCGTACTCATATTTAAAAGTACACCCATGTCTAAAATTTTAAATTAAAACATTACTATAAACACCCATCTTAATGCCAATAGTACCCTTATTTTAATGAATGTTTTCATTTTAATACAATTTATTTATAAACCCTCTTAAGTTATTAATACACCCAATTTTAAACTTTATTCCATTTTAACAATCATGTCCATTTGAATCATTTTCCATAATCAATTAAAGTTTACCAAACACTTTTTCTTTACTTTTTTTTTTCTTAAGTTAATTATTTATAAAGTTAATTTACAAAACACCTATCAATTTATCTTTAGGGTATTATTTTTAAGTTAAGCTAAAAACAGATTATTTGTTAAGCAAAACAAAATCTTTATTCGTAGATGGCCTCAAAACAAAACCTTATTCATTTTTGTAGACTTTTCAAACTCAATTATTTAGTTTTACACTTTTTACCATTAATTTGTTTGTTGAATTAAGTTAAAGTTGCCCACCGTACATTTTTTAGGTTTGTCAAAAAGCAATAGGCCCAGTAAAACCCAATTGGAAGATGTGTCCCCAAACGCCTGAATGTGAGCAGCTGACTAACTTTGTTTTTTTTATTTTGGGATTAACTAATCTATGCTCGAAAGAGAAAAGTACTGAGGTCTGAGTGCGTCAACTCTAAAGTATATATGATACATGTTTGGTGACCGTTTCTAAAAAAAAAAAAAAAAAAAGTTTTACGGTTTAAAAAAAAAAAAAGAAATAGAATTAGGGTTTGATTATTTTTTTATATATATATAATAAATTAAGTGATATAGTTGAAGATATAAATGTAATTAATGGGTGTACACAGTATTTTGTTTATTTTTAATCAAACTAATTTGTCCTTATTGGTAAATTCCTATTGGGATATTTTTGTAATTACATTTTTTATTAAAATATGGGTGTACTTATCATATTTATGGGTATTAATATCGGCTCCCAATATTTAATCTATAATAAAATGTTATGGATTAATTTTTAACTATTTTTTTAATATAATATTTTTTTCAGTGGGCTACTAATTTTTCAGTAGCCCAGTCTAGCCCAAAAAATGGTTCACCTCTAGTGTGTCCATCATAAATATTAAAAGGTGTAATTTTATCAAGAAGGGACATGCATTTTATTTAGTTTAGGGTAAAAATGTTTTAGTCTCTCTAGTTTGCCCTATTATACGTTTTGGTCCCCCTAGTATCAGGATTGGCCCATTTGGTCCTCATAGTTTAGGTTTATTGTTGGTTAGGTCCCTGCCGTCCAATTCCATTAGGGTTTTTAAAAAGTTCGTCTATAGGACAAGGGCAAAATGGTAAACTCATCATAATGTTTTCTATAAGATTTATTTTAATATTTATTAAATTATAAATATTTTTAAAAAAATTAAACAATAAATAAATATTAAAAATTATAATCTGATAAAACTTGTCATGATTTATTAAAGATTTATTAAATAATAATTTTTTTAAAAGAAATAAACAATAAATAAATATTAAAAATAATAATATTATTGTTTTAAAAAATAATAATAATCCTATTCTCTATCTCATCAGATCCAAATACCATAAATCCATAGTCAAACAAAAACACCATAAATCCTATTAAAAAAAAAAAAAATTGAACAAAACAAAACTAAAACTAAAAAATTTCGAACAAATTTGGAACAAAAAATTTGGAACAAAAAATTTGAACAAAACTAAAAAATTTCAACACCAAACACACACATACACAAACCCAAATCATCTTTTCTCTTCTGTCTCCCCAATCTCTTCTTTCTAAAAAAAAACGCTACCTCTAATCCCACCCTCTTCCCCAAACCCGATTCATCTTTCTCCCCCACCCCACCGCATCATGGCCATCTCTCTCTAATCCCACCCTCTTCCCCAAGCCTAATAATCATCTCTCTCTCGCGTTCTCGATCTTTTTTGTGTCTTCGAGCAACCAAGCCGCCACCGGCATATGCATGCTCTCCAATCTGAATTGCCACTCTAGCATAGACTCTGATTCCGACTCCGATGGGCCTCAAGAGTACTACACTGGAGGCAAGAAGAGGATTGTTGAAGCTGATACCTGAAGCAATCCAATTACTTATTATCACAACTAAACTAGTTTTTTTTTTTTTTTTTTTTTTTTTTTTTTTTCTGGTGGAGAAATTGTTGAATTGTATTGTTTGGAGTTGTGTTTCCAATGAATAAGAAGCAATTTTGAAGTAAATTTGAGTTTGTCTGATTTGGTGTTGATTGGGTTTAGGGTTTGATTTGAATGTGTTTGTTTGATTTGAATGGGTTTGGTGTTGATTGGGTTTAGGGTTTGATTTGAATGTTTTAAGTTTTTGATTTGTATCCTTAACTCCATTAGCTACCGACTATTTTCTTCTTTTTTATCCAATTGATGTCTACTTGAATCTGGTGGAGGATGCGGTGATGGATGGTTCTGGTGGTGATGTTCAATTTGGGTTGGGGGTGATGATCGAATCTGGGTTCTAGGTTTGTTCCAAAGTTCAATCTAGTAGGATTGATTTTGATTTATGGATTTGATGATGATGATGATGGGTTTTGTTAAATTAATTTTAATTTATTTATTATATAATTCTTTAAATATGGAACAAAAAAAATTGAACAAATCTGGAACAAAAAATTTAAACAAAACTAACAAATTAAAATTAAAAAAAATAAAGATGACTTATTTAAATATGTTTTTAATTTTTGTTAAATTAATTTTAATTTTTTTTTTGATAAATACGTTTTTTTAAATTAAAAAATAGATGACTTATTTAAAAAATAATCAGGGGCAGCAGGATCATTTGACCCATTGTCCCTGTCAGAAACCACTTTATCCACCGAAAATACTACAGAATGACCAAACGGGTCAATCCTGATACTAGGGGGACTAGAACGTACAATAGGGTAAACTAGAGGGATTAAAAACATTTTTACCCTTAAGTTTATTAAAAACTGAAGAAAAAAAAAAGTTTTAAAAAAACTGACAAATAATTGGGAAAATATCAAAATCATCCCTGTTGTTTAACGAAATATCAATTAAGTTCAAAGTTTTGAATTATTAGGTGTTCTGGTTCTTATTGTTTCATTGGGTGTCATAAACATCCCTATTGTGGTGGTGCCTTGTGAGTAGATAAATACGCAAGTAATGATGGTTGTATATCTGCCACAGGCCCACATCAAAGTTTTTCTCATGAGAAGAAAAAGGAATTGGAGTTTGTATATAGGAAATCATTGCCCAAAGGTGAACCTATTCCTGCCTTATTCAACTTAGAACTCAAAACAGGCCTTTGGCTTCCTACGCTCTCCTCCAACTAAGTGTGATAGGAAGTGAAGCCTAACTCGACCGAAAGAAAAGGGTAAGAGCAGAGTCGTAGAAGCGTGAGGAAAATAGTCTCTTGACAGTAAGGAGAGGATAGAAAGTTCCACATATGAGAAAGAAAGGTAGTTTACTTTCTTAGATTATAAGGAATGGTCATAATAATATAAGAAGAAAGTAATCTGATTACGTACCTTTCTTTGGTTCTGGAATGATCACTAAATGTTTTACAGGTCAAGAAATAGTCACCTAAAATGGAACTCAAACTCTGATCACAGTATAAGAATCCTCTCTTTTATTGTTTCTCTCTTTTATCTGTATTTCACGTTAAAAGCCTTAGTTTCACTTACAAACACACTGCCTTATATATCACAGTACACTGCCTTATATATCACAGTGTCCTATCTTTACTCACTTACTGCATAAGTGGGCAGTTATCTACAATAACTGATGTAAGTGGTTAATGTCATGTGTTGGGTTGGGCTTCATAGGCCAAGGCCATGGAATTGGGTTTGGACCCATCTTGGGTGTACCCAATATATACTAACAAGGAAGAAGAGAACTCATGATCATCGGAATGGGAGGGTTGAAGGGAAATGTTCCCTCTCAATTACTTGGGTTTTTTCAACTAGAAAAACTTATTTAGATGATTAATTAATTTGCTTTCTTAGTTGCAGTAGGATTCATTTCTATGTACAAACTTTCATTCTTGGTGAATATGTCATCTTTAATATATTTTCCCCTTGTTTCTGTGGTAATACAAGAAAATAGCCAAAATCGGTTCTCATAAATCACTTTTGTTAATGTTTTTTTTTTTAAAAAAAATGCATTTATAACAAAACTCGGTTTTAAAAAATTAAATTAGCCAAAAGTGGTCTTAAATGCCCTTGAACTCTTAAACTTAGGCATTCTCTCATGTTGCTAAAAAAAAAAGAGTGTGATCCATTCATGATTAATTCGTGATCCATTCGTAACTCACATGCATGTTTCGTGATCTATTCGTGCATGTTCCGTGATCCAAAAAAAATACATATTGTGTTTTAATGAAGGGTATTTTGATAAGATTTTTTATTAGTCATAAACCTATCAAAAACAATTTTTTCAAATGTCTGATTTTTGTAAACTATATTTGGTTAAATTTTAAAATCTACCTTTTTGTTTTCATTATAGAAAGATAACAGTCAAATTTTAATGAATGATTTTTAAATTATTTTTTTTAAAAGTATTATATAAATTCGGGGTTTTTTGGCGGAAAAATAACTCATACCCACAACCTCAGGTTCGAGTGGCCACCATATCATGTCGTACTTCGGAGAAAAAAGAAAAAAAAAAAAAAAACCTCTACGGTATACCGTATATGACATGACTGCATTGAAGGACAATCTAGAAGAAAGACACTGATTTTACAAACAAAATTATTCGAAAGGTTTAATAGTATCAGTACCCCCGGAACATATAGCAAAATTGCATAGTACCCCCTGAATTTTTTTTTCCTGGCATTAAACCCCTCGAACTCCCATAAATTGGCAAAAATGGACGGAAGGGGGACGGACATCAAAAGTAAATTACATTTACACACCCTGATTATATGTATAATTGCATTAAAACTGGAAAAATACAATAATATCACACAAACACCCTTTGACTTGTTTGACTAATGTCTAAAAAAATATATTAATATTAATAATTTAAAATAATAATAATAATAAACTTTAAGAAATAATAATATATAATAATAATATTAATAATAAAATTTAAATAATAATAATAATAATAAACTTTAAATATATATAATATAATAATAACACAAACACACCCTTTTAATTTGTTTTCAATAATTATATATATATATTTTTTTTAAAGAAAGATTGATCTCCAACGTCCATCATGGACCGCCCATCACCATGATGGACGTTGGAGATCAAATTAATTTTAAAAAAATGATTTATAAAAAATAATAAAAAAAATCAACAAAAAAGATAATTATATATATAATTAAAAAATTTCAGAAAATCAAAAATTTCAGAAAAATGGTGAAGATCCATCATCTCATGTGATGGACGGTGGAGATCCAATCTAGATCTCCACCTGATCAAACAAAAATTTTCCTAGTTGATTATTTTTGGATTATTAATAAAAATATTAATATTATTAATCAAAAAATCTACATCTTTGCTTAGTAAAAAATTAATATTTTTGGATTATATTTAATTATTTCAAAGTTGATAAATTAAATATATACTAAATATATAAAATACACTCCCTTAATTGTTATTATTATTGTTAATTAAATTTATTAATTTAAATGCATTTAATATATATATATATTATTTTTTATTTTTTTAATTATTTCAAAAATGATGGATCTCCATCATTTTTCTGAAATTTTTTATTTTCTGAGATTTTTAATTATATATATTTAATTATCTTTTTTGTTGATTTTTTAATTATTTTTTTAAATTAATTTGATCTCCAACGTCCATCATGGTGATGGACGGTGGAGATCAATCTTTCTTTAAAAAAAAAAATCTATTTATTGAAAAAAAAATTAAAAGGGTGTGTTTGTGTTATTATATATATATATATATATTTTATATTATTATTATTATTATTATTATTATTATTATTATTATTATTTAAATTTTATATATTATTATTTCTTAAAGTTTATTATTATTATTATTTAAATTTTATTATTAATATTTTATATATTATTATTTCTTAAAGTTTATTATTATTATTATTATTATTATTATTATTATTATTATTTTAAATTATTAATATTAATATATTTTTTCAGACATTAGTCAAACAAATCAAAGGGAGTTTGTATGATATTATTATATTTTTCCAGTTTTAATGCAATTATACATATAATCAGGGTGTGTACTCTCTCTCTCAACTTTTTTCTCTCTTGGTTTGAAAAGACACAAACTGATAAAATAATGATATTTTTGTCTGGTCACCTAAATAGGTGTCTTTTAAACTTAAATTATTAAAGTGGTGATATTCTAACAAAAACCGCCCCAAATAGTGACAAATTTTTTTTTGAACCCTTTAGAAGGGTATAGATAATTAACCTAACATGGATTTATAGAAGTAAATCAACCAAATCTTGAATTAAACAAATATAGAAGTATTCAAGTAAATTAGTTAAATGTGGAATTAACCAAAACTTGGAATTTATTATGATGTTTGTAGAAGACCTTCCTTTAGGTTCTGTTGACTTGTTTTCTCTTCTTTTCTTAAACTCTTTTGTTGTCTCTTCTTTATTTATTTTAATAATATGTTAGGATGGGATAGATGATGAGGGCGCTACGGAGGTGCCAGCTTAGTTGGGCTGTCCCAGTGCTTCTATCAATTCCGATCACCAGTAACCTTATCGAAAAAAAATGGGGTCTAGCCCAATCTTTACACTATCCCAATCTATGTGAAATCCAAATCAAACTCAAATCTTTGATCTATAATAGATAAAAGAATATGAAAGGTCATAAACAAAACTAGAGCTAGGCACAGAAACCAAAACCGAATCGAACAGAACCGAACTGAAAAAGGGTGTTTGGTTCAGTTCATAGCTTCTATTCGGTTCAAATAGATTTGAAATTAAAGGTTTTGAACATACAAAACCAAACCGAACCGAACCCGAATAAACTGAATTGTCTTAATAAATTACTTTGTAAGGTTCAATTTTACTATGGACGATTAGTTGATGATGTTTTATTTTAGACTACATTATATACTACATTTTTTAACTTCTATTTTATAGAAGTTATAAAGATTTTATATTTTGATTGAGTATGTAGGCTGAATATGATTAAAATTTTAGATTTTGATTGAAAATTGGGTTGTATTTTGCTTAATTTTTTTTTTTTTTTTTTACATATTATGTTTTCTTAAAAAAGTTTAAGCCTAAAGGCCAAAAAAACAACTTTAAACCCCAAAAAATTTATAAAAAAAAAAAAACATATAAAAAAACTTTCAAAGCCCAATAGGCCCAAAACCGAATTGAACTAAACCAAGATAAAGATGTTCGGTTCAATTCGGTTTTCAGGTTCAAAACGGTTCAAATCGATTCACATTTTAAAAAATTGAATATATGTCGGTTCAATATAGTTTTGGCCAAAACTGAACCGAACCGATCCATGCCCACCCCGAAATCAAGCCATAGAGTTAAATTCGAGATTAACTTATGAAATATCAGATAAAGGCTTGGTTCTTTGGAAATCTTTAGATGTGAGGATGAATGGACGTAGTATCTTTTAAATGAAAAATAGACATTTTTAATTTATATGGGTTGTAAAATCGTGCTTGGGATGAAGATTATCATTGGAAACGACATTTAAAAAACGCATAGACGTAGAGTCGCGACCATGTCTCACGATGTGCAGGTCACGATACAACGCCGCATCAAAAAAATCGTTCATCACAATGGAACGTTGTGACCAGGATTAAACATTAGAGTGGGCTAGTAATTTTTTTTTATTTTTTTTTATTTTTTTTATTTTTTTTATTACAGATCATTAACAATACGAGAAAATTGTATTAATTAAAAATAAAGATTCACATAGTCAACAAGACATAGCCAAGCTTACCCTATAAATGTATATCCTAAATAATTACATTAACAAAATTAATTTTAAAAAAAATAAAGTAAAAAAAAAATTATAAAATAAACATAAAATACAAATACAATCAAATACTAATTAAGTTGTATCTTACAATTTTTCAAAAGATCAAACTTATCAATTCTAAAAAATTATAATTTATTTAATTATTATATTAGTTTAGTTATGATAGAACATTCACGTTACTTAGGGAAATAAATATACACTTATATTACTATTTAATTACAAAAGGATAATTAAAAACCAAAATAATAATAATAACTTAACAAAAATGTGTCTAAATTTCAACCAAAACAAAAAGAAATTCATTAAACCATTAAACAATATTATTGGTTTGTAAATTTAAAATTAGAATAACTTATAATTAGATTACTCCTAAAATTTTATAAACTAAAAATTATAATAATCCTAAAATTTCAACACAAAGCAAAATATTTAAATTTATAATATTCACAAACATACTTATTGAAAGATCAAGTAAAGAGAATGTACCAAATTTAAGTAAACTCCGGGAATAGTGAGAGAGGCATAATAATTATTAAAGAAAATAAGAAAATAAGAAGTGAAAAAAAAAAAAAAAAAACTCGCCTCATAAATCTTGAGACTAAAAAAAGTATTAAAGCAAGTTTAAATATTAGTTACAAATTACGGTCCTCTACTCCTACACAACTACTTATTTACCGATTAGATTAGGAATATATTAATTAATTATTTTTATTTTTTATCTTTTCAATTTTTTTTAGAAAAGCTATGTGAGGCTTCCTAGCCCAGCTCTAGGTCCATCCCTAATGGTGACACATACTTGATACTTCACGCGATGAAGGTTGCGACAAAAATAAATCAATCAACTCTTATTCCATGACTTGGCGACGCGATTACAAACTCACGATTTTGTGTCACAATGGATCCTAGAAACAAATTTCCTAGAGCTGTGACATGAGATAGCGACGACGAAAAGACACCTTCAACTTGCAATGAGTCAAAGATAGGTAAATTAACACGAGTCAAACATAGTTAAGCAAGCTTCAAGTGGGTTTTTTTCTTTTCTTTTTCTGTATTGTATGGTTTTTTGCTCCTAAATTAGAGGTGGCCAAGGTTTAGGTTAAACTGTCGATTTCGTACGGTTTCAAATCAAAACCGTATGGTCAAAACCGTGACTAAAATTGATGGTAAGAAAACCGGTTGGGAACTAGTTAATACATGGTTCGATTATGGTTAGGGGTTCAAAAAACCCACCTAAAATCTTAAAAAAAAAAGGACGAATCAGAAGCTGCCACGTGGAACTCTTTTTGAAAAAAATAAAATGGGTTTCCATTGGATAGATGACCGTTGCCGGTTTTCTTAAAGAAAATACATTTTGATGAATCAGAAGTTGCCATGTGGCACTCTTTTTGAAAAAAATTTTGAGTAGTTGCCTAACTGCTACTCTGCCTTTTTTTTTTCCCCTTAAGTTTTTCTAATTGCAAATCTGCCCCTCTCCACTATAATCCTATAAATACCCCCCACACTTCATTATTCTTCATACCACTCTCATTCTCTAAACTTTTCTCAATCTCAAATTCTCAATTCTCTCTATATTCTATAATTTTCTTTAATTCTCATTTCTCATATAAATTAATAAATATTTATTTCTTCTATTTTTTACGATCATCTATTTTTTTATTTACAATCATCAAATTTTTTTAGTGTTACCTCTATTATTTCAACAATATATTTTTTTTCAATCATCTTTTTTTTTTTTTTTTTTTTTTTTTTTTTTTTTTTTTTTTAAGTGTTACCAACTTACCACTATATTATTCCAAAAAAAATAAAATATATTTTTCAATTATTTATTTTCTTAAAGTGTTACCATTATTATTCCAACAATATTTTCTTTATTATTAATTTTTCAATGGCAAGTGGGGGAGTAATGTACTTATCATCCTTTAATTTTACCCAATTTTGTTGAACCAGACTTGTTAACCACACCTGTTATAATTACATGTCATGATTAGCAACACACACACACACACACACACACACACACACACACACACACACAAAAAAAAAAAAAAAAACCTTTTCCATCTAAAATCAAACCAAAACAATAATGATATGAAATTCAATTGCCAGTATCTGTAATTAAATAGAACACTTACAACCCATATCTTTGTAAGAACATATATATATATAGTCTTTCTATTGTCAGTTCGAACTGATATAAAATATATCAGTGGGTCATTGGATTTAAAAGATAATTTGACTAGTGCATGCAATCAAGCCAATAGCCCAAATGTAAGGAACTGATATATTTTACATTAGTTCGAACAGACAATGGAAAAACTGTATATATATAGTCTTTCTATTGTCAGTTCGAACTAATATAAAATATATCAATTCCTTGCATATGGGCCATTGGATTTAAAAGATGTTTTGACAAGTGCATGAGTATAAGATGCTTTGACAAGTGGATTTAAATTATATATATATATATATAATCAAACAAAAACAATAAGTACGTTACCTGGTCTCGACTATTTGGCCATAGAACTTGAATCTTGTAGTCTTTAGGATTTGGCACAACACAATCTAAGCCCCTGTCAGGACAATGGTGTTCACTTGAACTCAAATTATGTGTTATTGTCTGTTGGCATATATCAGGGACCATCTATACAGAAGTGTGTTGCCTAATTTTCATACATAACAAATAATAACGTCTATAGTAGAAAAAATAGATGAGAGAAAATAAACCAATTACAACACAAGATATACGTAGAAACTGCAAATCAAGTAAAAAAACCACGGGCCGTCAAGACGACAGAAAAAGTTCCACTATATAATAAATTGTTACAACCATAGACTTCATTATTCTCTCTCTAACCTCAACCCCAAACCACAGAGCCTTACCAAGCCCCTAAGCTCACAACCGATCTTTACATCACTCTATTTCCCCATTTCTCCCAAAACATATATATATATATATTAATATATATATATATTTATTTATTCTTTGAAACCTTAACTAAGTAATGGAATGTTTGTTTATTTTATTTTATTTTAATTTGTAATTTTTAGCCAAACGAAGAAATAGAAAAACGGAAAAAATGGGGAACTAGAGTTGGGGATGGAGATACCTCCCCAAGAACCCACCCAATATCCCATAGGTCTTCTCTGAATATCACTCACATATTTCTAACTTGATCCACTTATATTCCCTAGATCCCTTCCCGGATATTCCTCGAGGTCTCCCTCAGATCTCACTACTCTTTGATGTTATAGGTGTTTTTTCGCTCTTCACTCTAAATCTAATAACATAGATATTTGGGGGTCGTTTGTTTTTTCCACTTAAGACTTAATGGGTCTGAATCATAATTATTAAGTTGTTTTGTTTGTTTTTTTAAGTGGTCAAACAATTTAAAAATATCAAAAAACAACTTAAAATAAAAAGTAAAAAATCCTGACTTTTCACTTAATTGTAAATCACTGAATTGCATTAAATGCAATCTAAAATCTTTTCTTCCGATACTATCCTCCATATATAGCATATTTCCAATTTCATCATAATTATATATTGTATAGAAATATTTATTTTAATATATTGCTTATTTTAAATAGCTTTAAAAATAAAAAAAGAACCATAATCACTTCTCATATTAGTATTTAATATTAATACTTTATTATGATATTATGGTGATGTATTTATATATTAATTTTTTTAGAGTGTTTTGTGTGAGTTTTCCTGCTTCCCTTTTATTTTTTTATTTTTTTTTTAAAAAACCTTTTCTTTTCTTAGTAAAAATAAAGTTTGTTTATAATCGAAGAAGAAGATCATGATCATATGTGTTCATACATAATTATTATTTTTGGATTGTTTTTATTCTATATTATATGTATAATTGTTTAACATGGGTATAGATGTAAAATTACTTCTTTTCAGACAATTTTATTTATAAAAAACAAACATGTTGACAGTACATTCAGATGTGAGGAAAAAAAAAACAAACATGTTATTCAGATTCAGGTTTCAGTCACTATTCAGTCTTCAGTAAAATTCAGGACTATTCAGTCTTCAGACAAAAAAACAAACGACCCCTTGGTCTATTTATACTAGTTACATGGATTTTAAGATAAAAAGAAATCTTACTTCTAAACATACAAGACTTTCTTGTTTCACAAAAAAACTATTTCCTTTTATGCTCAAGTCTTATTATTCCACATAAAGAGTATTCCTTTACTTTCAAGCACAAATACTTTCCAAAAGAATACTTTCCTTTTCCGCTGAAGATTTTCCGTTCCATGCATACTTATGATTGACTACGATTTGGGTCACGGTTGCGCATCTGCTTCCTAAACTGTTACAAGTCACCCAAAATTACATCGCTCAGAAAACTGTGATCCATGCACCTCGTTGAAACTAATGTCTCTACCGTTGTCCCTTCCACCGGCTTTGCACAGTGTAAACTTTTGGATTTGGGCCGCTATCCTTACCGCTGTGCAATTGCACAGCATAAGGCACAATGTTATACCTATGTGGGAACCGTTGTCCCTTGCACATCGGTTTGCTTCATTCTTTGGTTCTTCAGTTCTTCTTGGTCTTCAAACCTCCCTCAAACACTATCATTAACTTCCAAACATTTTCCCATGTCTCTAGGAAGTTCCACATTAGGTGAATCTTGCACACCCCAAATCCGGGGACCAATGAACTGGGATGTTACGTAATTCTTATCTTACAAAAACCTAAATTTACTATAGCCACAATTGATAACATCAATAATTTATCCACAAAATACATCATTAAAAGCTGATACCATAAATTTCACTAAACTTCCATATTCTAACCGTAATTACAATATTAAATAAAATTGATTCCTTACAACACGTACACGTATAAATTAAATCCTCTGGCAATACATATCTCTCATATGCTAATGTAAACCTCGTCCATTCTAAATCCAAGAGCTTAATCTACAAAATAGTGGTGACGAGGGGTGAGCTATCAACTCGATAAGTAAATTCATGTATAACATGTAAAATAAGGAAGCCTTTGGAAAACCTTTATGTTCAATTACCTTACTCATAAACTTAACAAAGAATTTTGAAGCAATGTAATATTTAATAATACATGAAACAACATTTAATACAATTTACATATTTAATATGAATAAAATGGTTGAAGCAACACTTAAAATCACATTCGTTCATATTTTTAAATCATAAATGTTTCATAAAATAGTATAAATAATATGAAATCAAAAGATCATTTAATAGCCATTATTTAAATCACTGTAATTTTTATGGAATTAAATAATAAGGACATATAGGTTTACAATATAAATGGTGTACGTTAATCAATTTAAAAGGCATAAAACATAAAGCTCATATTTCATAGTGTCACAAATTCTGAATAGTGTCATCCTTAGCCCAGTGACCCAGCCCAAATAATTCTAATAGTGTCACCTGTAGCCCGGTGACCCGGCCCAAATAAGTCCAATAGTGTCACCTGTAGCTCGGTGACCCGGCCCAAATAAGTCCAATAGTGTTACCCATAGCCTGATGACCCGGTCGAAATAATTACATTAGTGTCACCCGTGGCCCGGTGACTCGGCCCAAATAATTCAGATACTACAATCAATGAGCCAAAGTAGAAAACAAATATTCTCTTCGCATATTAGAAACATAAATTTTGAAATTAGAATATTAACTAAATAAACTTATCGTATCTTTTAAACATTTAGAAAAATATATCAAAATGTTTCAAATACTGTTATTACCATACGAAGTTATAAATCACAATTTCTGACAAAATGAACACTTGGAAAACTATAACATTAATTAGTCAATTCAAAACATAAGTCCATATTTCAAACATCTTTTAATACGTAATATATAAACGTTTGCAAACATAGCAAGTCATGGATGAGTTTATTTACCTCAAACCCGTAGGAATCCGCTCTATTTCTAGAAGCTCAAGAATGACTCAAACCTATATAATTACAATTTGAATTACTGTCATAACATAATCACCATAAAAACCGAGGGTCTGAAACTCTCCAAGTAGCCTCACTAAATTTACCTCCAAACGTATCTCAAAATTACAACAACATAAATTCAAAACCGAACAATCTTCACTCTCGGATTTTTAATAATTCAATCCCTACATATAAACATCAGTATGGTTGTAGAAAAATACAAAAATCTACTGTAATGATTTCAAATAAATTGAGTATCAAATACTAATTTAAAAATAATTTATTTTCGGGTCACATAAATCTGCCAAAAACATTCCAGATATGACCCTTTATAGTTCGAAATTCTTTGACTAAATATATACAAATCTCCAAATCACAAAATTTAACATATAGATACTAGACACATAAATTATTCGGTGTGTAAAATTTCATAATTTTTGAAAAAGTCTAATTATGCTAAATAATTTTCAAAATCAGTTTATATAATTAAGATACAAAAATTTCAGCACTGCAGACCTTACTTTGAAAATCCAACAAAAATTATCTTTTTGACATTTTAGAGTGAAACGAATTTTGGAACACTTTAAAAGATATCTATTTTCACAATCTAAAGTTAAAACAGGAAAATCATTAATGAACAATAATATATTTGAATTGTTTCTACTGTCATGCCAGAATTTTCATACAAATATATGACCTTATTGAATCCCTAATAACATTAAGAATAATATCTAATATCATACATAGATAAAATACAAATCACTAACCCTGGTTGGTTGTCAACATAGAATCTATATTCCTTTGCATCTAGGGTAAACGGCTTTTTCTTCATTTTTTATTCTTTTTCCCTCTTTTTTGTATGCAAAGGATATAAATATAACATAATATGCTTATAACATTAATTCTATTAAGAAAATAATAAATGCATACTCTTTATTATTCGGTCAACTCCATCAATTTATTTCAAATTCAATTCAATGAGAAAGTAATAAACACTCATTATTACTGGTTAACTCTTTTTATTGGAATGATTTTTCGGGTATTACAAGTCTCGTTTGGTTCAATTGGGTTTACCTGAGAATACAAGCCAAAACTAAACTTAATGATGTCTCCTCATTGTCGAAACAAGGTATATATAATATGTAACTCATTAATTTGACAAACAATCTTGAGTTTAAAAAGTTGAACCATACACCCATACAATATTTTTCCAAGCATAAAAGAGATTTTGTTTATGTTGTTATATGCAGAAAATGCAAGTTGGGACAGAGTTCAAGGAAAGAATTTGGGGAGGAACTCAAGGTTGTTCTTAATAAAACAATTTTTTTTTTAATAAAACAATTTGGAGAATCATGTGATTTGAAATATTAATTATTCCTATACAAATAGGCTTGTCAAGTTGAATTTCCACACCGATAACGTTATTTGAAAATTTTCAATCAATAAAAATTGTTATCAGTCAGCCAATTCATTTCTGTAGGAAAGATATCCAGGCTGTCAAGAAAGATATCAATATCAATCGGTTTCAATAGCATTTGTAACCACTAGAATTGTTAATTTTTCTGTTGAATGACTATCATTGACCCCCTCTAAGGGGCAAGAAAATTCAAAGATGAAGTCTAAGAACTGAAAAGTCATCCAATTAAATTGAAAATTGGACGACTTGGATTCATGAAATTGCTTGGAAGAAACATATTATGATTGGCTCTTTATGGCTGACCAGGCTGATCATCTTCTACACTGACTTATAAATTGCCTTCTTATATATGATCATCATCTTTGTTTTGTAGACTGTTCAAAAAAAAAAAAAAAAAAATCTTTGTTTTGTAGAGTATTTGTCCAGATAGTCACAGCAATGGCTTCTGCTACATTTTATTTGATATTGTTACTTTGTTTTCTACCATACTTTGCCATTGCTGAGACTGCAGGAAGAGTACCTGTGGGTGAAACCCTTACAGCAGGCAATGAGGCCTCCCCATGGCTTTCTCCTTCCGGTGATTTCGCGTTTGGATTTCAGGAGCTCAAAGACAACAAGGATCTTTTCTTGCTTTCAATATGGTACCACAAGATACCGGAAAAAATGATAGTTTGGTATGGATATGGAGATGCTGCTGCAGTTGTTCCAAGAGGATCACAAGTAGAGCTAACTGTCGATCGTGGGCTGATTCTCAAAGACCCTCAAGGCCAGGAAATATGGAATTCTGCTGTAGGTCTGGGTGCAGTTGCATGATAGCAGCAGAGTTTCACACAACCTCAAGTAGTATTGTTATAGTTAATTACGTATATTAGATGTTCTTGTATTACCTTATTTAATTAGGTTTATACTTTCCTATTAGGTATATTGTACTGTGTATATATATTACCATCAATCAATGAAAACGTGATATATCAATTATTCACAAACATCAAACCCTATTATGGTATCAGAGCAGGCTGTAAACCAAGCATAAAGATCCTGAAACCCTAGCCACCTAAATCCTCTCTACTTCTTCTTCCTCAAGCAACCCCCTTTATTTACAAACAATGACTACCTCTATCACGTCAGCGACCTCTTCTGCATCAGCAACCCCTTCTATCGCTTCTCCATCTGTTACTCTCATGGGAACGAACAGCTCAAATCAAATACAATCGTTAATTGCCATCAACTCCACCCAAATTCCAATCAAACTCTCCAAAGGAGGAAATTATGCTGCCTGGAGATCACAGTTTGAAAACCTTCTCTTCGGCTACGGCCTCATGGGATATCTGGACGGTACCACAGTATGTCCTCTAGAAGTAATAGCTAATCCCTCAAATACCTCTACTGACTCTTCTGCTCAAGGAACTTCTGCGAACCCGGAGTATCACCTTTGGCTTCGTCAAGATCGCCTACTTCTCCATGCAATCCAGGTGTCGTGTACAGGTGCTGCACAATCCATTGTCACTCGCTCCACAACCTCAGCTCAGGCCTGGGACAAACTTGAAGCTACCTACGCCAATCGCTCTAATACTCGTAAACTTGGTCTTCTCGACTCTCTGACGAATGTCAGCTTGGCAGACAAATCGGTTGCGGACTATATGCAAGGAATCAATAATATCCTCGACAACCTGGAATTAATCGGTCACTCGGTTGATGATGGTGCAGCCATCATACACACTCTGAATGGTTTGAGTCCTACTTACTTACCGCTTGCTTCCGCTATTCGAGCTCGGGACTCTCCGATATCGTTCGACGAGCTTTATGACAAATTGCTTGACTTTGAAGCTTTTCTTAAAAGGGAGGATACGAAAAAGGGAATACCACAGATAACGGCACAGTACAATCAACGAACCAATTCATCCAACCGTAGGGGACGTGGCTACCAAGGAAATTCTTACCACACCAATTCATCTCCACATATGAGTCCTACCCAGTCGGTCAACCACAATAACAGCAATTGGAATTAGCAGCAGGGCTTTGGTACATCGGCACAGGGTGTAGGCCGCAACTTCTCAGGCCAGAATGCCTCATATCGGCCACACAATTCCAATCACCAATGGCGCTCACCTGCTTTCAACACCCAATCAAGACCGGTATGTCAGCTGTGCGACAAAGTGGGGCACACAGCCCGTGTTTGTCGATCTTGCCAACCACATGGACCTCAAGGCTGGCCTCAGGCACACAATATGAGTGCAGCACAGCCGAATTCTCAAAGCAATTGGGTCCTTGACTCTAGGGCCTCTCATCACATGACTTCAGACCTTCAGAACCTATCCATTCACTCAGAATATGGAGGCGCGGAGGATATCGTCGTTGGGGACGGTAACACAATACCTATAACTCATATTGGCTCTTCCTCTTTAACTGCTCCTACTAAAACTTTTTCTCTCCACAATGTTTTATGTTCACCACACATCTCACAAAATTTGGTCTCTGTGTCACAATTTTGCTCACATAATAACACTTCTGTTGAATTTTTCCCTGACTCTTTTCTTGTGAAGGATCTGAACACGGGGGCATCCTTGGTCCGCGGCCAGAATAAAGGAAATCTCTATGTGTGGCCATCGTCAAGTTTTCCGGGTCGCTCCATCTCAAGTCCTCACCAGTTTTCCGCATCCTCTCCCCAAACCGTCTCCTCTCATGTCTGGCATTGCCGTCTAGGTCACCCCTCCCTACAAGTCTTGCAGAAACTTAGTTCGTCTCTTAGTTTTCCAGTCACCAAGTCGGACATTAACGTGTCTCATTGTTCAGCATGTCTATGTAATAAAAGTCACAAATTACCATTTGGGATTTCAACATTGACAAGCAATAAACCTTTTGAAATTTTATTTACAGATGTTTGGGGTCCTGCTCACATTCAATCTTTTGATAATTTCAAGTATTATGTTATTTTTGTGGACTATTTTTCAAAATATGCATGGTTGTACCCGCTCAAAAATAAGTCTGATGTTCCACTTGTCTTTCGAAGGTTCAAATTGCTAGTTGAGAATTTCTTTAATACCCGAATCAAAACAGTATATTCGGATGGCAGTGGAGAGGCTCATGCCCTTGGTTATGACCTCCAACACTTCGGCATCCAACATCTCAAATCCCCCCCTCACACACCTGAACATGTCGGTACTGCCGAGCGCAAGCATCGACATGTAGTTGAAACTGCTCTAACTCTCCTTCACCAAGCTTCCATGCCATTAAAGTACTGGTCCCTGGCATTCCAAACTGCGGTTTACCTGATAAATCGCATGCCTTCTAAAGTCATCGGTCACCATAGTCCATACTCCCTTTTGTTTGGCAAGGAACCGAACTATCGGAAACTCCGTGTGTTCGGTTGCCTATGCTACCCATGGTTACGTCCGTATACGTCTCATAAGTTACAACCTCGTTCCCGCCCGTGTGTCTTTGTCGGTTACAGCCGAACACAACGCGTATCTATGTCTAGATCGGTCCACATGTAGAGTATATGTCTCTCGTCATGTTGTTTTCGTTGAGCATATTTTCCCTTTTTCTACTGTCACCGATCATACAGCTCTACCCTCTCCCTCACAGGTCAATCGCTGGTCACCACTGCCTCAGCTCAGTCCGAGCTCCTCACCTGGTACACCACTCTCATCTTCTCCTGATAACCTCTCTCAATTTGACAGCACACTGCCTGATATATTACCAGTCCGTCGCCCATCCACACCCACCTCGTCAATATCCTCTAGTCAGCTCCCACCACCCGACCTTGTCACCCCACCAGCCGACCAACTCACAATCCAACAACTCACCGTCAACCAAGCTGGTCCCGAAACTGCACCACTGCCCATCCCCGCTAATCCTCCTCCAAGAATAATCCAAACCCGCTCTAAGAACCAAATATTCAAACCAAAAGCTATTTTTGACCTCCATGTCTCCACACAGTCCACCCACAAACTGAACCTACCACTTTGATCCAAGCTCGAAAATCTCTAGATTGGTGTAATGCCATGAGTGCTGAATATGATGCACTGGTAAAGAATGGTACCTGGACATTGGTCCCGTCTCACTCTTCCCAGAATGTGGTTGGCTGTAAATGGATTTTTCGAATTAAGCGTAACCCTGATGGCTCGGTGGCCAGATATAAAGCACGCCTTGTGGCGAAAGGATTTCATCAACGCCCTGGCATTGACTTTACTGAGACCTTCAGTCCAGTTGTGAAGTCGGTCACAGTTCGATTGGTTCTTACTCTTGCTGTCACTAACGGTTGGCCTTTGCGCCAACTTGATGTTAACAATGCTTTCTTGCAGGGATCACTGACTGATGATGTATACATGGAACAACCACCTGGATTTGTAGATCCCGCTCTCTCTCACCACTTGTGTAAGCTGCGGAAAGCAATTTATGGCCTTCGTCAGGCGCCTCGTGCCTGGTACAATGAGCTGCGCTCGTTTCTCTTAGACACCAAGTTTTCCAACTCTCAGTGCGACACTTCCCTATTTGTTCAACGATGCTCTGGGCACACCTTGTATCTCTTAGTATACGTTGATGACATCATCGTCACCGGCTCCTCGCCCACACAGGTTCGTGACTTCATTGCAATTCTTGCACACCGATTTTCTCTCAAGGATCTCGGTCAGCTGTCCTTTTTCCTTGGAGTTGAAGCAGTACACTCTTCCAGTGGCTTATTCCTCTCACAACAAAAATATGTCCATGATCTTTTGGCCCGGGCAAATATGCTGGAGGCGAACACTGTCTCCACACCTCTCTCTCTCACAGACACACTGAAACTGACCGATGGCAGCGCCCCTACTGATGCGACTCGGTATCGTCAGATTGTGGGCTCTCTTCAGTACCTTTCATTGACTCGTCCGGATGTCTCCTTCGCCGTCAACAAGTTGTCCCAATTCATGCACCGTCCGACTACAAACCATTGGAATGCAGTAAAACGCGTTCTTCGTTATCTTAAAGGATCAATGTCGCATGGACTGCTCATTCGTCGCAACTCTCCTTTCACTCTTCATGCTTTTGCTGACGCCGACTGGGCGGGTGATCCTGATGACAGGCGGTCGACCACGGCGTATATCATTTTTCTAGGGACTACACCCATCAGTTGGAGCTCCAAGAAACAACACACGGTCGCTAGGTCGACTACAGAAGCTGAATTTCGCGCAATTGCATCAGCTGCTGCGGAATTAAACTGGCTCGGTCAGCTTCTCTCTGAACTCCAGATTCAAGTCACCAATCCCCCTGTTATCTATTGTGACAACGTTGGTGCCACTTATGTCTGTGCCAACCCCATTTTCCACAGTCGCATGAAGCAAGTGGCCATTGATTTCTTCTTTGTTCGTGATCAGGTGGCTCGTCGACAGCTGCGGGTCTCCCATGTTCACACCAATGATCAGCTAGCGGACTCTCTTACCAAGCCTCTCTCACGCAGACAATTTCTTGAACATCGCTCCAAGATAGGCATCCTTGACGGTAGCTCTATCTTGCGAGGGCATGATAGCAGCAGAGTTTCACACAACCTCAAGTAGTATTGTTATAGTTAATTACGTATATCAGATGTTCTTGTATTACCTTATTTAATTAGGTTTATACTTTCCTATTAGGTATATTGTACTGTGTATATATATATTACCATCAATCAATGAAAACGTGATATATCAATTATTCACAAACATCAAACTCTATTATTGCATACGGTGTTATGAATGATACCGGCAATTTTGTGCTTGTAAATGGCAATTCTGATGAGTTATGGGGCAGCTTTAGCTATCCTACAGATACCTTGCTGCCTTTACAGGTGATGGAAACTGATGGAGAGCTATTTTCTCGACGAAGTCAGAGGACAGTTCCAGCTTCGTTTTAGTGATGGTAATCTTGTCCTTAGTACTGTCAATTTGCCCACAAAATCTGTTTATGATGACTATTACAATAGTAGAACTTCTGATGGTTCGAATTCATCAAACTCTGGTTACAGAGTGATGTTCAACGACTCAGGCTACATGTACATATTGAGAAGAAATGACCAGAGGTTTATTCTTACAACTGTAAGGCCAGTCTCAACTGCAGACTTTTATCAAAGAGCAACACGATTACGATGGCGTTTTCACTCAATATTTTTATCCAAAGGCTTCCACTGGCAATCGAAGTTGGTCTACTCTCTGGTCTCAACCAGACAACATATGTGTTGGTATTGATAGAGGGTTGGGTAGTGGTGCATGTGGATTTAACAATATCTGCAGCCTGGATGGCCGAAGGCCAATGTGTAATTGCCCAAAAAGGTATTCTTTAATTGATAAGAATGATGTGTATGGAAGCTGCAAACCGGATTTTGAACTAAGCTGCAATGAAGAAACGCAGAATTCCATCGAAGATCTGTACGACTTTTTTGAGATTAATGATATCCATTGGCCTACTTCTGGCTATGAGTTTTGCAAGGGTTACAACGAAGTGGAATGCAGAAACTCTTGTTTACATGACTGTCTATGTGCTGTTGCCATTTCTAGAGAGGGTTGCTGGAAGAAGAAGCTACCACTCTCTAATGGTAAAGTAGACAGCACCCTTAATGCCAAGGCTTTCATCAAATATAGGAAAGGTGATGTTCCTCCTTCAGTTCCTCGTCACCCGGCTGACGCAGATAAGGAAGGAAATCTTATGTCTGTCACAGCATCACTGCTCTTAGGTAGCTCTGTGTTCATAAACTTTATACTTGTTGGTGCATTTGGTTTTGGTTTTTTCTTCATTTACAAAAAGAAATTTGTAAGAGTTCGCCAAGGTGAAAGCACCATGGAAACAAATTTGCGTTGTTTTACTTACAAGGAGCTTGTAGAAGCTACAGATAACTTCAAGGAAGAAGTGGGAAGAGGGTCTTTCGGTGTCGTTTACAAAGGGTTGATTCAAATGAATTCAATTCATTCTGTTGCAGTCAAGAAACTAGATAGAGTCTTTCAAGATGGAGAGAAGGAATTCAAAAATGAAGTTATGGTCATCGGCCAGACTCATCATAAGAATCTGGTTCGTTTGATAGGATTCTGTGAAGAAGGACAACATAGATTGTTAGTCTATGAGTTCTTGAGTAATGGAACATTAGCGAATTTCCTTTTCAGTAACGCAAAGCCTAACTGGAATCAGAGAAGCGAGATTGCATTCGGGATTGCGAGGGGACTTTTGTACTTGCACGAGGAATGCAGTACACAGATTGTCCATTGTGACATAAAGCCTCAGAATGTATTGATTGATGAAAACTGTAATGCTCAGATATCATACTTCGGATTGGCAAAGCTTTTGATGATGAATAAGAGCCAAACGATGACTAATATGATAATATCAGAGGAACAAAAGGGTATGTTGCACCTGAATGGTTCAGGAACAAACCAGTAACGGCAAAGGTGGATGTGTACAGCTATGGTGTGTTGTTGCTTGAGATAATTTGTTGTAGGAAAAGTATCGATGTCGAAATAGGTGGGGAGAACTATGACATCCTTACAGACTGGACATTTGATTGCTACAGAAGTGGGAAATTGGATGTTTTGGTTGAAGGTGACATGGAAGCCTTATGTGCAGTAAGAGAGGTGGAGAGGTTTTTGATGGTTGCTATTTGGTGTATTCAAGAGGATCCATCTCTCAGACCCATAATGAGGAAAGTGACACAGATGCTTGAAGGAGTTGTTGAAGTTGCTGTTCCCCCAAATCCATCCCCAGATTAAATTTATGCAAAGTGAGATAGTTTATGTTAATTTTCATTTGTGAATTGTGACAGTCTCACCATCTATTTCAATTCTGCAAATTGCTTTGTGTCTTTCATTTTCTATGAATAGAGGAAAAGTTTAGATTCAGATTTTGATAGAATGATTATTTCCAATTTTGTCTTTACAGATGTTTCTATACTAAAACTAGTTTAGAAGTAGGGTTGCACATTAGGTGCACATTAGGGAAATGGGGATGGATATAGATCCCCCATCCCCATCCCCATCCCCATCCCCATTCCCCATCCCTTCCCCATCCCCCACACCCCCCATTTGAGGAAAATGGGGATAGGGAATTTTGGGGGGGATACCTCCATCCTCAACTACAGTTCCCCATTTTTCCCGTTTTTCTCTGTTTCTCTGTTTCTTCATTCCCCGTTTGACTAAAAATTACAAATTAAAAAAAAAATTCCATTACAAATGTAAAAAAAATTCATTAGTACATTACAAATATAAAAGAAAATCCATTACAAAATAAAGTATTTTAATAATCCATTAGTGAAAATGAGGTTTATATAATTAGGTTTTCAAATAATACGAAAATTAAATATATATATATAATTATATTTATAATGTTTTGGGGGAAATGGGGATAGGGGGATAAGGGGATCTCCCTCCATCCCTATCCCCATCCTCATTCCCATTCAATATATTAGTGAGGGAAATAGGGAAATGGGGATGGGAGAGGGTCTCCCCATCCCCATCCCCATCCCCACCAATTTCCCTATTTCCCCTTAAATTGTTTTACTTAAATCAGAACGTGGTGAAATGGGGATCCAAGAGAAAATGTTTAACCCTATTTGGAAGTAATTTGGTCAGATTAATATTTATTGCATTGACTTTTCAATGGCCCTAGCTCTCATTTTCTTTAATGATGTTTTTGGTTGAAAAGTCTTTGATCCTTTGTGTGGCTGCTAAAATTTCCTTTGTTATAATCTACCATCTCAACATGTGAGTATGTACCTCTAAGTCATCTCAACATTTGACTACTCTTCCTTTTGAATTTTATAAGGTTGAATACTTGAACCTTGAATCACTTTTTTTTTTTTTTTTTTTTTTTTTGCTTTCTTTCTTTCTTTCTTTCTTTCTTACTGGAATGGTAAACTTTATGAAAAGAGTCAAAGAAGGCCAAGAAGGAAGAACAAACAGAACCAAACACAACGTCCAAACACGGACCCAAAAAGAGCTACGACTAACTACACAAATCACAGACCAACAATTCCGAAAAGCTACAAAACACACAGCTCTAGCAAACAGTCCAAAAACATAGCCCTAGAGCCAAACACTTGCAAAAGAAGACTGGCACTTTGAAAAATCTTTCACCACAATGTAGCAAGATCCTAGTTGTTTCATCTTGACATCAACAATAATTGAAGTGCTAATGTCATGATGATTCAAACAGTAACCAACAAGTCAAATGGACCAGTAAAGTGGGCACATGTGAGCTTCTTTAGCTTCGTTCTCTTTGTGCTAACTTAGTAAAAGACTTGTCTATATTGTTTTGCGATAATAAGTCTACTATTATGTTATCCTCTGATTCAATCTTTCATGAGAGAATAAAACACATAGAAGTTAATATTCACTTTATTTGGGAAAAAGTACTGTAATGACCCTGCACATCTCAAGTGGGCTCCACGACCCACTGTCTTGATGAGATCCGAATATGTCATTAATAGTACCAATTATTTAACGTTTGGCCTCCCTCATTTTGGCTCGAACCTGGTACTTATACCATTCTTTGTCAAAGTGAGTACCATTGAGCTAAGAATGCCAAAGTAAGTACCATTGAGCTGATCAGCTTAATGGTACTCACTTTGACAAAAAATGGTATAAGTACCAGGTTCGAGCCAAAGTGAGGGAGGCCAAACGTTAAATAATAGGTACTATTGGTGACGTTGTCGCACGCACGTTGTCAAGCGCCTGTACTGGGCTGCGTAGACTACGGTACAGGAGATGCTAGTCCGTGAAATGCGGGCCGTTACAAGTACGCTCTGGAGTTATCATACCAAGCTATGTTTCATCCTCTAATCAGGTAGCTGATATGTTCACTAAATCTGTTGGTCCATCATTACTACAGTTATCTCTTGTCAAGCTGGGGCTTGTCGACATCTTTGCCCCAACTTGAGAGGGAGTGTTGGAATTACAAGATTCCTCCTTGATTATTTCCTTTCCTAGTTAGCCTATTTTTTGGGTCATGCTGACCAATCTATTATTTTATTTTTATTCTCCATTATTATGATTGATTGATTGATTGATTCTAGTATTGATTTAATTTTTATTATTAGGGGTCGTTTGTTTTTTTCCACTTAAAATTTAATGGTTATAAATCATAATTATTAAGTTGTTTTGTTTGTTTTTTTAAGTGATTAAACAACCTAAAAATATATTAAAAAAAAAAAAACAACTTAAAATAAAAAGTAAAAAATCCAAACTTTTGCATTAAGTTGTTTTGTTTGTTTTTTTAGATAAATATATCACTAAATTGCATTAAATGCAATCTAAAATCTTTTCTTCAGATACCATCCCCCATATATAACATATTTCTAATTTCATCATAATTATATATGGTATAGAAATCTTTATTTTAATATATTGCTTATTTTAAATAGCTTAAAAAAAATAATAATAAAATAAAATAAAAAACTCTAATCACTTCTCATATTGACGTTTAATATCAACACTTTATTATGATATTACAGTGATGTATATATATATTAGAGTGTTTTGTGTGAGTTTTCCTATTGCCCATTTTATTTTTTGAAAAAAAAAAAAAAAACCTTTTCTTTTATTAGTAAAAATGAAGTTTGTTTGTAATCGAAGAAGAAGATCATGATCATATGTATTCATATATAATTATTATTTTTGGATTTTTTTTTATTCCATATTATATTTTATATTTGTTTTACATGGGTATAAATGTAAAATTACTTATTTTCAGACAATTTTACTTTTAAAAAACAAACGTGTTGACAATACATTTAGATGTGAGGAAGAAAAGAACAAACAAATATGTCATTCAAATTAAGATTTCAATCCCTATTCAGTTATTAGAAAAAATTCAGGACTGTTCCGTCTTCAGATAAAAAAACAATCAACCCTTTAGGATTGATTGTTTTCCTTTTTAGCTTGTACAGCAAGACTATTTATGCTAGAGCAATTTAAATGAATAGAAATTATCATTTTCCAGAAATTCAATTATGTTCAACTTACCAAAGAGGACCGGCTGCCGGCACTTTGAAAATTCTTTCCCCACAATGTAGCAAGATCCTAGTTGTTTCTTCTTGACATCAACAATAATTGAGGTGCTGAAGTCATGATGATTCAGATAGTAACCAACACGTCAAACAATGAGAATGAGACATGGAGCAACCCCACATGGTGCTGATATCATGATGATTCAATTTGATTGGATTATTGGGATTACCATGACCAGTAACTCAATTCAGCTTCCGTGGAAAACAAATTCAATTCAAAGCCGTAAACACCACTCATAGCCTCATAGGTGGAAAGTGGACCAGAAAATACTTGCTTGACTTCTCCTTCCATTTTTATAGCACTTCATTTGTTTATTAATTTCAATCCAGCTTGTGTTCAAAGAATCAACCCAACTTTATATATATTATTATCCTCCCAATATGGCATTTGTTATTCTAGTTTTCTTTTCCTTGATTTTTCCGCAAACATTTTCTACTGTGAATGCTCAAACTGGCAACATAACCATTGGAGCTTCACTCACTGCAACAGAAAACTCCCCTTCATGGCTCTCTCCTTCTGGGGAATTTGCCTTTGGTTTCCGGCCACTCGAAAACGACAGAGAACTTTTCTTGCTCTCTATATGGTATGACAAGATTCCCGAGAAAACCATTGTTTGGTGGGCACATGGAGATAGCCCCACAGCACCTAGCCCCACAGCACCGAGAGGTTCGAAACTACAGCTAACTGCTAATTCTGGCATGGTGCTTACCAATCCTCAAGGTGATGAGTTATGGAGATCCCCGAATATTATCGGAACTGTTGCTTATGCTTTTATGAATGATTCAGGCAATTTTGTGCTTTTCAACAGCAATTCTATGATGGCATGGGAGAGCTTTGGCAATCCTACTGATACCATATTGCCTACACAGACACTGGAAAAAGGATATTTGCTTTCTTCTCGACGATCAGAGACTAATTTCTCCACAGGAAGGTTTCGACTTCGACTAAGAACAGATGGGAATCTGGTGCTTACTACAATAAATCTGCCTACAGATTATGCCAATGAACCTTATTATGAAACTAAAACCAATGGTGATACCAATACCTCCAGTAGTGGTCACCAGGTTGTCTTCAACCAGTCAGGCTACTTGTACTTACAGCTGATGAATGATCAGAGACTCCCTCTAACTAGAAGAGTCGAAACTTCAGCCTCAAACTTTTATTACAGAGCAACCATGAATTTTGATGGGGTTTTTATCCAGTATCAGCATCCCAAAAATTCAAGTGGAAATGAAGGCTGGACAGCTTTTTGGTCCTTACCAGATAATATCTGCAGTGCAAGTTCTGTTTCCGCAAGTAGTGGAACTTGTGGATACAACAATATCTGCAAACTCAATGGAGAGAGGAGACCATTCTGTGAGTGCCCAAGAGGATATTCATTAATTGATCCAAATGATCGGTATGGCAGCTGTAAACCAAACTTCACACAGACTTGTGAAGAGGATGAACTGGGTCGTTCTCCGGAAGATTTATACGATTACGAAGAGCTCACAGACACAGATTGGCCTACTTCTGATTATGAACTCTTGACTCCTTTCACTGAAGAAGGGTGTAGACGGTCTTGCTTGCATGATTGTATGTGTGCTGTTGTCATTTTCCGAGCTGGTGACATGTGCTGGAAGAAGAAGCTGCCACTGTCAAATGGAAGAGTTGATAGCAATATCAACGGCAAGGCTCTAATCAAAATCAGGAAAGGTAAAGTCCCTCCAAACCCGTCTGATCGCTTCCCAGATCTGGAGAATGAAAAAAAGAGGAAGAGCCGAGAGAATTTGATCCTTGTGGGATCAGTGCTTTTAGGTGGCTCGGTGCTTTTCAACTTTATATTGGTTGGTGCAGTCTGTCTGTGTTTTTTCTATGTTTACCACAAGAAAAACAAACCAATTCCTGGTAATGATAGTGTTGCCGAGACAAACTTGCGTTGCTTTAGTTTCAAAGAGCTCCAAGAAGCCACAAATGGGTTCAAGGAAGAACTGGGGAAGGGAGCTTTTGGAGTTGTGTACAAAGGAACGATTGATCATATAGGTTCTACCATTTTGATTGCAGTGAAGAAGCTGAATACTCTGTTTCATGACGTTGAGAAGGAATTCAAAGCAGAAGTAAACGTGATTGGCCAAACTCATCACAAGAATCTGGTAAGACTGCTCGGATTCTGTGACGATGGTTTGCAGCGTTTACTCGTATACGAGTTCTTGAGCAATGGCACTTTAGCAAGCTCCCTTTTTGGTGAACTGAAACCAAGCTGGAGTCTGAGAACCGAAATTGCCCTTGGGATTGCAAGTGGACTCTTGTACTTACATGAAGAATGCAGCACACAGATTATCCATTGTGACATCAAGCCTCAAAATATACTTCTTGACGACTACTACAATGCTAGAATTTCTGACTTTGGATTGGCGAAGCTTCTGTTGCTTAATCAGAGCCAAACACATACTGCCATTAGAGGGACAAAAGGTTATGTTGCTCCAGAATGGTTTCGAAACTTACCCGTCACAGTGAAAGTGGATGTTTACAGCTTTGGAGTCCTGCTACTAGAGATCATTTGCTGTAGAAGAAGTGTAGATATGGAAAGAAATGAATCAGAAGCACTTTTAACAGACTGGGCTTACGATTGTTATAGTGAAGGAGTATTAGATGCTCTGGTGGAATTTGACAAAGAGGCCTTGAATGATATGAAGAAGGTGACGAGATTTGTGATGGTTGCCATTTGGTGCATTCAAGAAGATCCATCTCTTCGACCGACCATGAGGAAGGTTACTCAGATGCTTGAAGGAGTTGTTGAAGTGCTTGTTCCGCCATGTCCATGCCCATTCAACGCCATAAATTGAATCCAGCCTTTCTAGTTTTTCTCTATCAGTTTCAGTCAGCTGTAATGTTCTTTGCTATGTCTTTCTCTAAGTGAATTAACTGCTAATCCAGTAATTAGAGTTTGTGTTTGTTAATGTTACATGCAGCATTGTTCATAGGTTTTTCAGAAATTGTAGCGATCAATCATCAATGTATAACGTTGAACTTTCAAGACCAGTTGAACTTTGATGCAGCGTTTACTCTCCAGACTCTGTCAAATAGTTTGTGTTAGTCTCAAACTTTTACTTTTCTCCGTTTGCTGGGCAATAATAGAATACTAGTTCCTGACTAAATTTTTTTCGTTTCTTCTACTTAGCCAAATCGCACCAGCATACGCAAAACTAATCATAAATGAAAAAAATTCAGGTCGATTAAAGGACAGGTGATATATAATTTCATACCTTAGAGACTTCTATCGACACATTTCATTTGAAGTCAGTCAACCCTCGGACCCTGTTCAACCATTTTAATGTCAATGCTGCATACCAAGTTTTCTTCAATGTGGAATTGTGCAGAAGACTTAAAAATTAAAAATGAAACAAGAAAGTAAATAATATAGTAAAATCAACCTTTCAAATTGGTATTCATGTTCAGGAGTTTCTACGAAAACAAGTCAATTATATAATAGTCATCACACATGATTCACTTATTCCAGAAAGCTGAATGTAAGTTACATGAAGAATGTAATTCTAGAATATTACATTAGTCCTCGATGTTTGGTTTTTCTTACAACAATCTAATTTCTAGATATTTTTCCAATTATTTCTGGTTCTGTTTTTTTCTTCAATATCATTTAAAGTCTAATAACTTTAAATGCTATGGTCCCATGAATCTTGACTTGTCACACAAGAATCACTATGACATGAAACTTTATCCTAACCTAATAATTTCAGTTATGGTTTCCAATAATGTTTATTGTCTTCTTTTCATGCTTCTGCTTCCATGTTTAGCCACTTCCCAAAATGGAACTGTAAGTGTGGGTCAATCACTCACTGCAGGTGAAAAGTCAGAATCATGGCTTTCTCCTTCCAGGGATTTTGCTTTTGGGTATCACCAACTTGACAATAAGGATCTCTTCTTGCCTGCTATATGGTATTACAGGATACCAAGCAAAATCGTAGTCTGGTATGCATTTTCTAACAAACCAGTCCCGAGAGGATCAAAAATACAACTTACAACTGATCGTGGCTTGGCACTTGATGATCCTGATGGCACAGAGATATGGAAATCTGATATCGGTATGCGTCAAGCTGCTTCTGGCTTTATTTATGATACCGGCAACTTTCTGATTGTGGATACAAATTCACAAAAGTTATGGCAGAGCTTTGATCATCCTACCGATACCTTGCTTCCTACACAGATAATGGAAAGGGGTGGAGTGGTTTCTTCTAGAAGAACAGAGACTGATTTCTCCCAAGGAAGGTTCCAATTCCGTTTGCTTCAGGATGGAAATGCTGTGCTTAATACCATAAACTTGCCAAGTGGTTTTGCTTATGATGCCTATTTTTGGAGTAACACATTTGATCC
Source organism: Acer campestre (assembly GCA_954870605.1). NCBI lineage: Eukaryota > Viridiplantae > Streptophyta > Magnoliopsida > Sapindales > Sapindaceae > Acer > Acer campestre. The sequence goes on from OX940800.1 coordinate 42,371,473, forward strand.
TAACATATCGAATGCTGGTACCCGAGTAGTCTTTGATGAGTCTGGTTACTTGTATGTTTTGAGACAAAACAGCCAGAGGGTCAATATCACACCAGGAGTGATAGTTTCTGCTAAAGAAAATTAACTTAGAGTAACTCTCAATTTTGATGGTGTTTTTATTCTGTATTCTCACCCCAAAAATAGCACTGGCAATGGTGTCTGGTCAGCTATTCATACTATGCCAGATGACATTTGTGTGAACAATGATATTCGAAAAGGATTAGGCAGTGGAACTTGTGGACATAACAGCATCTGTACTCTCAGTGGAGGCCAAAGACCAATCTGTGAATGCCCAAAAGGGTTTTCTTTACTTGATCCAAATGATGTTTATGGAAGCTGTAAACCAGATTTCATTCAAGGTTGCGAAGAAGATGGGCTGAAAGATGGAGGAGATCTATATTATGTTGAAGAGCTTGAGAACACCGATTAGCCAACATCTGATTACGAACAACTCAAGCCTGCTAGTAGAGAGGAGTGTGTTTCTTCTTGCTTACATGACTGTCTGTGTGGCGCAGCTGTGTTTAGAGTTGATACCTGCTGGAAGAAGAAATTGCCGCTCTCGTATGGGAAAAAGGACACTGATGATAATGGGACAGCTTTCATCAAAATCAGGAAAGCCCGAGAAACAAAAAATAAGAAAGAGGGCATATTCATTCTGGTTGGATCTGTACTCCTAGGCAGCTCTATGTTTATCAACTTCATATTAGTTGCTGCAAGTTGTCTAGGTTTTCTCACGGTTAATCATAAAAAGCTCACGAGGCCTCATCAAGTTGAAAGTGTTTCACATATGAATTTGCATTGCTTTACTTACAAGGAGCTTGTTGATATCACTCATGGGTTCAAGGAAGAACTGGGAAGGGGAGCCTTTGGCACTGTTTACAAAGGGTTCATGAAAACAGATTCTGATAGTCCTACTCCTATTGCAGTGAAGAAGTTAGACAGAATATTTCGAGATAGTGAGAAGGAATTCAAAGCTGAAGTGAATGTGATTGGCCAGACACATGACGCAGAACAGAAGTTCTAGGGTTTACCAGCGTAAGCCCAAGATCACTCAAACTAGAATCCACCAGAAAATTAATTGAAAACCAAAACAATAATATTATTTCATATCACGAAACTGAAAACAAAGAACCTTAAATAGTCTCTGGAAACCCTAATTGAGGCAAAAAGACCAAAATAGCCTTCCTCTAAACAAAAACAACTAAAAACGACAAAAACCAAAAAACACTAAAAACTTCAACTGCCCGATGGCCTGCACTAAACAGCAAATATGAGGATGAAAACAACGTCAACTGGGCTAGCCCAGTTGCTAAGCTATAGAGCACTGAATGACCTTTCCGAAAACATATTATAATAGGAAATCTGACGACCGAGCTAAAAGTTATGCCCGTTTCTTCGGAGCAGTTCTTTTAGCCAATTTTCTGTCCATCTCTTTTTCAAACTCCAAAGCCAATTGTCCTACATCAACACATCACAAGAATCTGGTTCGACTTGTTGGATTATGCGACGAGGGAGAAAATCGACTTCTAGTCTATGAGTTCATGAGTAATGGCACCTTGGCTAGTTTCCGTTTTGGAGACCCAAAACCGAATTGGAATATGAGGGCCCAAATTGCCATGGGGATTGCGAGAGGGCTCTTGTATCTTCATGAAGAGTGCAGCACCCAGATCATACATTGTGATATAAAGCCTCAAAACATACTCCTTGATGATTCCTTAACTGCTCGGATATCTGACTTTGGATTGGCAAAGCTTTTGACGATGGATCAGAGTCATACTAGTACTGCCATCAGAGGAATAGAAGGATATGTAGCTCCTGAATGGTTTAGGAACACACCAATCACTGTAAAGGTTGATGTGTACAGTTTCGGTGTGCTGCTTCTGGAGATCATATCTCTTCATAGAAGCGTAGATAAAGACAACAGCACAGCGGAGAAAGCAATTCTAACAGATTGGGCTTGTGACTGCTATCAGGAAAGAAAATTAGGTGCTCTGATGGAAAACGACCCAGAGGCCACGAGTGACATGCATGTGGTTGAAAGGTTTGTGATGGTTGCCGTTTGGTGCATTCAAGAAGATCCTAGTGTTCGGCCTACTATGAGGAAGGTTATACAGATGCTTGAAGGAGTTGTCCAGGTACCTGTTCCACCATTTATCATTACAAGTTGAAACCATTCAGATTTCAGTACCGGTGTTAGTGTATCTTAATCTGCTCTTAAATTTGTGTTTTTTTTTCCCTATTAGACTGGTGTATCCATCCTTTGTTTACAGTTGTGTAAGATGATAATAAAATGTTTTTCTAAGCCCAACCAAGAACATCATGCAACCTCAATCAAAACAGAAATCCACAAATATATAAGACAGTCTATTAAGTATTAACAAACAGACAGCAAGAAAGCAAGTAAATAAGTTTGTAAAGTGAATTAATTACCTGGAATTAAAGTTGCAAGTAACCACAATCAACAACTGAGAAAAGCCTTCAATTGTGTTCATACCATGCCCCTCTCCTTCACTCAACTCTGTTTCTCTAACAGATAGCAGTACAACCTGCTAAAATTGTAAAGAATTTCATTTCAACTAGAAAATCCTTCCATTAAAACCGGGTTCGGTTCGGTTCGACAATATCCAATATATTTTCCAATTTCCACACACAACATTTAACATTACAACAGAGCCAAACCCTAGAAATCTGTCAGAGAAATGAATGTTGGTGATGAAGATTGAAGAGACAAAATTGAATAAAGCAAGTGTTGGCAAGGTTATGAGGGAAATTGAGTTGGAATCCTTTGAGCTGATTCTGCCAAGAAAGCTCTTGAATTTGATTCAGAAGTCACAGAATTGGACAAGTGAGAGAGAGCGGTTTCATCAGCAGGTGCGGACCTCTTATAGTTTCTTGTTACCTGACTTATTGGTTTCTTAATATTTTATATATTTGTAGGGGCGCTGGGTGTTGGGGCTCAAATTTCTTGTCTGTTGTGTTGAACTTTGAAGTTGTTAATTCTTATAATGAACTTTTTAAAGCATGAAAGTTGCTTTAAGTTTAAGACGTGGAAATTTTATAAGATTTTTCTCATAATTATATAAGATCAGCTTCTTCTGACTGTAAGTTGCTTTCCATGGTTGTGCAGATAGCTTCACTAATGGTAGTGCAATTGCAGCAAACTAAGAAGGATCCTTCAATTGTTATGAGCCGCGAGTCCGCGACAACAATAAAGGAAGTGATAAACAATTTTTATTTCCAAAGCATGATTTGACTACAGTTCCTTGAGCTACAGAAAGAATGGAAGAAGTTCCTGAGGTAATTTGCTGAGTTATATATTATTAGACTGTTTAGTATGGTACTAAGGTAAACTGTACATGCAATGATTATACTTTATACACCTCTCATTCTTTTTTCACCTGTCTCTTCCTTTTCAATAATCTTCTCTTATGAACATTTAATCTACTTGCTTGGTGAAGATTCAATGTGTAAAATTACATTGAACATGTTACTAAAAGGTTACACATTGTCAATGCCAAAACTAATATGCAATGGCTCTTTCCATGCTATACTTCTCTTTTACTTTTCTTTGTCCTTTAGCACGCTATTGTGACACGCCATTCACTTTCTTTGTGGGCAAGCTTCCTTTTTTGCCCCTTCTGCCCCTGTTTGCTCAATACTTCCTGTATTTCCTTGCCGCCTTCCTTTCATTCCATGTTTATTTTGTTCACATTTTATGTAGACAGCATGAATTTTCAAGCATAATTGGGTAAGAAATCATAACTCTCTTGTTGATAAGGGTAGGAGGTTTCCAAATAGGGATGGCCATTGGGGAAGTGGGGATGGATATAGGTCCCCCATCCCCCCCCCCCCCCCCCCCCCCCCCCCAAAAAAAAAAAAAAAGGGGATGGGGAAGTTTTACTGAAAATGTTTTGTCAGGAAACTGTCCAAAATTTACCCCTTTTTTCTGGTTAAAGCTGGTCAAGACTGAAGCAGAACCAGTAGATTTGACATCTGAGCTTGGAACAGTGAGAATAGATGCAGGGCTGATTAGCTACAAACATATTTTCATGGCAATACTCATTGTACTGATTTCTGCTGCAGCTTATTTATTAAAAAAAATTAAAAAAAATACAGAACCAATCATTTTGATAGTGGTGCAGAAAAAACAATAAAGCAATTCTGCTTCCATTCAAGGGAAGCTTAATGCAGCATCTGTGTACACACTTACCTAATAAGTCACAGAAAACTCAAAAAGGAAATGGGGATTAATTTGTGGATAAGTGATCATACTGGGTCTCGTATAAAACATATTTCTCTTAGCAGTATGCTTCTAAAGCATGAAAATCTGTATGAGAAGTACTGCTACATTCTGAAACTGCATGCCAGATACAATCTCTTTTTAACTACACTAGAAGTTTTAATTGGAACTCTCTCCAGACAGAGGGTAACTGGATGCAAAGAAAAATCGAGTATACACCACGTCAGCATGCAAGTGGTTGTAAAAGGATAAGAATCCTTCTCACACCAGCCAAACGTGAGTAATAAATTCAAATTTGTTGTGGCACCTACCTCAACTCAACAGAACAAAAAGTGGACCAGAATACATGAGAAGGTTGCGGTTCATGTTTGGATGACTTTGCATCATGAACTTCAATCTTAGGATCTAATGAATGAGAAGATTGATCCATATATTAAGAATTTGGCTTAAAGTTCTCTTTGAAAGAAGGATTCAATTATTGCTTATAGTATGACTCTACATGAGTAGTAGTTGAATACCTTGTTCTTACATATGAGTGATCTTAGAGTGGTTCCATTAATTCCCTAGTATCATTTTTACCATATCTTTACACCTTATTTGTGATTATGGTTGTTTTTACTTTAATTTCTAATCTCTTTTCAAAACAATTCCAAAAAAGTACACGTGTTAGCTACATGTCACATTTTAGTGGCCGAGTGTACCACTCAGCTATGCATCCAGTGCACTAAAGATTTTGTCGCTCCCGGTATCTTATACTATTGGATGAATATCATATTTTTATGTTATGAAGAACTCAGAAACACAGATTGGCCTAATCCAGATTCTAAACTTTTATATCTTTCCACTGAATTGAAGAAAGGTGTTGCTTGCATGGTTGTATGTGTGCTTTTGTCATTTTCAGAGCTTGGCATTATGTGCTGGAAGAAAAAGCAAGTACTATCAAATGGGAGAGTATAGCAAGGCTGTAATTAAAATCGTTAAAAAGAAAACTTGCTAGAATCGCTGAAAAACAGTAAATTAGATTAAAAATTTTCAAAATTTCAGATCATTATCCTTACAATGTGAAAGCTCCATGTTAAGGTAGAATTGATTGTTGGCTTATGATCCTGCTGAAAATTGTGGCACTATTTTGCTTGACTCAGTGCATCATCTTTTATTTAGGAAGACCACAGAAAATTTCCTTGAAGTTTCTTAGCTGACTTCACTCTTTTGCCAAGCCTCTATAAGTCACACAGTTATCATAGACCGTCATGTAGCAACTGAGACTAAACTCATGGTTCAATAATTCAAAGTAGGACAAGTCAAGACAGAGGTCGTTGGCACAGTCCGGTGCTAACCACATGTCTCAACTAAGTTCACGTCTGAAGTTCAAATCTCCCTCCTCAAAGGAAGAATAAAAGTTTTGAAGTTTCAAAGCGAACATAAACCTCTCCTTTAGAGAAAAGCATCATAGAAAAGTCTTGGTAAATGGCACAGTTGACTAGAAAAAAATACTCATAGAAGTTTGCAACATTACCTTTTGTCAGCACACTCCCAGGTCAGCTTCTACAGCCCTTTCTCTACGTGACTCAAACCCACAATAATTCGGGGTTTAGGGAAAGGGACATGACTCAAATCCATAACCTCATGGTGTAGGTGTAAAAAATAAACCATTAGACCATGTCAAATTTTGACATATTGTTCTAAACATGATATGACCGATTCCTCTTACAAGAAAAATTGATTCCTAGAATGAGAAAAATCAGTAATTTCTAATCAAGAAGCAATTACTCAAATAAGTAGACTCAATTTTCTTTATGCAAGAAAACTCCCATCTCATCAAATCATAATTATTTTGAAAAAAATTTATTCATCTATTATACTTCATGCTGCCTTGAGCATTTTAAGGTAAAAAGGAAAATATTTTTGATACTATGGCTTTTCCCCTAGTACATTTCCTCTGCATTCTGCTTCTTCTACTGATACCACATTTCAGCACTGCTCAATCTCAACCACACAAAAACATATCATTGGGTGAATCCCTCACTGCAGGGGGGGATGAGTCTTCATGGAATTCACCATCTGGTGAATTTGCTTTTGGTTTCCAACAGATAGACAAAGGGATTTTCTTACTAGCCATCTATTTCAACAAAATACCTGAAAAAACCATTGTATGGTCAGCCAAGACAAAGAATCCTGTACAAAGAGGATCAAAACTTCAGCTTACTGGAGATGGCTGGTTAACGCTCACTGATCCGATAGGCAATCAGATATGGAAACCTGATACTACTGGTGTAGCAGCTGCATATGGAGCAATGCTTGATGCTGGCAACTTTGTGCTGGCACGTCGGGAATATCCTCGTTTATGGGACAGTTTTGATCACCCAACTGACACGATACTACCCACACAGATTTTGAACTATGGCAGCAAACTAACAGCTCGATACTCAAACAAAAATTATTCGAGTGGAAGATTTCAGCTTGCCCTCCGGTCTAATGGGAATCTAGTGCTGTACACCATAGCTTTCCCTTTGGAATCTGCAAATTCAGATTACTGGTCAACCGAAACTGCAGGCAGTGGTTTTCAGCTGATATTCAACCAATCTGGTAACATTTACCTTATTGCAAGGAATGAAAGCATTATTTATATGCTATCATCATATGCTGGTTCAGAGCAAGACTTCTACCAAAGAGCAATCCTTGAACATGATGGAGTTTTCAGGCATTATGTCTACCCGAAGAACACCAGTTCAAGCATCGAAAGATGGGGTATGCAGTGGTCCACTCTATCCTTCAAACCTCCAAATATTTGTAAGATTATTACTGAAGCAACAGGAAGTGGAGCTTGTGGATTCAATAGCTATTGCAGATTTGGAGATCAACGACCAACGTGCCACTGCCCGCGAGGTTATACATTCTTGGACCAGAATGATTTCAAGAAGGGATGCAAGCAGAACTTTGTTTCACAAAATTGTAGTGATCCATCACTAGAGGTAGACCTTTTCATGTTTGATGAGATGCAATACACAGATTGGCCGCTTTCTGATTATGAACATTTTCAAATGGTGAGTGAGGATTGGTGCAGGCGGGCTTGCTTGGGTGATTGTTTTTGTGCTGTTGCCATTTTCAGAAATGGAGACTGTTGAAAGAAGAAAATTCCTCTCTCGAATGGGAAATTTGATCCCAGTGATAGCGGAATAGCTCTGATTAAGATAAGGAAAGACGATTCTACATTGAAGCCTGAAGATAAAGATGTAGAAAAGAAAAATCGTTTAACTTTGGTTATCGTTGGTTCTTTGCTATTAAGCAGCTCTGTGTTTCTCAACATAGTACTGCTGGGAGGAACTTTTCTTCTTGTTTTCTGCTTCGGTTACAACGTAAACAAAAAGAATCAAATGTACTCAATCATGCCAGGCATGAACCTGCAAAGTTTCACCTACAATGAGTTAGAAAAGGTGACCGACGGTTTCAAGGAAGAACTTGGTAGGGGTGCTTTTGCAACAGTTTATAAAGGAATTCTGGCATTGGAAAACCCGAAGTTTGTCGCAGTTAAGAACTTGGACAACATGGTGAGAGAAGGAGAGAAGGAATTCAGAGCAAAAATTAGTGCAATTGGCCAGACAAATCACAAGAATCTTGTCACACTTCTAGGATTCTGCAGTGAGGAGAAACACCGGCTTCTGGTTTACGAATTAATAAGCAATGGCTCGTTAGCAAACTTCCTATTCAGAAAATCAAGGCCTAATTGGTACCAAAGAAAGCAGATTGTTTTCGGTATTGCAAGAGGACTATTATACTTACATGAAGAATGCTCCTCTCAGATCATTCATTGTGATATCAAACCTCAAAACATACTCCTAGATGATTGTCTCACAGCAAGAATTTCTGATTTCGGGTTGGCAAAAATGTTGATGGCAGACCAAACCCGAACCACCACTGCAATCAGGGGAACCAAGGGGTATGTAGCCCCTGAATGGTTCAGAAACCAGCCTATTACTGTCAAAGTGGACGTTTACAGTTTCGGTATATTGTTGTTAGAGCTCATTTGCTGCCGGAAGAACTTTGAACAAAACATGGAGGATGAAAATCAGATGATACTGGCTGATTGGGCGTACGATTGCTATAGAGACAAAACACTCCATCTCTTGGTGGAAAATGATGAGGAGGCTCTACATGATATGAAGAGGGTCAAGAAATATGTGATGATTGCAATCTGGTGCATTCGAGAGGATCCCTCACTAAGACCTTCAATGAAGAAAGTAACTCAGATGCTTGAAGAAGTCGTCCAAGTTTCTACTCCTCCAGATCCTTCATCATTTACCAGTTCAAACTATTCCAATTGACACAAGTATGCATTCTTATATATACTACTATTAAGCTATGTCACATACTATATACTTTATTCTCTGTTTCATGCCATTTTTATAATGCTTCAAGTTTCATTTTCCACCATTTAAGGCTCCTAAAACACTCCCCAACCTCACTTCTCTGTTGGGTTCGAACTTGGAACACAATGGTTAGGCTGTTTACTTGCAAAGACCACTAATTGATTAGCTCTAAGATTCAACTTGAAACAGCTTGTTCATGCCAAAAAGAAGAACGTGGAGTTGCAAAGTAGCCAGACGCACAATTCCCGCCACAATTGTGAGGGCTTGAGGGGACTCCTCTTCGTAATGAGAGTCATCGGTTCTCATTCATCTTTAAATTTGTGTAAATATATAAATACAGTTTTTTTCTCTTTGATGCACATTAATATAATAATTTCGGTTTTTCAACTATTAATTGTTAGATTGAACTACGACTTGGTCAACATTTACTTAAACAAAATATTTTTTTTTTCTTTTTTGTGCGAATTGTTTCTTGTCAAATTGCAACTAAATAAAATTAAAAACTGTTTGCAACCATATTCACTCTCTTAGCCCTTTTCTACATTATCGAAGTAAAATTGATGAATATAATTTTTCTCCTGAATTCTATTTCTAAACACAAATGAAGCTTCTAATTATAATATAGTGGAAATTACCAAAAACGATCAATTTAAATTATTCATTATTGTTTTTAACCTTCTCCCATAAAATAATTGTTTCTAACCTTTCATATTAATTTCTTTTCACCAAATAACCATCCAAGTACATTATTATCCTTCTTTACCTTTTTTTCAACCTCTCCATTCTCTCTCTCTCTCTCTCTCTCTCTCTCTCTCCATTTTCCATTTACAATCAAAACCTACTACAGAAAAACCTCAATTCGATCGAATTGTTGTCAAACAGTGTTTTCATATTGAAAATCGACAGAAAAATTTGTTAGAAATCGACAAAAAAAAAAAACGGAATATGATATAGTTGATTTTGTATTTGAAATCTTTCCAACCTAGTTCAAGGTATGTAAATTTTGTGTTTTTGATTGAATGTTTTACTTTGTTTCATGTTTATGTTGATGGGTTTACTTCCAATTATCAAAAAATTGAAGTTTTGGGTGGAGAAAATGTTGAATTTTTTTTTTTTTGAACTTTTTTTCATGAACCTACGGTGTGTTACATTGGAGAGTGAAACACACCATGTGTTTCACTCTCAAACGTGACACACACATTATACGGGAAAGTTGGTTGTTTCACTTTTAAGTGAAACAAACATACTTTGATGTTTCACTATAAATGAAACATTTTCTGATGTTTCACTTAAAATGAAACATATCCAGAAAATGAAACATATTTCTCTTTCAAAAGTGAAATAAGGGATGTTTCACTTTTTAGATGTTTCACTTTAAGTGAAACATCTATTCAGATGGTTTCATTTAGAGTGAATGACAGGACCCGCCCCGACTCCTATCTTAAGTCCGAGAGAATCCTTTAGAAACTCGATCTTTCTAACTGAAAACTGAATCTTTTGGAAAATGTTATAGAAAATCATAAGAATCTCTAGATGGCTTCTAATAAAAGAGTCACTAACAATTACTTTGACTTTACAAACTTTTCCACTTTGTAATTTAAAAATGTAATTTAAATCCATGGGTTATGGCCCATCATAAAAATATAACTCAGTTAAAATAAGAAATTTGTTTTTTTTTTTCTCTTGTGTTGGACCCATCTGCTGAATATTACACACACAAAACTAGTTATGGAAAATATGACATTTGAAATCCATGTAAAACTCTGCTGAAAATATGCACATTTGCATGCTTTAATTAAATTTATGAACTACTATTTTCTGTCATCACATGTGGCCCATCTCATGATACTAATGAATCTACACGAACCTGATGATCACCTAGAAAAATTGTTTATAACAAAAGAATGAGCTCTAACGCCCAGTGAGTGGAAATACACTTTGAAAACATCTTTTCTTAGAAACTTTACTGAAACTATTATCTCTGAATACATCTAAAACATATATTTTCTCTACGCTTTTGAAATTACTAAATATCTATCTTTTTGAAAGCATTAATACTTAATAAACTTATTCTGGCTAAAATCTTATCTTTTTCTTAATTCTCACTCTCAATCTCTCAATTTCTCATCCCTTGCCTCATGTCTCTTTCTCTTCTTTCTCTTTATTCTTCTCCACTGCCCAGCTTCCCTCTTCTCTCTTCTCCTTCTTTCTTTTATTTTCTGGTTTCTATTTTTTTTTCCACGAATTCCCTTCTTTCATCCTTTCTATTTCTAATTTTCTTTTTTTTCTTTTTTAATTCTTGCCACCTCTCAAGGCAACGACTACCAAATTACCACCTACCACCACAATTTCCCATCTTTTACCGGCTGCTGCCACCTGCCAATTTATAGCAAATTTTAAATATCTATTGGACCGGATCAACTTTTGGGTTGAAATTGTTGGGCTTGAATTGGGCTTGGGATTATTATTCTATAAATCTCATACCGATCCAATTACTTGGCAGCAAGCCAATTGGGCTTAAGTCAATTTTATGAGATTGGGGTATAATAGTGAAACATTTGAAAGTGAAACATAGAAAGTTTGAAATGTTGTTTCACTTTTTTTATAAAAAAAAAAACAAACAAGTGTTATTTCACATTCAAACATGAAACATCATATTATTTCACTTTCAAAAGTGAAACGTCATTTTTTTCACATATTATAATGTTGATTTTTTCACACATTTCACTCTCACGTTTTTTCATTCTTGACATGTTTCAAAATAAGATGTTTCACTCACATAAGGGAAACATGTCATTTATGCATTTAAACACGTTTAGGGAACCCACACATCGACTTGATACATCCCCACATCAGCCAGGCCCATCCATTACTTAATTCAATATAAATTAAACTTTTGCATTTTACAAGTGTTGAACCATGGACCTTGAAGATAAAGCTTAATACTATAATGTTAAAATCAAATTCATCTAGTTCTTCTTGATTATTCTTTTTAACAAATTCTCTCCATCCTAGGTATATTTGTTTTACATGATAACCTAGAGTACTTTTTAAATATATTAATTTGTATTTTGGGTCTACTATAACTTGTAATGCTTCCATAGAGTGTCTAATAAGATTTCCTTCCCAATTATTAAATATAGAGGAGTGCTAGAATCACTCTCTCAACTCACTCTCCTAACCCACTCTCTCTTCTCCTTTTGACACTTGTGGGTGAGTGGGGGGAATCAAGTTTTTTTTTTTTTTTTTTTTCCTTTCTCTTTCTCTCTTCTTCTTCCATCAATAACTTAATTATTGATTTGAGAGTGGGGTTCACATAACTTAATTACCTAAAAAATGAACTTTATTCATTTCTAGGGTGAGTGAGGGGAATCAAGTTTTTTTTTTTTTTTTTTTCTCCATCAATAACTTAATTATTGATTTGAGAGTGAGGTTCATATAACTTAATTCCCTAAAAAATTAGTAAATGCTGGAATTATGAAATTAGAGACTTAATTTCCTTTTATGAATTTGATTACTGATTAGTAAACATGCCCTAAGTCTCGAATTTCCCCCACATTAAGTCTCAAATCTGTAAAACAAAAATTACAAAAGAATAAACGAAGTGACTGCATTTTTGTCTCAAATCATACTTTGATGCTATTTAAACTTGTTATTAAGTTTGTACTAGTCCAAAAGAGTGCTATTTACACCCATTTTCCCTACTTAAATAAGAGGAATGACCGAGTTACCCATATGGTAATTTTAACCTATTTCCTTCCTAAAAACATGATTTATCTCTCTCATCTCTTTTGTCTCTCTCATTTGTTTGTGTTTCTCTCTCTACAATTTTTTATCACTATAATTTTCTCTCTCTTCAACTTTCTTTCCTCCTCCACTATGATATTCTCTCTTTTATCTTTTCCCTTCTCTCGTCTCTCTCAATAATTTGTGTTTCTCTCTCTAAATATTTCTATCCTCTTTCTCTCTCTGTCCTCTCTACAACTTAGTTCTACTCTTTAAAACGATTCCAACAACATATTATGGGTGCAAATAAGATATTGTTTGCTCCTTCAAAAGTAATTTGAAAGTGTTTAGTATAATGCTGAAAATCTTCACTTGCCAAAAAAAAAAATAAAAAAAATTTCGCACGCTGGAAGTAAAAGTCCTCGCATGCTAGAATAACTAAAAGGGATATTATCATTTTCCCCCCTACTGTTCACTATATTAGAAAGATGAGGACATGATTTCTCAACTTTAGAAAGATGACCCCCTCAGAACAAACTTATTTAACAAACACCCCATTTCGTCAAGAAAACCATCAAAATGAGGGTTGACCATTACTGTTGGGGGGCAAATTCGTAAACTCCCCATGGGAGCAGGAATCTGATTTGGACTGAGGGTTATTAAAGTCATTTGATATTTACAATTAATAATATATTAAAAAAATAAATGGGTGGAGGAGATCATGCCACATCACTCCTCCAATGAAAATAATTAAACAAATTATATATTAAAATTAAAAATTAAACAAAATTCCTCTTCTCTATTCTCTACGACCAAGTTCTTCTTCTTCTCCACGACCAAGTTCTTCTTCTTCTTTCTTCTCCATGATCGGTCCCCCTCTTCTTTCTTCTCCACGACCAAGTTCTTCTTCTTCTTTCTTCTCCACGATCAGTCGACCACCATCATTTAAACCCCCACACCTTGATCTGCCAAACACCCTGATCCAAGCACCAATTTCACCAAACCGATCTATTAAAAATAAAAATCTCATTCTCTCTCTCTCACCAATTTCACCATCCATCGATCAAACACACCTAGATCAAGACATTAATAAACTATGTAACTCAAACAAAATCAACTTGAAAATACGAGCAGCAATTAAAAAAACCCATTGAATCGTAAATCACCAGACCAAGAATCCATTGAATCCGTGATGAGATCGGGATCGAGAGAGAGAAATGAGATCTCGAGAGAGGGTTTCGGGGTGGTGGTGCTGGTGGTGTGGTGGCTAGGGATTTTGAGAAATTGATTAGTTGGTGTTTGGTGATGATGTTGAAGATGAAGATGGATTTGATGGTGTTTGAGCTGGTTTAGGTTTGATTTCGGTGATAATGATGGCAGAGGAGATGGGTTTTTAATTTTAATTTTAATTTATTTTGTTTGAAGAGATGGATTTGGTGGAAGTCCAGATTGGATCTCCACCGTCCATCTCATGAGATGGACGGTGGAGATCCAATCTGGACTTCCACCAAATCCATTTTTTTTTTTAATGTTTTTAAATTCTTTTAAAATTATTTTAATTTAGGTTTTTTAAAATAAATAAATAAATAAAATCTCCACCGTCTATCTTAAAGATGGACGGTGGATCTTTATTTTTCAATTATGTTTTTTTTTTCTTTCTAATTTGTTAATATACACTTGATTACACAAAATTAATTAGAGGGTAAATTCATAATTTTATATTTAGAGGGCATTTTGGTCTTTTTACAAACTGCAAATGGTTGCATCACGAGTCATCTGTTTTTAATAGGCACAAGAGGGTATTTTGGTCAATTCACGTGCAAAAACATGTAAGAGTTAGGTTTTGTCAAGAAAAAGCCAACATAAGGGGGAGTTTCAATAATATTTTCATTTCAGGGGTAGATTGGTAAATTTTGGGAAACCCTATCCTCACTTTAATAATAGGGTAAAGGTCAGGGGGGAAAATGATCTTTTCCCTAACAAAAAATCTCCACACCTGTAGAATAAAAATGTTTACACAATAGGAATAAATAAAAATGTTCACACGCCAAGAACAATTTTTTTTTTTCTCTCTCCAGTTTCATTGGGTTTCACTCTATTTTTAATTTGCGATTTCTCTCTAATATCAACCGAATATAAATGGAATTTTCTCTCTAGGATTTTAGAGGCTTTTTTTTTTGGTTTACACCATCCGGTTTCCGGGTGGGGCGAATTCACCATACGGTACAATCAGCCCAGACCACACCCCGACTAATCCGGACTCGCACCGGGTCGGCCCACTAAGGGGTAAAGTGCTCCCAATATGTGTAGCTCCGTTCACAAGGGGAGTTGAACCCACGACCTTGCTTAAGGGATGAGAGCGCCGAACCACTCACACCAACACATGATTTTAGAGGCTTTTTCTCTCTAGTGTAAATGAGTTTCTCTTACTATTTTCAATTGGAGATTCTCTCCGATGTTAAATGTGATTTTCTCTTTGCAAGTTTAAACAAATTTATCTCTCTAGTTTTTACCGTTTAACTGCGGTGGAGGAGGTGAGAGTTACTAAGAGCATCTCCAATGCAAGCATGACTTGTGAAAAAAAAAAAAAAAAAAAAGATGCCACGTAGGATAAACAGACGTTATGTTAATAATTGTGTCTCCAATGCAATCGTGCATATTCAACCTCAAGCTGACGTGGCAAAAAAAATATTAAACATTGTCAATATGACCGTCCACTTTCAGACGGTCTATTGCACAACTATTTTTTAGGTTGACTCAGCAAACATTTAAAACTGACATTAATTTTTCATATATTTTTGGTAAGGAAATAAAATAAAAAAATAAAACAGGAAAAAAAAGATGGACACGTCATTAAAAAAATTGTGTTTTAGACGGAAGCATTGGAGACCAAATTTTGAATTGATTGTCTATCAAGTCTATTTTTATGCCACATAGGAAGCAAATCCCTTAACATTGTTGCCATGTCAATAATTATTGGTATACAAGCCACTTTTGTATTGAAGATGCTCTAAAAGATACTTTGATTCAAAAGCGTAAAATATGGAAAAAAAAAAAAAAAAAAAAGTTGATACAGAGGCTGTTTACGAACGAAATTTGTAATAATTTTAAAGCTACGTATTTATGAATTTGGGGATTTTCAATTTGTACTAATGGAGGCTTCATATCCACTGGTATGTGATGTGTATGAAATTCAATATTATTTGTTTGGAAAATGGAAATAATAAAGCTTTTCTCTTAACTAGAAACTTTGATCAGACAGTTGACTGAATACTTTATACTTGATCTCCAAGTAAAATTATAAAAAGAAAGAAATCAGACTACTTCCTTTTAAATCAAAGGATCTTAAGGTGATTTGAGTGTATCTTTTTGAATAGGGTTAATAGCACCAGTACCCCTGAACATATAGCAAATAGAATAGTGCCTCCTGAATTTTTTTTCCTGGCATTAAACCCCTTGAACTCTCATATAGGTGGGATTATGGTGGACCCAACAAATTTAGATTCTTCAATTCCATTAGGATGAATTGGAATTGAAATAATCTCAGTCCCCAATAATCGAATGAAAATTGAATAACAAATTATTAAAATAATTATTTTTGATGAAATAAATATTTTAATCTATATATTATTAAATTAATAACATTAAAATAAATTTTAAATAAAATTACAAATTTACATTGATTTTAAATAAATTCAAAATTTATAATTTATTTATTATTAAATTATTAAAAAACTAAAAGAAAAATTAATAATAAAAAAAAGTCTTGCACAATGCGGGACTAACAAACCCACCTATCATGCAAGACTAATAAACCCACCAAACCAAGTAAGTTGGTTTATTAGTCATGTGTTTTGCAAGACTAATTAACTAAAAAAGGGCACACTACAAAAAATTGATATTTGATGACTAACTTCGGTAACCATAATAAGATATTAGTCACAAATACGCACTTCATAAATTCAATTTCTTCTACTACCAGATTTTTAGGATTTATGACTAAAGATTTAGTCACTGAATAACTCATTTGTCGATAATGTCTAATTTAGTTGCAAAAATATATATTTAGTTGCTGACTTTGGATGACTGTGTCATAAATAGTTGCAGAATGTTATTTCCTACAACCATTATAGCACGGTAGTGACAAGAGAGATAAATCATAGATCCAATTCATTTCTCTACTAATTGTTATGTGATTTGTGACTAAAGATATAGTCAAGGAAAATTGTGTTTGGTGACTATGCCCAATTTAGTCACGAATTAGGCATTATTTTTTTGGCCCATACATTTCCCTCCAAATGCATATTTTTTTGAGACTAGTGTTTATTTTTAGTAACTATAATTTTTGTTGAGCAATAATTCTTTCGGTGACTATTATTTTTATTTGATAAAACAAAAAATAATTTTGGGTGATATTCTTTTCCTCCAAAGTATACCTTGCAAGACCAACTATAAGGAATTAATAACTACATGTTTAGTCATACAAGGAGTTGCACTATTAAAAAAATATATATATGTCAATTACCGGCGAACTATTTTCAAAAGTGACAATTGTTGTTGTTAATTCATCCTTTTCCGACAAGTAATTTAAATTTTACTGAAATGAGTTTAAATTAATAATTGATAAAACTTACTAATTTTTCAGTAAAATGTTGATTATAAAAAATAATCAATAGCTTTTTCAAAAAATAAAATAAAATAACAATCAATATATTAATATGCATTTTCTATTGAAGATGAAGTTGAAGCAAAATGGTAAAAAAAAAATTAAAAAAAATTAAAAAAAAAAAAAGAAAAAAGAAAAAAAAAATCTTACTTTATTATAAGATAGAAGATATATATATATATATAATGAGACTTTTTAATAAAATATTAATTCCAAAAATAATATCTCAATAGTATGCAAAAACATAGATTCAATTAAAATAGTACATAATATCATTAGTTTATATATAAAAGGTATGCAAAATGTATCATATATGAAGTTGTAGCAGAATGGTAAAAGTAACATTGTCATTTCTATAGGGGTGAAATTCATTTTTGTTCCTCTAGTTTGACCTATTAGCCAAACTGGTCCTCTGGTTTTGAGAATTGTCTAGTTCTAATCCTTCTGTTAACATTTTCGTTAGAAAAGTGGAATCTGATAGGGTGGAATTTGACAGGGTCAGAGAGTCAAATGACCCTACTGCCCCTTGTAACTGTTGAAATGCATTGAAAGACCAAAATGATTCTCTATAATTAAATTAAATAATAAAATTTTAAAACAATTTGAAAATAAAATAAAATAAATAATTAAGAAATTAACAAAACCCTAATCTCTCTCTCTCTCTATATATATATATATCTCTATCTATCTATCTATCTATCTATCTATCTATCTTCTTCTTCTTCTTCAACACAGTACATCTCACCAAACCCTAACCTTAGTTGTCGTTGGGTAAACACCATCCACACCGTTCTTTGTCTTCTTTCTCGATTTCTCGAAACCATCACAAATCACCACCGAAACCAACCGAACCACCACCACTTCACCAGATTACACAGCCGCCACCACCGTTCGTTGACCCGAGTGCCAACGTCCACTGCCGTGAGTCATCCATCATTGACGTGCTAGAAAGCTTCACCAGTCACCGAACACCAAACCGCAGCGATCAATGTCGCCAATCTGTTCGTCAGAAACTCCATCTCTGTGCCATTAATGTTGCCGAAAGAGGGGTGGTTAACGGTGGTGGTGGTGGTTGACGGTGGGGTTGTGTTATGATTGGAATTTCCAGAAAAACAATTACAAAAGAGGTAAGAATGTTGAGAGAGAAAGTAAATCCCTAAATGCCTTTCACTTGCCACTTCCACATTTCATATTCTACATCTTCACTTCTCTTCTCATTGATTTCTTCCTTGATTTCTTCATTCTGACAGGTTGATTGGTGGTTTTGGTGGAGAGACGGAAAGGGTAGAGTTGAGATAGATGGTGGTGCGTTTTCGTTTTGGAGATGGATGGGTTTGATTTGACGATGGGTGTTGGATTTGGGGTGGTTGGATTTCTGGAAAACTAATGGAGATGGTGGTGGTGGGTTTGATCTGGGGTTTTCGTTTGAAGGCTGGGTCGATTTGTTTGTGAAGGTTGTTTTTGGTATATATTGATTTGATTTTAGTGGTGGTGATTGTTGTTTAGTTGTGAATTTTTTGGGTTGGTTGAAGATTTTTTGTTTAAAATTTATTTATTTATTTATTTATTTAATTTTTTTATGTTGGGTTTGATGTGAATTTCTGTGTTGGGAATGAAATTTTGTTGGTGTTTGGTTGGAATCTCCATTGAAGAAGCATGTTTTTCCACATTTTTTTTAAATTGTAGGGTTTTTGAACCAAATGGGTTTTGGGTTTTTTGTTTGTGTAGAAAATAGAAGGAAAATGATTTGGGAATATTTTCGGGATCAAAATTGTTTTTTGTCAATGGCGTAGGACATGTGTTGTCATTTGAGTGGGTCTAATTATTTTATTATTATTTTATTGTTTTCTTTTTTAATCAAATTACTTATTTGCCCTTCATAAAACTAGTTTCTAGAAGCTCAGAGGGTTAGTTTACGATTTTACCCTCTACACTTGGATGGAATATTTACAAACCCTAACGGAATTGGACGGCAAGGACTAAAAAACACATGATTGTGGGAAACTATAGAGACCTGCCAACAAAATACTCAAAACCGGGGGACCAGTTTGGCTATTAGGTCAAACTAGAGAGACGAAAATGAATTTCACCCCTTCTATAATTACTAATTTGCTTTGTTACAAACGGTTTGAGGTTGTGGACTTCTCCATTTATTCTTATTGGTACATTTATTATACAATCAGTTATTTGTATTAATGTTCCATTAAATTGTTTAAGTACTATAGGTTGTATAAGTTTAGTTTTATAGTCTTTTGGGACAAAATTTTCACGCATGACACATTTGTTAGTGCCTATATCTATCATTGCTTTAGTATTTAATTTACTATTTTTATATAATATTTCTACATCTATTGTTATTAATTCACTACCAGCTCTATTTACTTCATTATTTCGTACACAGTTTTTACAATAATAATAATTATTATCTTTAGTTATAACCTTTATTAAATTCGTTTTAACATATTTTACAATTTTTTCAAAAAAATGAAATTACTTCTTCTAAAATGTAAAGTTCAGTTCTTCTTCACTATCACTTTCACTACCACTTTCGATATATATATACAATCATTATTGGAAAGTTGGTTGATATTTAAAATTTCTTCTATATCTTCTTAATATTCATCATCGGATATCTTTTCTAATATATTAGCTTTAATATTTTTAGCTTCAGGAGTCAGGACATTGAGGTTTAATATGTCCAATTTTACTGCATAAATAATATTTACATTTACTAGTATTTCTTTTATAAATCTTTTTACCCTTTTTAAAAGCTTGTTTTAATTTTGTTTTATTAGGGGCATATTTGAAGAATCTTTTTCTTTTATAGGGTTTGTATGGTCCATGTTTCTTAAAGCATATATATATGAAATTCAAGAAACTTGAATATTTAGATCTAGAAGTTGCAGATTTTAGAAAGATAAAATTAAATCTACAAGATAAATTTAAACTTGTGTAATATAGAACATTTAAAAAACCAATATAAGCATATACCCCATACTAGTAATAGTTGTAGGGTATCGACCTACAATCGATATGGATCGGGTCGTATATTGTTAGGCCCAATGCAACTTGGGTTGGATCGTGTGAATTTGATTGTCGTCTGCTGAATTGCCCTGCAACTGAACTTGGTCGACTGAAAATGAACCTGGTCGATCGACAAGAAACTTGCAAGAAACGAATAATAACAGAAAAAATAGAACAAGAAGAAATAACAAAGGAATTGATTTAGATTGTTAGCCTTAGTTATGCTTGGGCTGAGCAACGATGATCGTGAAAGCTAGAATTTGGATTCCGGTGGCCGTGATCCTTAGAAGCAGAGTTTCAGTACGCTGTTGTAAGCTTTGTGTTTTTCGAGAGAGTTTCTCTGAAGAAGTGCTTTGCTATTTATAGCCAACTTCTAGACTACCGTTTGAAGTAAACAGGTAGGATCATGGGCTTGATCGTGGGCGAGATTCTTGGAGAGATTTTCTCCCTAGAATCTCGCTATTCAGCACACCTGGCTGACTTGGTCTTTCAGACGACCAAGTCATGTCGTTACTGTTCTCGTTGGGCTCTTCAAACTTGGGCCAAAGCTAGTCTAGCCTGGGCTTTGCATTTTCGGGCCTATGAGCCATTTTTGGCTACCACAATAGTCAACAAAATTTTATAGTAGATTTGCTTATAAATTTAGGACAAAACCTAGAAGAAAACATTGATAAAACTAATAAAGATTTTACTGATTTAGTAAGTTTCTTTAAACAAACTAAAATAAGCACTTTAAAAAGAAATCTAGACAATATAAAGGAATTATTTTCTGACTTTAATAATCAAATTAAAAGATTTCCCAGTAAAACTGAAATAATAGAATTAGTAAACTTAATAGATACAAAGACACTTAAACCAGTAGATTTAGAAATCAAAAAATTAATAAATTAAAGATCTACACATAGAAGTAGAAAATATAAAACAAACACAAAAAGATTTACAACATCAATTAGAAGAAGTAAAAAGGATAGTTAGTGCTTTAGCTTTGACTTTAGAAGGACTTTCTAACGAAATACCCAGTAACATCCCAATACGAATAAGTGATAAACAATTTAATAAAGAAAGTAATAATATTAGTCAAGGACAAAATAATACTATTATACAACTTCTCTTACAAAATATTGAAAAAATAATTTAAATTTTAATGAATTTAAACATAATATAGAAAATATTTATTATATAGAAGATGAAATCATGGTTAATGAAGATAAGAAACCTTTAGAGGAAGGAGAAGCTAGAAGAAGCATTCCAAAACCTATTACCAAACAAACTAGAGTAGAAAAATATTTAGAAAATAGAGGAATACCTGATAATAAAGAACAATATAAAGAGACTGAACGAATTTTTAAAGCTAAAACTAAATTAGAATCATGGAAAAAATCTCCAGAAGCCAAAGATATATTAATTTTAAGCTTACAATGTCATAAACCAACTGAATGGAAGCATATATTTAAGAGGAGTGCTAAATACACTCTCTCAACTCACTCTCTAACCCACTCTCTCTTCTTCTTTTGACACTTGTCCTATATTGACTTCTTATAAATAAATTTTAGAGCCATCATTAATGAATTATTTTTTGCATGTTATTTAAAATCAAATCATCCACATCTTCCCAAATTACCCTTTTTTACACTAAATTGTCATTTCCAATTTCCAAATATGTGAGCAAAAATCTTCAAAGGTAAAATGGGTTGAATAATATTTATTATATTTATTTTATATTTATTTTTTTTAAAATAGTAAATATATTATTAACAATATTTAAGTTATTAAAATACAATAAACATTAGCATCTTGTGGTTAGTATATTTGAGTTTTGATAGTATTAATGAAATTTTAATTTTTTTAACTATATTTTTCAAATTACGTAAAAATAATCACTTTGTAAAATATGATGAACTTATAATAATATAAGAAAAACGATAATTTTTCAAATATAAATTGTATTTGTTATGATATTTTAGAAGATTAAAAAGTGGTATATAAAATAATAATAATATTAATATTTAAGAAAAGGATTATGACAATTAGGTGTAAAGAAAAAGGGTAATTTGGGAAAATATGATGGTTTGAATTGTAAATAACAAGTAAAAACAATCCATTAATGATGGCTCTAAAATTTATTTTTAAAAAGTAAATAATGGACAAGTGTCAAAAGGAGAAGAGAGAGTGGGTTAGGAGAGTGAGTTGAGAGAGTGATTCTAGCACTCCTCAATGAATAAAGTTCTCTTTCTTGATTGAGAAAAGTAATTCATGTCTTTTTACTAAATTATCCTCGCTTAATAATAATTTAAAAACAAAAAACAAAAACTTTATTTCCACTTTATCATTCTCTTTAAAGGATTGTATATTTACTAAAGTAAGTGTCATTTTACTAAATTATCCTTACTAAAGTATGGATTTTTTTTTATCATAGATTTCATAAATATACATAAAATCTTGGTGATGATTATTATTGACTTGTTACACCGATTCTTTATTTATATATATCAAATCCAAAATGAAAACAATTATATATATATATATATATATGAATGATGTTGATGAACAAAAATTAATACGACAAAGCTTTGCTTTGATTTATTGGTTTACAAAATGCTTTTTTTTTTTTTTTTTTTAAACAAAGCTATCCGACAAAGTTTTGTTTTTTTTTTTTAATTAATGTTATGCGACAAATTTTATTTATTTATTTATTTATTATTTACGTAAATCATGTCTACAATACCATTTATGATTCAGTGCATATTCATAATGTATATATATGCTACTCTGACTTTTTTTAATGAAGTTATCTCAATAAAAAATAAATTTCAACACGTTATATACACGAGAGTATTTTTGTAATCAACTTTATATCATTCTGATTTCTTAGGTTTAAGTGTTAAAATCACTTAATAAACCCCTAAAACCACTTGTTTTGAAAAGTGAAAAATTTTCACTTTTCACTACACATAAATCCAGTAGAATTTAATGTATAATTTTACTTCCAAAACTATCCTCACTAATTTCTATTTCCAAAACTAACTACTTGTTCTATATTTTTTTTTATGACATCTATAAATTATATAATTATCCAAAGTTATTCTAAACCAATTAAATAATAAATTATGCACATGAAGTAGCCCATCGGTTTTATAATATCACTAGCTAATAGCTTAGTAATTATAATTAGATTCTATACAATAATATAAATTTGAGTTCGGTTTGAACGAATAAACAATGATGATGCAAAGTTAGAGGCAAAAGAAGTAGCTCGCTTGGTTCCTAAAATCATGAAGAGGAAACTCAGCATCGATGATGATTCGGACTCAGATAGTACCAGATTTGATGATGATGCATACTCAAAGCAAACAGAGGATGATTCCTCAAGTGGCTATGTAAATGTTGAACATGCGGATTATCATGACAATGCTATTAAAAACTAGTTACATCACTCTTTTTTTAACCTCATTCTTATGGCACCATAAACAAGGGATAACATTGAGAACATGATAAGAACACGAGAGCAAGTGATGAACTAACATTGTACCTTCCTTCTGCTAGGAAATTGTCAAAAATAAAAAATTAAAAAATATATATATTATAGATGAAGAGAAGTGCCAACATCCGAATAATTTTTTTAAAAATATTATTAATTACTAAATAAATTTATTTTAGAAATAATTTATATGTTTGATTTGTCTATAATATATCAAAATATAAATATATAACAAATAATAGTTAGAAGGGCATACATGTAAAAGTATTTGTTTTCAGATATTCATAACTTAAAAAAAACAAATAATTTATCACTTATATTCAGTTTTCAGTGAAAAAAAAAAAAAAAAAAAAAAACCTAACATGTTTTTCAGTTTTCAGTCACTATTCAGTCTTCAATAACATTCAGCATTGTTCAGTCTTCAGACAAAAAATCAAACGGGACCTAATTTAATTAAACACTAGAAATTGAATAAATTTGATTTCATTCTTCCTAAATTATTAGTAAACACTGGAATCGAATTTAGTAACTTAATTATGATTCCTCTTCATTCCTTTTCCGGTAGAACTTGATTTCGATTCCTTCAAATTTTGATTAGTAAATGCACCCTTATTGGGAAAATTCGAGACTTATTTAGCAAATTTGAGACTTATTGGAGCAAATTCGAGACTTATAGACCATTTATGCAAATTTGTGACTTATTGAGCAAAAACAGAACTTTTAATTTATTTATTTTATATGATGGAGCTTGAACAGACTTCCATCAATGGAGGGCGACCTCCATAATTTTCCGGTCTGCATCATCAGAATCTTTCGGCCTTCCCTTCGCCGTAAGATTTGTTGAGATTCGAGGTCGGCCGTTCACATCTTCTCTCTCATTGCCGTTGCTCAACACCGGTGAGTTCGGTAAGAGAAATTGATAGAAGAGTGGATAATTTTTTTTTCTCAATTAGTGCTATTTAAACTAGAGTTATTAAAGTGGTGTTAATTCTAAAAGTCACTTCCAAAAAAAAATTAAGCCCAGTGAGTAAGAACATTTTTGTCAACTCAGTGGTAAATGTTGAAAAGAAAAGAAATAAAAAATTTCGTTGAAATTATCAAAAAATTGAGAGCTAATGGAAGCAATTTTCTCATGGGAAGTAAGTTCAATTATCTCTAAAATCTAAAATCCAAATTTTAAAAAGTAGTTTGAAAATTTAAAAATCAGATTTAATATGAAAAATGCATACAAATATTTAGAACATAATTATAATTTCATATAAATATATATTACATAGTCTCTCCTAAGAGTTAGGGGTCATTTGTTTTTTTGTCTGAACATTGAACAATACTGAATTTGTGTGAAAACTGAAATCTGAGTCTGAATGCCAACATATATGTTTTTTCAAAATAAAATTGTTTGAAAATAAGTAATTTAACATGCACCATTGTTAATAAGATTTTACATGTTCTTCTAGAAACAAAGTTCAGTTTAACAAAACAAAAAATTCATTAAAAAATATAATTTTGCATGTACTACAAACAAAGTTCAAATTCAATTTATTGTAAAGAAAAAAAAAAAAAAAAAGTTCAGGTTATTTTGTATGTTATCCACGTTTACAATGTATATAATTAAGAAAACTATTTTTGTTTTTTATGAAAAGTTATTAAATTATTTTATTTTATTTTATTTTTTTTGAAATAGGTTCATGAATTATATATATGCATCGAATAGAAGTGATTAGTTTTTTTTTTTAAAAAAAAAACGGTTTAAAATAAGAAATATATTGAAAGAAAGAATTCTACATTATATTAAATTAGAATAAAATTGGAAATATATCTTCTTTGGGGATAGGCTTAGAAGGTAATATGATTTCTTACTCTTTTTTTTTTAATTGTTTGACCACATAAAATAAAAAAAATAAAAAAAATAAAAAATTCACCTATTAAGTTTTAAATGAAAAAAAAAAAAAAAAAACAAATCTTAAGTTTTAGATGACAAATAAAATATGTATTTTTATTTTAGTCATGACTTCAGTGTTCGTATATACAACAAATTCTAATTCTAACTATAGAGATTTGGAATGTGTTGCGCTGGACAGACTGTAGACCGTAACTACCAACTGGCAACTTTGATCAGTCAAGGACTGGGATCATATACTTGTTCTCCAAGTATTCGATAATTAATTGACATTTTATAAACAAATAAAAAATAAAATTATAAATATACAAGGCATAAACCAGTACGCGCGTGAATGCTTTACATTTCCATAAAAGTACGAGTGTTGAAAGCTTAAAGTGTTTGTGTTTCAATTAATGAAACAAAACCCTAAATGATGTTTCCAGAGTCGATGAAGAAAAAGAATATGAGAGCAGCAGAAAAAGAAAAAAGAAAAAAGGGTCTTTCTTTGTTGGGTGTTGATGATTTTGAGAAGAGGGGTTTCAAGATTCATGATTATAATCATCAGCCATTGACAGGTTTCGATGCTTTGTTGGCTGTCACAGACTTGGCTTCTCAATTTTTACTTGAAGAAGAAGAGGAGGAGGAGGAGCAGAGACAAAAAAGATTGATGAGAGAAAAGGCTCTCAAGCGACCTATTATGAAAAAGAAAAGCTTTTTGGATGACGATAAAGAATGGGTTCATAAAGATTATTCAAGATTCAAGAAAAAGATATTAAGGAGTTCAATAAATGACAAAGTGCATGAAATGCCTGAAAACATGAGAAAACTCATTGACAGCATGAATGGTAACAACATTATGATAGTGATTCAGAAAAATTTATTCTTCACTGACACCAACGAGCATTACCATCGGATGTCCATTCCGGAGAAGCAAATAAGATCAGCAGACTTCTTGACACAGGAAGAGAAAGAATGGGTGAATAATGAAGGTGGGGAGATGACACCGTTGTTTATCCAGCCGTCTCTCGCTGTCTCTGAACTGGTTTTCAAGAGATGGACCATGGCAAAAAGTGATAGCAACAAGTGCAGCTATGTCTATGTTCTCACTTGTGGTTGGAATGATGTTATTTCTGCTAATCATCTTAAACAAGGTGATAAAGTTCAGTTGTGGTCTTTCAGGATCAATCATCAGCTTTGTCTAGCTCTTGCTAGGGTTGCTGCTAATCATCATCTTCATCATGATTCATGATTAGGGTTTCTTTCTTTTTCTTTCTTTGCTTTTGCTAATGTTTGACAAAGTTTAGATATCTAACTAATGCTAGCTAGGATAGTTTTTCTTTTTTCTTTAATCGTCCAGGGCAACTCGAACGGGAACATTGTCGATGATAAAGGGATAATATATAATTGCCCTTTTTGTGGAGGTCTTTTTAATATATAAATGATTGGATATATATACTTTCTAAGTTGTTTTTTTAATTTATTGCTGCTCTGCTTAATCTGCTTCCAAGTATCTGAAATTCAATTACTCATGTTGAGTTCTGAAATTAAAAACTACTGTTGATATGTGCAAACTTAACAGAATCAATCAAGTGCTTTTATCTATCTTTGCTATGCCTTCCCAATTCCCATTCCTTAAAGAAGCAACAATTTCATTTACAACTAAAACTCTGGTAGGCGGTATAACGATCCATCGTTGATAACAAATGTACAATAAAGATATTTAAGAATATATGAATGACAAAGAAATGAAAGAAATGGGGAACTATATACAAAAACGTAGAACGTTTACATGCTCTACAACAGGATTACAATGAATCCCAACACGCCTGCCTGAAGCGAAGTTTTCACCTATCTAAGTGAGTATCAATGTAAGTACACCAACCTAATCTTGGCTAATAGTCACTAAGATTACGAAACTATGCGATACAAGTTAAAAGGGCAGATGAACAAAAGCAGAGGCTAACCATAAAACTGCCACAACGTAGGCTTGTTATCTTAGTTGCTTGTTAAGGGCTGCATAGATTCCTAAGATCTTCCACCTTGGCATACCAGCCCGCGGTATGATCCTTGACATTTAAGAATAAAGGTCATTGTATTAATTTCTGATGGTCCCTTCAGCCACACCAGTAGCCACTGATATATCTGCATCCACATGGCTTCAATATTTATATACCTTTATTGTAACAGTAACTAGGATGAGTAATTCACTAGTTCTTTTTTAAACTTTCAGAAGTTTCTTGTCATCTGAAAGCTGAGTTATCATGTAAATGATGGCTGCAGCCATTGATTTTGGGCTCCTCCTGTAATAATTCTCCATTTAACAAAGTCCCTATTAGCTTTTTTATTGATTTGTAATGGATAGACTAGATTTTTATTTATTTTCTAGTATGCACCTAGTCATGGTAAATCAATTTTCATACAAATAAAGTTTAAAACCTGGTTTCATTCAAAATATCCTCAGATTCTCCAAAACTGACGGCAAAAGTTTGTGGACACGATTAGAGAGGGAATATGTTATTAAAAGATCTAAGTAGTATATGCAAGAGTAACAGTAGTCATGTGAACTAGAATTGTATCTTTAAGTATCCTAATTCACAAATGTTGTTGGGACAATTTAACGTAGTACCATTTCACACTGTTAATACATGATTAAGGAAAAGAAAGAACAGCTGAGTCCAAACAATAGATAGCAGCAGGACACATGCCTCTAGATTGTGGCCCAACAGAAACAGAAAAAAAGAATTCTGATAAATCACAACCAAGAAACATTTTCTTTTTATTTACCTTATATCAAGCTCTTCAGATTTCTGCACAGCTTCTTGAGCAGCCTTAACTGCTTGATTGGTCATGCCAAGATTTGAACAAAACCGTCTCTGCAAATGAAAGGTGGTATTAATAATGTCAAAAATAAACACAAACATAAAGTAAGAAGTAAGATAAACCACGTAGCTTCTTCTGCCATGGCACACTACAAGCATGAAGAAGAAGAAGAAGATGAGGATGATGATGGCAAGTCTACTACTGCTAGTCACTCTGACAAGAAAGCTGCTAAAAGATCACAAATGAGAAAGCAGCAGCAAAAGGATCAAACGATGAAGATGAAAAAAGAAGAGGAAGAAAAGTTGATGTTTTGGAAAGAAGAGGTGGCTCTACTACTATTCCTTCTCAAAGCGATTCCAAGGTAAGAAAAAATAATGTTTGGATGGGCAAAAGAAAATAAGCTTGCAAGTTACATGTTTTCTCTTCTCTTGTTCCATTTGTTGTCTTGCAGAGACTTTGCTGTACTATGTAGCATGGGCTGAAAATGTACATCATATGAGCAAAACCAGGCTACAATTTATAATTACCATGCCTTGCCTAGTCAAACTTTTTAATGTAAGTGTTGAATCAAGAAATATTACGATATCAGTCACCAGACTCTCGATCACCAACATCACCAACACACACACACACACTTGTATCTGTAATCACTGTTGCATGGTTGTTCTTTAATGGGGCTCAAATTTCATTTTGCAGTTCATTACAGTTGAAAAGAGAGAGAGAGAGGAGGGCATTATCATGTGTTTGGATGGAGTTTGTTGACAGAATGTGCAAAAAGAAAAAGAGGATTTTGTTGATATATAAAGCAGCAAATTATTGTATATGCTTCTTCTTGTCCACTCAGATTCTAACTATTTGAAGTTAAATGTAAGCTTCTCAAACCACACTACTTTTTATGTATAAGACTAAGATAGCAAGAAATATTGCAGCTGGTACCCATTCGAACGACATTCTCTATACAGTGACAAATTAACATAATTATATATTCTGCAGAAAAAGCTCCTAAAAACACCACAAGTTTTGCATCATATGAAATCACTTGAGTAATTTGCAATAATAAACAAAGTTTTGTGTGTTTGTGTTCGAAGTTCAAGAGCATATATAGAAAAATGGGAACTTCAATATATATATAGTTCAATGCCAACTAACCTCAACTCTTTTTACTTTGTTTTTCTTTTGCGAAAGGAAAAGAGAAAGTTGGGAAAGAAGGCCTGAAAATAATGACAAGATTTGTCCAGTAAGTTACAAGCCAAATAAACTCACATGCTTCACTTTCTTCTAAACAACTGCTACGCCTTGGAAAGCCCTTTCGATTCCAAATTTGAACTCGAAACTTCAGATCACCTGACTCCAACAAATAGAGTGACATACAGCAAGTGAAATCAATCTAGATCTCACATTGGCAAGCGCGCAAATAATATAGAGCATGCAGTTACAGAGTATCAGACATTGGACAGTTTCAGCAAGCTTTTCAACTCTGTTAGCCTGTCTAGATAAGTTGTAGAATGCACAGATTGCCAGTCACATATGCTTCTGAGGTCCTAAAACATTTAAACCATTGGAAATATAACTGGGATCATGTTATAACTTTAAACAAAATAAGAGTGAAGTCCGGGAAAATGAAGTTGCCTACAAGAAAACTTCAACTCCAACTTCACAAAACATGTTCAATTCCAGTGCAAAACTGTAAGAAAAAGCAACATATGATATACTGATCAGAAAAAAAAAATTGTCAATTTTCAAAAATTGTTAATCAAAAGATTTGGAAGAAATGCGGCAGTTTAAACCACACTCACATTTTTACAATCTGAAGTTGAAGACCTTCTCAATGCCAAACATCTTTAAAATGTCCATTCCATCTAGGCAATATACAATCCTTATTCCATTCATCCAAGCAACAACAGAGAAACTATACCATACCCATAAAATCCAACTAAGGGAATCACCAAATGCAGCAGCACATTTCTTTCTTTATCTTTTCCTCACTCAGTAGCTTTTAAAAATCCAAGTTCTGCCATTGCCATCTCTCTCTACAGTAATATTTCCTGGTGCAGCAGAAAAGGGAAAACAGAGAAATGAAATGCCCATACCATACAGAGATGTGAAATTTAGATACCATCATCTAAGTACAGCCAATTGAATTTCAAATTTCACGTAAAGAAATTGATTTCTACGACAATCTTGTACAGTTTAGATAGTAGAAACAAAAAAAAAAAAAAAAAAAAAAAAAAAAAAAAAAAAAAAAAAACTAAGTGATCAAACCCTACAAAGAGAAAAAAGAGGAAGAAAAAAATTAAGCAACATATCAGAATGCCTTTTTAGACAAATGCACACTCGCCACAAATGGAGTTAAATCCAATTAGTAAAATTAAACTAAATCTCACACTAACACCTCAAATAATTTAGAGCATGCAAATTAACCGAGCAAATATAACACTGAACCCTCTTTATCATTTAGTGAAATGAATTAGACTAACAATCCTAATTGACTTCATCATAGGAAGTTTCCCTTAAACATGTTCATAATTGACTCTATGGCAAATCACAAACAAAGCTAATATTAAACGAAATTTTCCAAATTAAGCTTGTATGTTACAGACTAGTGCTACTCACTTAACGCTCACCATGTTAATTTCTTGTTGACTCTTGAGTGGGAAATGATAGCAGCCAATTCAAACATTCACGATATTTTTCATCCTTTAAAAGCAAGTCTATGACAATGGAAGCTGGCATTATATTTATCTCTTCCATTTTGTGAAGAGGTTCCACCACCTTTGTCGCCTCATCATTGTGTAAAAACTCGTGCATGAGTGTATCATATGTGATTACGTTGGGAGCAAAACCTTTTTCTTCCATATTCGATAACAAATCATTTTTGATTTGCCTCTTCCAACTGCCCTTCTTTACAAAGCCCACTGATGATGATGTTATATGTGATAACATCTGGACCATCTGGCAGCAAACCTTCTTGGGCCAATTTGTGAAATAGTTTGCAAGCAAATTCGAGCCTCCCTGTTTTACACAATCCATGTAAGAGGCAATTGTAGGTTTTAATAGTAAGATCAAACTTGCCCTTTTTCAAAGCATGTAATACTTCCATTGCCTCGATGACACAACCATTGTAGCACAATCCATCAATGAGAATATTATAAGTATATTCATCGGGTGCAACATTATTAAGTCGCATATCATTAAACATCTTTTTTGCACGTTTAATCATACCAGCTTGGAAAAAGCCACTTAACATAGCGGTATATGTCATAGCATCTGGCATAACTCCCACTGAAATCATCTCTGTAGAGGCTCATAGCTTCTTCTAATTTATGATTCTTGCAATACCCATTGATCATAATACTATAGCTAAAAACATCATGTCTTCAACCTTTTTTTTGCAATAGAAATAAACAACTCTCTCGCATCATCAATTCTACCTACCAAGCAAAAACCATCTATCATCAATTCATCATGTTTAGCTTCCTCCCATTTACCCCAACAACACAAACCATGAATTAAAGAAGTAAAAGAAACTACATTGGGATTGATTCGCCTGCTCGTCATTTCCGAAAATAGTTCCTTTGACTTCTCTAATAACCCATCTTTACAAAGACCGTGGATCAACGTATTATAATTAACAATATCGGGCTTACAGATAGCCTCAATTTCACCATTCCCTTTAATCATTTCTTCATGTAACTTAAGTGCAAGACTCGTATTTCATGTTCGACACAACCCATTTATTATTGTCCCATTATTGTCCCACATTAGGCCTACAACCAAAAGCTTTCATTTTCTTAAACAAGCAGGTGGCCTTGTTGATTCTACCCTCCCTACACAAACCTTTAATCACACCAGGGCCGGCCCTGGGCATAGGCCCAAGAGGCGACCGCCTAGGGCCCCCAGTTTCCAAGGGCCCCAAATTTTAATTTTAAAATAAATACTGTGTATTCCTGGCCCATGTACAATTTTTTTCAAAAACAGCCTATATATCTTGAATGGCCCATCAAAGAAACATAAATATTATACTTAAAAACAGCCAATGTTTTATATATGTTATTTTATTTTATTTTAAAGGCCCAATTATTATATTGCTTTTCTAGAGAAAAAAATTCAAGTAAACATACATAGAAAGTTGGAACTCAGGGCCCTATTTTTATAGTTCGCCTTGGGCCCCCAAAATCCCAGGGCCGGCCCTGAATCACACAATTAAAAATCACAGTATCTGGGAAAAAAAAAACCCCTCCTGAGAATCCTCCCAAAAACCGCAAAACCGTAACAAGATCTAATTACATTGCACAAGAAATTCAGCAAAATGTTGAAAGTAATCAAATTTGGGAAGGACCCGGTTGAGTTAAATCTTTTAAAAAGAGAAATAGCATCATGATAATGCTTATTCTTAGCAAGTGCAGTAAACAACTTAGGAGGAGTGGGTTGCCTCTGAATCATGCAATCAAAAACGTAATGAGCTTCATCGGGAGAGACGACGTTACCTGACCTGCACTTTTCATTGACGAATTTGTCATGTGAGGTTTGGTCTGCAAGTTTGGGACTTCATTTCTGGAATTTGAGGTTGGGGGTCTGTTCCAAAAAAGTCTAGATTTCAAAAATGGAGAAGAAGAAGAAGAAGAAAAAAGGGACGAAGAGAGGTGTAGAATTTTTCCATTTTTGTGGGTTTCCTATTTCTGTTTGTTTGAAGAAGAAAATAAAAGCAGGTGTAGATCCAAACGGGTTTTCTTCAGTGCTGGGTCGGATCCATATTATTACTATTAGGTCCAAAAAAATATCTATTTAAATTCTACATGCACCATTGTACGATCTTCACTTTCCTATACAAATACTGTTTCATTTTTTTATTATTATTTTTTTAATATTGTAATGGACACTAAATTTGTTATAAACTCAATATCACTCAAGTTTTTGGATGTAACAATGATTTTGTAATCCCCATGTGTTCATGGCCTTGCAGAGGCTGCTCAAAAACATTCCCCGATTTTAGTCTTCCTTTCGGAGACAAAAATGAATGGTTACAAAGCTGGTAGAATTAAGGTTTAACTCAGTTACAGTGGTTGCTTTAGTGTAGATTGTAATGGTAATAGTGGTGGTCTTTTTCTCCTTTGGAAGGATAGTATTCATGTTTCGGTTCTCTCTTTCTCTACAGGTCACATTAACGCGCAGATTCGTTTTCTTGATGGTTTTTTGTGTCGCTTACATGCTTCTACGGGGATCTAAGTCCTAACAAAAGAAAGGTCTCTTGGTCTCTCCTCCGTCGGCTCAGGGATATTGACAACCTCCCATGGATTTGTGGGGGTGATTTCAATGAATTGTTATGCATGTCTAATAAAGTGGGTGGGTCGATAAAGTTTGTCTTTGGTATGATTCAATTTCAGCAAGCAGGGATGACTACAATCTATTTGATCTGGGCTACTCTAGTCTGAGGCTTACATGGAATAACGAGAGGGATGGTCACGGCAATATCCAAGAAAGGTTAGATAGATTTCTTGCCAACAGTAAATGGCGTGACCACATTTGGAACGCGCAAGTCGTTCATTTGGGTTTCAACTCTTCCGACCATCTTCCCATTCTCTTGAATTATGCCCATGTCGTTCCATTTCTAAAAGGAATAGATAGAAACTTTCGGTTTGAACCCTTCTGGTTAAAAGATGAGGGATATAGTAACTCGGTGAGAACTTCTTAGTGTGAATGGGGGTGGTTAAAAGATGAGGGATATAGTAACTCGGTGAGAACTTCTTAGTGTGAAGGGGGGGCGGGGGCTTAGATCCTTCTAGTAACCTAGTAACCTAAAAACTAAGCTCTCCTGGTGTGCTTCTAAATTGAGCGAATGGAACCGGACTTGGTTTGGTAATCTCCGTAAATAGATTGAGGTTAAGCATAGAGATATTGATAGGTAGTATAGTAATTGTGGTCAGCTGGGTGTGATAAGAACAATTAGAAAGTTGGAAAATGAGTTGAAGGGTCTTGTGGATAGTGACGAGCTGTACTGGAAACA
The DNA here is from genome assembly GCA_954870605.1 of Acer campestre. Classification (NCBI taxonomy): domain Eukaryota; kingdom Viridiplantae; phylum Streptophyta; class Magnoliopsida; order Sapindales; family Sapindaceae; genus Acer; species Acer campestre. The sequence goes on from OX940800.1 coordinate 42,405,719, forward strand.
GCGTTTTAGAGCTAATTGGCTGAAAGCTGAAGACTATAATTCCAAGTTCTTCCACGCCAGGGCTATAGCAAGGAAGAAAAGGAACTTTATTTCTAGTATTTTAGATGTGAGTGGTTGTCCTCAGAGCATAGAAGCAGGGCTTTCTCATGTTGTCAAGGATTTCTTCACTTCTCTATTCACCTCCTCTAATCCTTCCTCATGTGACATCCATTTGGCTTCTACGAATATCAAGTCGGTTTTGAACAACAACATGAAGGATTAGCTCAATTCGGTTTTTATAGCTGATGAGGTGAAATCAACGGTTTTCCACACCATCTTCTTCCAAAAAGCCTAGGGTGTAATCGGGGGCGATGTCACCAACCTGTGTCTTCATGTGCTGAATAGGGATTTGTCCATAAAAGAGTTTAATAATACAAATGTTGTCCTCATCCCAAAGTTGAAGAACCCAATTGAGATAAAGGATTTTCGCTCTATCTCCTTATGTAGTGTGGTTTACAAAATTGTAACGAAATTGATGGCAATGAGGTTAAAAGGCATCCTTCTGCACATCATCTCTCCTGCTCAGTTTGCTTTTGTGCCTAGAAAACAGATTTTTGATAATGTCCTTGTGGCTTTTAAATCTCTTCACTTTTTGGGGTGGAAAAAATATGTTAAGAGTGGGCAAATGGCGATTAAGCTCTACATGAGTAAAGTGTACGACAGGGTTGAATGAAAGTTCTTGGAAGCTGTAATGGTTAAAATGGGATTCCCGACGCAGTGGATCAGTTTGGTAGTTGACTGTATTTCTACTTCGTCCCTTTTTTTTTTACTAAATGGTTAGGCGGTTTGCACTATATCCCCTTCCAAAGGGTTGAGACAGGGATGTTCATTGTCTCCGTACCTTTTTCTTCTATGTGTGGGGGCTCTCTCTAGTCTAATTACCCACTCTGAGCGGAACGGTCGTGGTTTGAGTTCAAGATGTTGCAGAAGGGGACCGCTTATCAGCCACATGTTTTTCACAGATGATAGCATCCACTTTTGTAGGGCCTCTAAAGCTAACAGTGAGTGTATCAGGTGAATTCTTGACATTTATGAAAAAGGCTCGGGTCAACAAATAAATTTGAACAAATCCAAGATCACCTTCAGCCCTAAAGTTTCTGCTGCTACGAGAGGTGACATTCAGTCCATGCTAGAAATAGAGGACTGTAATACGCAGGAAAAATATCTTGGTCTTCTCTCGATGGTTGGTAGGAGCAAGATCCGGCTGTTTAACGAGATCAAAGATAAGGTTTGGAAAAAGCTGAACAGTTGGAAATGTAGGGAAATATTGTACCCGCAGCGGAAGCGAGACTAAAAAAATAGTTTGAGTAGCTTTTAAAATTTTTCCAATTTTATGAACCTTAAACCCTTTTGATTAATTAAAGATATATAATAAATAACAAAAGATTAATACCTCTTGTCACGTGATCCGATTGACTTACGTCGATGGTAATCCGTAAGATCTTCAATCCTAGCACGAACGTGGATCACCTAGGAGCGTGGTCTCCCTTTCTTTGAATTGCAAACCTGAGATCGGATATAACAAACATTTCTTGATTCGTTAGTCCCAAAAACAATCTAAAGAAACCTAAGATTATTCCGGTCACTTTTGAGTTCTCAATCTTATGATCGAAACTCGCGTGAACCTTAATTGATATAGTATATACACGCTTATTTTTGAACAAGCAAACAATATACCATCAAAGAATAATCTATGTTCCTTTTGTTTTTAGTAGAATAATAGATCTCTAACTATGAGTTGAGAAGAAGAAGAAGAAGAAGAAATAAAATTTCTGCACATAAACCCTAGGCTGGCCGAAAATCATCAATAGCCTTATATGTGGCAAATTTTCTTTTTCTCTTTTTTAACTAGGGTGGCCGAATTCTTTTACCAAAACCAATTAGGGTTGCCACAATTATTACTCCTAAAATATTGGAGATTTAGTTGCACCCTAATTCCTATTTTGTTTAAGATTTCCAAACCCTAATCAAACTCATAAATCTTTTATTCCTTATTTGACTAAAATAAAAGACTTCTTATTTGATTTAATAAATAAAATTAATTATTTATTTCCTTGTCAAACAAGTCTTTTAATTTAAGTATACTACTACCAATAGTATACCAATAGGAATCATATTTCCTATTCAGAAAAGATTTGTTTCTTAATTAAACAATTAATTAATAAATTAATTAATTCTTATTTAATTAAACAATGAAAACAAAATAATATTTAAGGCTTTTAAATCACCTTGCCGCCCCACATGTATATATTGGGCCAAATATTATTTTTCTTATTTCATTAAATCCATAGGACTTTAAATAAAAAGCCCACATGTGAACTAGACCCATTCTTACTAAAAGAAACAACCCCACATGTCATCCATTAATATATAAATATAATTTAGCAGCCCATTACATAAATAATGTGCAAATTATATTCTTAATATATTAAATGCAATTCTAGATGGACCCTAAATTGGTCCGGTAGAATATATCAAGTGATCCATGCAAGTCCGTGTGGATTGGGGATCTTGGCGGGCTATCTAAATTTAAGCTCCAATAGACATAACCTAATCACAATCAACAAATGATTCACTTAGGTCCGATCCATTAATTTTAGCTCATTCCACTAAAGAGCTAAAATTGAACTCTTAAATAAAGACAGAAAAGGAAGATGCTTCCTTATTCATACCCTAGACAATCATATTGGAGATAGTGTATCCTCGTGATTAATATCAGTAATCGCCAAGAGTTCATAGACCGCCTATAACTCTCCAAGTTACCATATTTACTCATATGACCACGTTTTGAACTTGGATATTTTGACTTGTCCAGAAGCCATGTTTTCAATAGACACTATTGAAAACTCAACGTTGAGATTTAATATCCAATTACCTCAAAACATCCATATGATGATATTATACTCTCATTTAAAAAATGGAGCCACGATGTCCATATCTATAAATGAAGTCCTCTATCGATTAACAAATGAATATCACCAAACTATCGAGGATAGACTATGCGATATAATCGTACTCATTGATAGCTCAAATGATATCACCTGCAACCATAAGTCCATCATTTATCTCAGGATTAAGATAGACTCTCCGATTGTCCTGATAATGAAATTACTTTTATCTATTGACGGTTATAGATAAAGTATTTCATTTTGATCCAGTTCAATGCACCCAGTGCACTAGACTCTTTTGCTCGAAGACACTCCGATGATTTTAGACTCATCATATCTCATTTGATCCCACTCAAATGCTAGCAAAAGAATTCTACAACTTTAACAAGATAAAGGTGCCCAACCTTCAACTTAAGTTGTGAATAATATTCAAGACTAACTAAAGAACTGTGTCTACCACATACATATCCAAATGTATGAACAATTCTTCTTTTCTTATAGTCTTTAGACCTTATGATTATTTACTTTAACAATTATAATATTCAACTATAAATGCTATAATATTTGTTTAAACCAGAAATCACTTTATTAATATGAAACAGATTGTTAAATACAATATTACACTCTTGCTATTGAGCATAATCCTAACAGGAAAGGTAGCCATTTTTCCTTTGATGGTAAAGAGGTCATCATCAAGGCTGTAGCCCAAGCTATCCCCTTTTACACTATGAGTATTTTTAAAATTCTAGTTTCTTTATACAAGAATCTCAATTCGATGACCTCTAAATGTTGGTGGGGTTCGCGTGACAGAAATAAGAAGATAAGATGGGTGAGCTAGAGGAATCTTTGTCTTTCTAAAAATCTCGACGGTTTAGGTTTCAAAGATATCTCCCTTTTCAATCAAGCCATGCTTGCGAAACAAGCTTGGTAAATTCTCTCCTGTCCTACCTCGCTGGCTGCCTAAGTTCTCAGAGTAAAGTATTTCAACCAAACGGACTTCTTTGCTGCTCATGGTAAAGCTGGTTGTTCTTACATCTGGAGAAGTATGGTTTGAGGGAGGGAGCTCCTCTCGAAAGGCCTCCGTTGGTCCATAGGGGATGGCTGTACTATTAAAGCCTTCACTAATAAATGGGTTCCACTCCCTTTTTCTTTTAAACTGGTCTCCCTTGATTCGGGTTTGGATATCCGAGTTTCTGATCTTATCTCTAGGCCTTGGCATGGGTGGGATCTTGATAGGCTTAATCAGTGTGTACTTCTGGTGGATAGAGACTGAATTCTTTCGATCCCTGTCAATTGGAGAGGAGGCAAAAACTATCTCAAGTGGCATTTTGACAAATCAGGTGAGTATACAGTGATGAGTGGTTATTGCTTTGCCTTTCAGGAGAAAATTCAGTCGTCTGTTTCCAACCCTTACTCGTTGGGGAGTGGTGGAAGTTTATTTGGAGTCTAAGCATCCCTCCCAAGGTTAGAATTTTCATTTGGCGACTTTGTTTAAATGTTATCCCCTATCTGGACAACCTTTGGAAAAGAAAAGTCATGAAGGCTCCCAGTTGCAATAACTGTGCTTCAAATGTGGAAACAACTAGTCATGCAATTTTTGGCTATAAGGTGGCTAGGAAGATTTGGGGTTTCTTTGTTTCCAACCATCTATTGGAAAATTCCAACGTTATTCCAGTTAAAGAATTTCTTATGTGGCTAGCTGATCAAATGTCAGGGGAGGACTTCTGTCTTCTCTGTATGATCTCTTGGGCTGTGTGGGAAAACCATAATTCTCGCTTGAATTGTGGTCAGTTTAGGGATCCAGAGATGGTGGTTTCTTAGGTAGCTGATATTCTTGCTAAGTTCAGGATTTCTAATTAGGTTTTTTCCCTTCCTTCCCTGGCTCCCTCCTCTAGGTCCCCTTCTGTTTGGATCGTTCCACCTCTGGGGCTTTTGAAGCTAAATATAGCTACAACAACTCGCAAAAATGCTAAGTGTATTGGAGTGGGTGTGGCAATCCGGGATTTCAAGGGTAAAGTGTTGGTAACTAGGTCGAACAGGCTGGTGGGCTCGTTATCCCCAAAAGTCACCAATTTCTTACCATGTGTGAAGCCTGATGCTAGCCAAATCGCTAAACTTTACTATCTCTATTGTTGAAACCTCTTCCACCAATGTTGCTTCTGCTGTCATTAGATCTGCCCTTTCATTTGGGGATGTTTCTGTTATTGTCTTTGACATTAAGGCTTTGTTTAGTGAAGTAGGTATTTGTAAGTGCCAAGCTATCCCGGTATCGGGAAATTCCTTGGCACAAAATCTAGCTTCAATGGCCTTCTCCTCTGTGAAGGAACGTTTATGGTTGGACTCCGGTCATTTGACCGTTGTTTCTGTAGTGTAATGTTTCTGTTAGTTATCTAAAAATAAAAAATAAAAACAAAAATAAAAAAACAATGATTTTATAATTTTATGAAGGAGTCTACTATTCGGATCTAGCTCGTTATTGAATTTGTATTTGGAACAAGGATATATATATATATATTCAAGTCAGTACGCATTAATATAACTTCATTGGTGCGTTGAATGTAGACCATTAGATTTACATACTTTGACTTAAAGTATATGCACTTGTCAAAACTTCTCCATAATCAGTGGTCCACATGCATTGGTACTGATGTAGTTACATCAGTGCGCACTGATATGAATGGTACTCTCTCTATATATATATATAGTGAGTCTCTCTTGAAGAATCTCTTATTTTAATTTCAGTAAGGACCATGATGAAAACACATCGATTTTACTGAATTTTAATTTGAATTTTTTTGTAGATGATGAGTTCATTGCAATCTACCTATGAACAAAATTTAAGAATTTTCCGAGTACTAAAATTATTTTATCCAAATTTTGTTATATATGAAGGCATCAGAAAATAGGTGAAATATAGGAAAATTCAAGAAAAACAATTCTAGTCTTTGAAAAATTCTAAAATTTTGTTTATAGGTAGATTTCAATGAACTCATCATCCACAAAAAAAATCAGATTAAAATTCATTAAAATCGATGTGTTTTCATCATGGTCCTTACCGAAATTAAAATAAAGGATCCTTCATGAGAGACTCACTATATATATCTATATATAACTCAGAAATTTCATTGGAAATTTTATTTTATATTACATCATTATCAACTAACCCATCTTTTCGAAAGCCAACATTGAGTATAAGAGTGTTACAAATAATTAGTAGTTTCAAAAAGCTTTTCGACTCTAGCTATGGTACTAAAACCTAAAACATTTAAACTACAAAATTACAAAAAATAAAGTTTGGCTTCAAGATAACTTTAACTCCAACTTCACAATAATAAAACAATACATGAATGCCATTGTATAGCTTTTAGGGAAAAAAAAAAGTATGGAAGAACCATTAATACTAAAGCACTTTTTTTTTTTTAATGTCACATTTTGAACGTTATAAAAAACTTGGAAGCAATACAGGAATTAGTTCCAGAGGAAAAAGATCCATGGGGCGAGCCGCCTTATTTATATATTAGAACAAAAAAATTCTCTTTCGGATAGGTGTCCAAAGAGGAGAAAGAAGTTCGGAATTAATGCCAACACATGTCTATTATTGAATTCACCTGATCCGATAGTACCAATTTTAGGAACATCTGGTGACAAAGTATGAACCACACTCACATACTAAATGCTAACAACAAGCATTGTTAATTGGTGAATGAAAATCATATACTTACTATGTTCTAATAATTTGAACAACAAGAAAAAAAAAAAATTACAATCGTACATATACACCAAGCTAGCATAATTACAAATTGAACAAAACTTAACTGTTCTTTTTCTTTGCTCCAGTCGAATCAAATATTCCAATATGACAGTCAAGTAGATCAACCTTGCATAAAATCCAATGGCCGTCGGGTTCCCCAACACAAGATGTAATCAACAACTGCATTCAAATCGCAAATCACCACTTTGTCAATTAACAGATATGTAAACAAAGTAAAGAAATTAATAATTACTAGTAAGAAATTAATATAACTCACTTGTGTATATAACTACCATGGTTGTTCCCATCTCGGTCTGTTACCACGACCGTATTCAATCCAATCTGGCAGATATTCGTAAGCAAGTACATTTAATAAAGATTCGGCTTCGTTATCAACCTCAATTATCCTGTTCCATTCCACATTTTGTTTTGTCTACAACGAATGAGAATTATGAGTCAATAAAACTAAACAAAAACACATTCCCAGCTAATTACCAAACTTACATAAAATTCAGAAGACATTAGACTAAAGCTATGTTTTTAGTCATTCAGGTCTGATTCTCTCATTTTCACCAACAAGCTCGTGTATGCATCGATGTGCTGTATCAAATGATAACGAAAACAAAGACAAAAAATATTCATCGACTAAACCAAATGTACACTTATGTCAATGGACAACAACTTCTTCAGATCTTCTAATTCTAGAAGGAAAAAAAAAAGACTTATTAAACAATATTCCACTATTCCCATGTTTTGCCTAAACTCAACGTAAACAATTAAATCATTATTATTTTGTTCATTAAACAACTAAGCATCTTAAAAGGATATATTTAAAACAATAACATACATGGCTAGTTTTATTTTCCTCTTGAATGCCTAATATTGACCTTGTCTTATTCACGCTTTGTCGTAGATGCTCGTGTTGGGTCAATAAATGGAGATAAGTAATAAGCGAATCAAAGCTTAACTCGGAGTGATCGATCCTCCTCCGAAGCGTAGTTGTAATCGGCCCTAAGATCTCCACCTAAAAACACTGAACCAGCCACCTTATTCTCGCTTGAGAGAGCCACCTCCTTCTCACCCGAAACCATTGAAGGATCCACCTCCTTCTCAACATGCAAGCTCTGATCTCAAACATAGGTCAAAAAGGCCTACAACATACAAGAATCGTATTTATAAATATTCATCATTTCTTCCTCACACCAATAATACATATAACACAACCATAAAACACAAGTGGAATACCTTATTATTGCTTTGACCACTGGTCGATTGTATCTCCTACACGAGGCCTCTAAGCACACTCGGAAGCTACGGGACCTCTCATTTTACAATGTCTTCCAACAAATCTGGAAGTGTCTTCACTGCCTCCAACAAATCGTTTATCCTATCACCACCCTAAAGTTTTACATTTACAGTATGCACACACATTAGTATTGTTTTGAATAATAATAAAACGAAAACATAAAATAAAATAAACATCATTCTACTATACTTATCTAAGATCGAGGTTCCTATCGGGTTGACAAAGGTGGGGGAGGTAGCTTAAAGGATAATCGAGGCGGATACGGTAGGGGAGGTGGGTCTAGCATGTCTTTAGGTCGGGGATGTGTATATCCTGGTGTAAATCCTACAAAAAATAGATCTTCACATGGAGTAGGTGTATATCTGGGTGAATGTGGAGAGTAGAGTGGATCATCTTCATTAAGGCTGGTGATTGGGACTGTACGTTGCCGCTACACCATTCTTTTTTTCTTCTGCTTTGGTGCCTTCCACTTCAATGGAATTTTACCTATTGATGCTCCATCATCACCATCATCCCTATTGTCCAACAACTTATTCTTTTCCTTCATTTCCACTAGAGGTATAATTTGTTCGAACCTCTTCATCTGTTGCCTCCAATACCTCCAAGACATGAGCCTATAATAATGTCATAATATTAAATGGTCTACAATGTTGTAAACAATATAATAAATATGTGTGTATGAGAATAACCCACCGCCCTATTATGAAAATTAGTTTCAAGATCTAAAATCGTTTGCACAAAATTTTGAGGCCTCTTATGCATCATCCAATGCCTTATCCTAGGCAGTGTATATTGTAATCTCATGCTAAACCTATCGATTGGAGTGTCCACAGCCTCCATCGCCCATAACTGAAAATGACAAGTTATGACAACTATAAAAGTCAATAAATTTAAATTTAAAAGCCAATATTAAACAAAGAAATACGGTAATCGGAACTAACCTCAACAACCCAAGGGAAACCATATAATTGGTACCTGACTAGGCTAGACCCTTTTTTTTTGGAGTTTCTCAATCAAAATCCATGTCTCAAGTAGTGCATTGTCACCTTGAATATGTAATGGCCACATTCAAACGAATTAAATGGATTCAGATTGTAAGTTCCTCAAAGTTTGATTGGTTTATTTCGGTGACAAACCACAATTAGGGTTAGAAATGTAAGGGTAGATTAGGTGATTGGTGATCAAGCTCAAAGGCCCTCTCAAGACCTCAAGATGATAAGAACTCTAAAGGTATATCTCTTGTGCTTAGTTTTCATTGAAGAGACTTAGTTGCGCACATACACTTATCATGTTTTCATATGTGTACATTGCTCTTGTGTGCATTCTCTTCACATGTCACATTTCACACTTGCACTTCATTGTTATATTTTGTTGTGTGTTAGTGTGTCTAGTAATTCGTTTCCCAAATATTGTTCGGAAATATCCATGCATATACGATGGTGTGCTTGGTTTAGCGTAAGGATCGCCTTCGGAGAATGCCCTTGGCTTCTCCTCCGTTTCAAACAGTAGTTGTTATCGGCGGTCGATAACAACTGTCATTTGATTCCATAAGTCTCCGGAATAATTCTGCGGTTATGATCGGCGGCTCCAACCGCCAATGAAACCTAATTGATTTAATTATCTCGATCTCAAATAGATGGTTGGATTCGACGGCTATGAAACCATCGAATGAAACCGCCATTGTTCCCTTGTTCTCTTGGGATTCAATTCGACAGTTTAATCAATATTTGGTGGTCACCGAATGAAACCATCGATTGGCATGTTTCAAAGGCAAACTTAACTTTTCACCAAGCTTTTTATTGGCCTCTATAAATACACCATTATGTCACTCTCTTTCAACCACCTCTTTGATCATCAAGAACCCTAAAAGAGAAAGAGAGATTTTTAAAGAGAAAAGGCAACAAGATTGCTCCTTTAATTCTCCAAACACATTTCCATATGCATAAACCATCATCTAAGCATCATCTAGGATCATCTAGATTGTTCTAATGTATGGGTCTTCTTCAACACACATGTTATGGTAAGTTGAACACTAATTTCATCTAATCTTAGTGTTTTTACTTAGCAATTTATCTCATTTATAACTTGTATGCTCTTAGATTAATTTCTACTTATAAGATTGAGATTATGTGTTGAATGTTTGAGTGTTGTATTTTGATAGTTATACCTATGATTGCTTTATCTCATATAGTTATGTTTTATGCCATGACATATAGCAGTTGATATTTAGGATTGATTTAATTGTCATCTTATAATCCTAAATAAGCATTTAGTGTAACCTAGCATCAATTGCATATTTGGATATCATGCATATTCACATAGGTTGATTAATATCTTCATTGAGAAGTAAGTTTTGTGGCTAAGGTAGCTTAGTGTGTAAGCAAATTGATCTAGGGTTACTATTAAAGACCTACAGGTAGTAGTAGTGGGTTAGTGACAGAGAATGGTTGAGGTCAACCTAGGTTGTGGACATCATTATAAATAGTGATTTCGAGGATCGTGTGTGGCACACATAACAACCTGTGGTTTTTCCTTGTTGAAGGTTTCCACGTAAAAATCAAGTATCATTTAAATTCCCCACTTTACACTTGATTTATTGTATTGACTGGATTAGGGTAATTTTCGTAAAATTGACTAATCGCGAAAATTTGATAATTACTAGATTAAAATCTATTCACCCCCCTATAGATAATATTATTAGAACACGTCATATTTGTTTCATAGATCATCAACCAAATTAAAAAACCAATTGGTGACTTTTTTATCATAGGGCTGACTAAACAAAACATTGTTTGCTATTAAAAAAAGAGTCATCTTCAGCAAATCATTGAGCTGTTAGAAGTTGCTCGCTAAAATCGATCATAAACGGTGGACAATCTCAAATTGTCACCTTCTTCTCCATGCCAATAATTTTTCTAGATGTCATCTGCATTTGCCACTTATGGCGTGTTTATAATGTCTGAGAGTTGGTCGAACCGTAGACCGGTAACCAAACAAAACCCCCTCTATCCAAATCTTGCATTTTTACCACCTAATAAAATAAACAATTTGTTCTCTGTTGCACCATCTATTATAATTTCCCTCAACAATACACTGTGCACAATCCTAGCTAAGAACAACCAGTTTTTAGGGAAGTTGTTGATTTGCTTGAAACAACTAGACATGACTTCCTTGTGCTTCCCTTCTCATGGGTTGTTGAGGTTAGTTCCGATTACTGCATTTCTTTATTTAATATTGGCTTTTAAATTTAAATTTATTGACTTTATAGCTATCATAACTTGTCATTTTTAGGTATGGGAGATGGAGGCTATGGACACTCTGATCGATGGGTTTGACATGAGATTATAACATATATTGCCTAGGATGAGGTGTTGGATGATGCATAAGAGGCCTCAAAATTTTGTGTAAACGATTTCAAATCTCGAAGCTAATATTCGTAGTGGGAAGGTGGGTTATTCGTATACACATATATTTATTAAATTGTTTACAACATTGTAGACCATTTTATATTATAACATTATTATAAGCTCAGGTATTGGAAGTATTGGAGGCAACGGATGATAAAGCTCGAACAAATTAGTGGTCAGAGTAGACTTCGATATGTCGGTAGGTCCGCAATTTACACCTCTAGTGGAAATGAAGGAAAAGAATGAGTTGTTGGACAATGGGGATGATGGTGACGATGGAGGTGATGGTGACAATGGGGATGATGGTGACGATGGACAATGAGAGAACTGTACAACACACAAATACATTGAGAGAAAAATATGGAACTTAAAATGAGAGTATACATCATTCAACATCATTGTTTTGATCAGTAGGGTTATCATATGGCCGTGTTAGACACATTCTTATATTGTGTCCCTCTTGTCTACAATGGTGATGGTGACAATGGGGATGATGGTGACGATGGACAATGAGAGAATTGTATAACACATAAATACATTGAGAAAAAAAATATGGAACTTAAAATGAGAGCATGCTTCATTCAACATCATTGTTTGGATCTGAAGGGTTATCATATGGCCGTGTTGGACACGTCCTTATGTTGTGTCCCTCTTGTCTACATGGCTTGCACTAATGATGTCGAGGCGATGGTGGATCTGTTTGTGGGCCCGGAACATTGCCTTGCTGATTGGTCAGGGGTTTGGGCAGTTTTGTCTATTATGGCCAAATTTCTTGCAGATGGTACAGTACCTACTCCTAGGACCATGCTTGCCTGTAAATGGAACCTTATTCTTTCTTGGCATACCAGCTTGAGCTCGCCACTCTGATAGAAGAACAACTTCGGAACGTACTTCCTCAGGAGTATTCTATTCACTTGGGTGTCCAATGGGAAAGATGACACTGGAATATCTTTCCAACCAAGTGCTTGTTTTGTTGAAATCAGAACTAAAGTCGACAGATTTCTTTTTATAGAACCTACAAAGATAGTCAAACAAATATCATCATCATTATAAAAATAAATGCATATAAATATTAGAATAATACATACCTTATAGCAATTAATGCATGAGAACAAGGCAATATGTCATTATGAAATTCCTTACAACTACAAGTCTTCTCAGATAGGTTTACTAAGTCATCATTCTCATCATCCTTCACATTAAAATTTACATTATCCATTGGGCACACCGTATACTTATGTGATTTCTTTTTTTTTTTTTTTGGGTTAATTTTTCGGTAGCCCACCGGGATAGATGTGTTGAACTTTTAAATACGGTCATACGGCATCATGACATTCATGAAACCATTTTTGCATCATATCTCTAATGTACTTAACTAACGCTGTTATTGGCAATTGACGAGTGTACCGCAAACAATTGTTCATGCACTCCACGATGTTGGAAGTCATCCCCTGATAACGCCTAATCGAACATTAAGCATGCGACCATCTATGACGCCCAACTCTCATTAGATATTCATATACTCACCTATTTACACTTCTCAACTCCTACATCTTCTGCAAAAACTCTGATTCTTGATGTGCCTTTGAAGCTTAACAGAACAAATTGCATACAATGTGACTTTTGAATTTGTTCTTAAGGTTCATGTTCATATGAAAACCACAAAGGCCATGTGTTATTTCAAGGTACTCTTTAGCCATTGCTACCTTGATTGCAGGACTACAATTAGAGATAATGATACAATTTGCAGGATATCCTATTACTTTTTTCAACTCTCTTAAAAAACAAGTCCATGAATCCTCACATTCAACATCACCCCAACCATAAGCTATAGGGAACACATAATTGTTTGCATCTTGACACGCTGCAATAAACATGACACCGCCAAACTTACCCTTCAAATAAGTTACATAAATACAAATTGCAGGTCGTATGACGGTATGAAACCTATTAAGTGAAGCCCTAAGAGCAATAAAAAAATATTCGAATTTTTGAGCAACGTTTGCCTTTATTGCTGTTATAGTACCAGGATTCATGCGTTTCAATTGGTGGCAGTATGTAGGCAACAACTGATATGAAAGATCAGAATGACCAAAAACATTATTTTCAGCAAGTTCTTTTACCTTCCATGCCTTCGTATAGAGCAAACCAAGTCCATGTTCCACTTGCATATCAGTCATGATTTCTTTTGGTTTCAGAGATCGACCACTAACTGCAAGTTTCGATAAAAGTATTTCACCAATAAGCCAAGTGCTCACTTGACGGTAATGGTTATGTAAATCATCCATTGTACAACTATGATCTTCCTCAAATATCTGAACTATCTAATAATTTCCACATTCCCATCTTAACCATACAGATTTGAAATTTACACTCAGGATCTTTGCAGCCAGCTTCATATCTAGTCATGCATGACCTTGTAACATGAATTTCAAAATTATCCTACAGCGTATAAGTAAGCAACACTCGTTTCAAACCTTTTTTGCTTTCGAACATCCACATTTGGATAAACGGTTACATGAACTAGATTCTTCTATTCTAACTAGTTCAAAAGAGTTGTTTGAAGCTTCAGGAATAATCCAAGGTTGGGGGACTGCAGTTCTGGACCTATCATCAACATTACAAAGAAAAATAAATGGGTTTCAACAATGGTGTTCACATATCAGAGAGAATGAAGACAGAGAACAAAGGTGTTTCGGATAAAGAGAAAGAAAGAAGAGAGAGAACGAAGAGAGAAAATGGTGGAGATTAAAGACATATATTATATCTGGTAGAGATTGAAGATAGATATAATTTCACACAAAAATAAGTCTCTACAATGGATTGTTTGGTAAAAATAATCAACTTACTAATTCTGGGTAAAATTAAAAAAGCCCCTAAATTTTGGTTAAAAGAGGCTATTTCCTATATATATATATATATATTCTCAACCCCAGCAAAATTTTAATTAACCAATCATGAAAATGTACAAAAGCAGAGGATTCAAAGTCAAATAATCTTTATCTTGTATTGACCAATCAATTAATTAAAATTAGCCCCGAAAATAAAAATTCAGATAGATTATAAACCAACAAAAAAACCTAAGAAGACAAAAAAAAAAAAAAAAAAAAGAAAAAGAAAAAAAAAAGACCCTATTCAGATCTCAATCTAACAAGTAAATCAGATACTTTAAAAGCTAAAAGAAAAGTAAATCAGAGAGCTAACCTTGTGTGTGGAGAAACTGAGCTCTCTCAAGTATAATTTACAATTAACTGCTTCCCTCCCGATTTTTGTTTTAATTTGCTACTTACTTTGAAAACAAAATTTCAACTTTCCAGAGGAAAAAGAAGAAATTATATTTTATGGTTTTGAAATCGTTCCGAAGATGGAATTTTAAGAGTGAGAGGTAATAATTTTCTATGAAAAATTGGTTGAATCATTCTAAAAACACAGTTTAAAGGGTAAATTTGATGAAACATATGCCACTTGAGTGAGAGATTAGGGTTCATCTGAATTTTTTTGGTGAAGAACAATGCCCGATGAGAAAAACAATTAAGGATATAAGTGGCAATTTCATTTTGATATTTATACTTAGAAGGCTAAAATTGGCAATAAGAAAATTTTATTAAACTCAAATATGATTTTGTGTATTTTTATCTAAGCTCTTCCATAAGAAGCATGTTGGGGCTGACTTCTATTGGAAGAGCTTCTAAATCTTAGAAGCACTTATTGTAGGTCATCCAAACAGTTTCAAAAGCTCTTTTAAACCTCTTGGAAGCCATGCCAAACAAGCCATTAAGCTGTTAAGCATAATATAAATAATATAAACAAGTAAACAACTGTTAAGCTATATAAAACTAATTATTTATATATCTGTTAAGTCACATGTCACAAATCGAAGAAGACACCAGAAGAAAGACAAGAAGTCAACTTGTCAAGAAGTGAAGAACTGAAGATAAGGTTGTGATCGCTGGCTGATGACAATGAGTGTGAAGGACATCAAGTGAGCGAGAGAACTGAGAAGAGAGTTCAGAGAAGTCGAGTTGCGAACTTATGATTCTTAAAGGTTTGTTTTGTGTTATTCACTTATTTGGGTTTTGACCTAAATTTTATTTTTTTTAACTGAAACCCCCGAAAACGGCAACGTTTTAGGGGTTTCATATTAAAAAAAAAAAAATCAAAGAAGTCGGTCAACATCAACCAACTTACCTGATTAATCTTCGACTTGGCCAACTAGTCAAGGACTAGGTTTGGCTTGGCGGATCTCCGCCTAGGCACACTGATTTGAGGGAAAGTAAGGCAGTGGGCCACTGACTTCTGATTAGGCGGACCTAGTCGGGTACTTTTGCAACACTGTTAAACACACACCTATTTCCTGCCCAATTAAACATACATCTATTTTCAACAAAGTTAAGCACACAAGTACTACCCAATTAAACACACACCTATTTCCAACCCAATTAAACACACCTATCTCTTGTGTCAAATTCCACTAAAACCATTAAGATGACATTGCATAAACATAACATAATACCTAAATACTTTTCTTGTGTCAAAATCCAAGCTTCAATTAAGTGTCATAAAAATACAACTGAATAATAAACAAAAATAATATAGTGCAACATGCAGACTTAAGAACCTTTCATATAAAACAGGTAACTCAAAAATGCATTAGTATATAAGAATTAAGTACTCAAGGATCAAAAGGTGATCAGACAAGGTTAATTTTACCCTAATGTAGAAAAACCATGATGTCCCAAAAAGCGAGTACATGTGCATCTGACATATTGCAATGCAAACTTACAAAAATAGTAACAAGTGTGACATTTTGCAAACAAACACAATCTTAGAAACCAATCACTCAACACCAAACACAACAACAACATATAACAATCAAATCAAATCAAAACAAAATTGAGAGCAAGATCAAAGTAAGAACCAAAAGGGTACCCTAAAAACTTGACGGAAAAAAAAAAAAAAAAAAAGAAAAAAAAAACTAGCAAAGAAACCAGTCAAAAGTACTATCAATAACACACATAATAGGTACGAATTTGAAGAATCCTAAACCTAACACTTAAAAATCCGTAAATCAAAGAGTTTGTAGAGGAATTTTATTCAAAATAAATGTATAAATCTATTAAGCACAAATGCAATCTTCAATTCAAATCAACAAAATCTATTTCGCCCAAAAATCCAAACCTAACCCTAACACTAGCCGATCTTTGGTCTAAAAGAGAGGAAATGAGAGATTTTGTAACAAATTAAAGCATGAAAATGGATTGAAATAGGATTACAGACCTTTTGCGGTTGATTCTTGAAGATTTGAGCAAGAAATCATGAAGAGATTGAAAGAATTTTTTAGAGAACAATTCGTCACGCCGACACCGCTTGCGTCCCGTCAAGTAAATGAAAAAAATCAGATTCTTTTTCTGATTTGGGGATTACATCACAGCCTTTCGCCATGCCACCGTTGCTCACCTCTTGTATCTCTCTCTCTCTTTCTCTCTCTTTGAATTCAAAATCTACGGTTTATCTCTTCTCTCTCTTCTTTCAAAGATTCCTTTTCTTTTGTTTTATTAATTTCTTTTGTTTTTTTAATTCTCCTAGAATGAAGAGCAATTTTGTCTGAATAGTGGATTGCTTGGTAGGAACAATAAAAATGCTAATCTTGGGTAAAATTTGTAAAGCCTCTAATTTTTTGGTTACTTATAAATTTTACCTTAATGACAATCATAACAAGAAAATTGTATAGAGTAGTGGTGGCAAAACAGGTCGGGCCTTCTAATAGGCATGCCAAAGAGGCATGGGCCTAGGTACAACATGTTAAAGCCAAGGGGACCTGGTATCCACAGGTCGTGCTTGTAGGCCAGGCCAAGCCAAGCCTAGTCCCGGGGCGGGTTGTACACTTGTATTTTGTTTTAATTTTTTTTATAAAGTTGCAATGGGTGGGAATTGAACCAAGGTTCTTGAGGAAGAGGTTGTGTGACTTAAACATTTCACTACAAGTTTAGCTTTGTTAAGTTATGAATATTTTAATATATATATATATTAAATTATTAAAATATGTAATCAGACCTTAATAGTCGGGCTGGGCCAGCCTACACCTCGTACACGAGGCCTAGCTGCGGCCTTATGTAGACCTTAACTTGGCCTACTTATGGATGGGTCGTGCTAGGCCTAGCTTGGACGTGGGCTGTGTCGGTTGGGCTTGGCCTGTCAGGTATGGCCTATTTTGCTTCCATTAGTAGAGAGCAAAAAACCGATTAAAACTTTTTTTAACGAAAATTACAAGAAGAAAACTTTAAAGAGTTTGGTTGGTGGTCGATGAGTGGAGTTATGGATTTTCAAAAATTGTCTCAAAAATGATTTAGAATATGTGCAAATATGTATATCGCAATATGAGTAAATTGAACAAATTAAAAAAAAAAAAAAAAAAAAAAGTAATGCTAGACAACCCAAAAATTTAGCTCAAATTTCAACCCAAATTAGGGGTGGGCAAAAAACAGGCCAACCGAACCGAACCAGTTGGACCGGTTTTTTTTCGGTTTTTGTTACATGACCGGTTCAGTTCGGTTGTATATTATACAAAACCGGATGGACCGGTTTTTTTCCGGTTTGATACTTAAAACCGGAAAACCGAACCGGTAATTAGAGTATAAAAAAAAAAATACCTAATTGAGTAATTTCTCTCTTCACTCTTCACTTCTTCAGTTTCAGAGCAGCCATACCCATAACTTCACACTTGAAGCTGGAAACACTTTCGTCGCCTAACCCTCGTCGTCGATCTGTCATCTGCTGGTCGTCGTCGTCGCTGAGTCGCTGCTCGTCGTCGCCGATTTGCTGCTCGTCGTCGCCGATTTGCTGCTCGTCGTTGCCGATTTGCTGCTTGTCGAGTTGTCGTCCTTTGGTCCTTCAAGTTCAGGTATGTTTTTGCTCCTTTTCTGAGTTTTGGGGCCTCTGTTTTTGCTCCTTCTCTGGTCTCGGTTTGTGTTTTGCTGTGTGCCTATGTGGTTTGTGTTTTTTTGCTTGATTTTGGTTCATTGCCCTAAAATGGAATACTGAAATGATGAACTCCTTGCTTGATTTTGCTTGCTTTTGCTTGATTTTGCTTGATTTTGCTTGATTTTGATTTTGATTGAACTGATGAACTCATTAAATTAGTATTATTTTTAAAAGTTCATATAAAAAAAAAGTGTATAGTACACATACACAGTACACGGATGAATTGGAAATTTTAGTACTCATGTCAAATCATGTTCCTAAGGAAATATTAGTGTTCTTGTTAGTAGAATGATAGCTAGTTTCACAACTGGTGACTAGATTGGAGCATGGCTTAAGAGGAGCTGCTTATCAGTTTATATGCAGCTGCCTTCTATTTGACAAGTAAGTCATCAACATAAAAGTTGATCTTCAAAAATCAAAATATGAAAGCTTGGTGTTTCTGTGGAAGATTAGATTTCCGTTTAGTGGCTATAATATGTGCTTTTGCTTGCTAATTTGCTATTGCCTTTATTGGATTCTTGATTATCTTTCTAAGAACTAGTTATTGCAGAAAAAATGATGAGTGGGGCATGAATTCTAAAAGAGTTTATGAGAGAGTAGACTGGCATCATTTTAAAAGTTTCTTTCTTTACTTTGTAATATGCTTATTGAGTTACTGCATTATCATCGATCAGCTGTGTATGGACAGTGTTGTTTTAATATGCTTGTAATGCTATTTAAATTCATAGTTGTAATATGCTTGCTGTGGACATGGACAGTATTGTTTTTATTTTAATAGATCCAATGTTGCAGGTGATTGAAGTGTTATTTTTAAACTTGTAAATTGTAATGAATATCATATTTTGTATTTATCTTTTATTTTAGTAAAATTTGCTCCAATAGGCCTAATATATGAAAAAAAAAATATGTAATTGAACAAGTCCAAAAATTTGGCCCATTAAGCCCAAAACCGAAAAAACCGAACCGAACCGAACCGAACCGGTCCAATTCGATCGGTTTTTGATCGGTTGATAGATGTCAATTTGATTGGATCGGTTCACTTTTTCAAAAACCGGAATTTATCGGTTTTTTATTGGTTCTACGTAAAACTGAACCGAACCAATCAACGCCCACCCCTAACCCAAATGATGTGGCAAGTGAGTTGTCATCACTACACACATGGGATGATGTGGTTAATGAAAAACACTAATGCTAGACAACTCAAACTCAAATTTCAACCCAAATGATGTGGCATGTGGTTTTTTCATTAACCACATCATCTCATGTTGTGTGTGGCGATGACAACTCAATAACTCAATTGCCACATTATTTGAGTTGAAATTTGGGTTAATTATTTGGATTGTATAACATTACTTAATGAAAAAAACCACTTATCATATCATTTGGGTTAAAATTTGGGCTAAATTTTTGGGTTGTCTAACATCTATGTTGAAAAAAAAAAGAGTTAATAAAAATAAATATTAGTTGGGAGCATGGAACCAAATTTTTCTTGTTAATATGTTTTTAACTAATAATTTTTCATTGTTTCTTCAATCAACTAACAAGTCATATATGATTTTATTTTTTTTAGAATCTATTAAGGTATTTTTTTTTTCTTTTAAAAAAAGTTGGGTTCAAAATGGTGATTGTTGGGAAGAAAACCAGTTCTAGCAGTGGAAAATCTATAGATTAGACAAAGACTGTGTTAAAAATATGTCAAATGAAATTGTTAGGGTTTTTTAAAGTCAAGAAATTTGGGATTTTTTTTTTCAATTATCGGTGTGGTATGTATATATATATATTTTAAAAGTGATGAATTATTTTGAAGCCAAAGCAATATAAGATGACATGTAAATGGATCTTAGTTATTTCATGTTTTACAAATAAGGGTTGAGTTTTTATGAACATTTTTTTGGTTATAATTAGAAGGTTTGGTATTTATTTAGATGATGAAGTTTACTGATTTACGATTCATTAGTTTCAATAAATCAAGATGTCGTATGGTATAGTTGATTTTTTTTTGGGTGGGTTTATTGTTTAATAAACATGTTGTATGATGACTAGTTTGTTCTATGTTGATCCGTGTTGGGTTAATAGGAAACTAATTTGTGATGTTTTTACCCAGCTTTTGTTATGTCAATTTAGTATAGCTTTACATTGGTATAAGCATGTGATATGATGTATATATACATAGTGATACGTAAGTATATAAAGTAATAATTGAATGTATTGTTACTATGTTTGCGAAGATATTAATCCTATGGCTTGCAATGAGTAGATATGTTGGCAGTAATATATTAGGAGATTAAGGAATGTGTGTGTACACACTAATTCAATGTACTATATATTTGGATGTAATATAGAAGCAGAGATGTTGTAAATGACAGTCAAACTATTATGTGCTGGAGTTACTTTGTGTTTTTCAATTGTAAATATAGAGATAAAATCTGTGTGTATATATATTTATATATATTTGTGTACATATATTAAGGACAATATCATTAAAATTCTACCATTTTGCATTCAACAACGTTGTTAGATATTTTTATTAAATATTACAATTACTTATAAATGTCAAATAGAAACAAGGTGTTCTGATGAAAGTTTCTTTTTTTTTTTCTTTTTTTCTTTTTTCAATTGTTGCAGATTATGAACATGGCACAATTCACTATTAGTGCTAAGTTCTTAGGCACCCAAGTGGAATTTGGGCTTCCAAATCTGGACATGTACATATTGGCAGAAATCTAGGCTGATGTGTATATGTTCACTTGTTCAAACATTCCAAGCCTCGATGAAAGATTCAAGGCAGAAGTCAAATTGCCTTGGAATGGTGAATATAAGTTGATACAAAATGATGATGATATGCAGGGTGTATTTGACTTTGATTTGCTTCCCAATACATCTCCAACATAAATTTTTGATCTTATTAGTGATGATGATGATGTAGTGTATCAACCACCAAATTTATCAGACATCTTAAGCGATGGAGATGAAGACTACAGTCCAGCTACTGACACTATCCATTCCATTGATAATGATCACTCAAGAGATTCCTTGATGGCAAGTGAAGAGATTCAGCTTAAAGATGATGTTGAAGAATATATTGCTGATAATGGTATTCTAGACACAAACTCATATACAGGGGCGGAGCCCTTCAGGGGCTAGGGTGGGCTATAGCCCACCCTAGTTTTTTGAAAAAAAATTCAAAGTTTGAATTAATTAAGAAAAAAAAAAGGGAAATTGGTTGTAGCCCAAATGTACTTAACAGCCCAACCACCTCTTGTCTTTCTACAACTAAAATAAACCCAGTGGCCCAACTGCAACTAGCCCAATTTTCTTTCTTTTCTTTTATTTTTTTAACTTTCCTTTCCTAGATTCCTCCCTCCATTGATTCACTCTTCAACATCAGCTTCGATCCTCCACTCTCCACTCTCCACTCTCTAGCATCAGCATCAATCACTTTCCAATTTTTTTTTTCTTTTTTTTACTTTCCCAAATTTCAGATTCCAAACCCTAACTTCTTTTTTCTCTTGAATCTCTCAAGTTACAACCCAAAAGCCAAGAATGTAATTTCCTTTCCATTAATCTTTTCTTTTTATTTACTTATAATGAATCTAATTTTCGGTTTTATATTTTATGATTAATATTTATTAAACTCTAGTATATGTAATGCATGTTTTTGTGTTTTTCTTGCATACGGTGTATTTGAGGGTAAATGTCATTATGTCCCCCCTAAGTAGGTATATTATTGATGTTTTTTTTTTTATGAAATTTCTCACATATCGTTTTGATTTGATTATTACAAAGAAAATTTTTATTTAGTAGTTAGTTCAAAATTTTAGGACTTTTAGATAAGAAAATAAAATTTAGATTAGCCCACCCCCATTTTTTTTTCTAGCTCCACCCCTGCTGACATATGTCTATGCTTGGAAGGTATACAGGTGACAATTCTATAGAAGATGACCAACTCTCCAATGCAATATCACTTAAATTTGATTAGTTTGATATGATGGATAACAACAATGATGAAGATGAAGGAATATCAAGACATGTTCGTAATCGAAGAGGTATAACCTATAAAGAGGCAGATAATGGTATAGTGGTATTGGAAGTGGGATACGTCTTTAACAATCTTCACCACTTCAGACAAGTTCTTAAAGATTTTGTTGTCCAAGAAGGCTTTCAACTCAGAAGAATAAAAAATGATAAGGATAGATACACATCAGTTTATGCATGTGAAGGTTGTTCATGGAGAATTCATGCATCTCCTATGGAAGATAGGACAACTTTCATGATCAAGACCTCGCATCCAAGACATTGTTGCCAAAGGTTCACAAAAACTAGGAGGCTACCGTATCTTGGGTTGCTAATAGATTCAAGGCTTTGATTGAAGAGAATCCAGACATTAAGATGAAGTTTCTTGCTCGAGAAGTGCACAGAATTTATGGCCTCAACCTCCCAGCATACACCCTTTATAGGGCAAACAATAGAGTATTGAACAAAACAGATAAAGAGAATGAGAAGTCATATGATATGTTGTACATCTATGGCTTTATGATAAGGGAAAGAAATCTGGGTTCAATGGCTTACCTATAAACAATTTCACCTGACCCAATTGACCTGTCCCAAGTGCACCTGTAAGGTTTCAAAGATTCTTTCTAAGTTTTGAAGCTCAAAAGGCAGGATATATTTTTGGGTGCATGCCTTTCATAGGCCTTGATGGTTTTCATTTAAAGGGGAAGCATCCAGAAGAGTTACTTTGTGCAATTGCAATGGATGCCAACTTTGGCATTTTCCCTGTGGTTGTGTGTGTCTGTGAAGGAGAATCCAAAGAGTCTTGGGGTTGGTTTTTACACCATTTGTACATGCATATTGGCATGGAAGACAATAGAAGGGTCACTTTCATGAGTGACAGGCAAAAGGGAGTGATTGATGCAATTCAGAAATTCTGGTCAAGATCCAGCAATATGTTTTGTGTTAGGCATTTGACCGCCAACATGCAAGCCAAGTACATGGGGCAACTTTCAAGGTTGTTTGTATGGAATGCCTCTAATAAGAGTACCAAAGCAGAATTCAAGGAAGAGATTTCAAAGCTGAGAGAAGTAAATGAAGATGCATACAATTACATGATGGGTATCCTTTTACAACATTGGGCCCTCCATGCTTTTGACTACCATGTCAAATCAGAGCACACAACCAACAATCTTAGTGAAATTGTTGTCTTTGGGAACTAAGTGGAATCCCTTGTAAGTATGCTATGACAGTCATTACTGCTAAACGAATGCAAAGACAAGACTTTGTGAATGGCTATCTCACTAAAAAAGCTTACATGAGGACATACAACAATGTGATCCATCCCATTCTAGACCTAGTAGCATGACCTACCATTTAACCAAGAAAAGTCCTTCCTCCACTGCATAAAAGGATGTCTGGTCGCCCTAAGAAGAATATAAAATGTGGCCTTGAAGAAGGCCCCAAACAAAAAAGGAGTGGTGGTGTAAAATGTAGGGGATGTGGAGAATTTGGTCACAATATCAGAACATGTAAAGCTAAAGATGGGAGAAGAGAGAATTAGACAAATGTGGTATGTAATAATTTATAATTTCATTTTCAATATAATTTCTATATTTTATATACAAGCTTTACATTGTCTTAATTGTATAGTAATATAATTTCATCTTTTGTAGGGAACTAATAAAGCCAATCTAAGTGCAAGGAAAAGGCATTTAGAGGTTTATATTATCATTTCAACAATATAACCTATGTTTATCTTGTATTTTTAACTACCCATGCAACACTTATGTAATTTGTTATGTTAATAACAGACTAGGAGCTGCTCAACCTCTGCAACAAAAAGGAGAGTTCAAGTGTAGTTACATGTTGGAAAAGGCTTAAGCCAGAATGCTACAAGAAACTGAAACTATAACACTGTTAGGGAACAGGCTTCATAGACGGTTGGAGGGAGCTCCTCTCAGCTAGTGACTACCAGTGCCCCATTACATTTGACATGTAATGCAACCCAGCCAACTCAATCCAAGGCAAATCCAAGTAACTTAGAAATCAATTATGCTACACAATATATATATATATATATAACAAGGAGTGTGACATCTCATGACTTGTTTTATTAATTGTAGGAACTGTAACAGGCTTGGACATTGACTGGAGTGGATTGTTCTAAACCCATTTGGTCATCAAGCTTTTTTATATTATGTCGCACTCTACCTTATTTTATTATTATTATTATTTATGCTGCTTGGATAGTGCTGGTTAAGTTTTTTGCTTGAAGGTTATGGTTAGGTTTAAGATGGGGAAGGGATTATGCATGTCGTGAAGTTTGATTTTGCATATGGTGAAGTTTTGTTGCCTAGCTGTTGAACATTGGGGAATGGATTTTGCATGTGGTGATGTCAAAAGTGATAAGTTTGCAAGTGAGGATGGTAGTTTCTTTGCCAATGCAGTGGAAGTAAAAATCTATAAAAGTTGTTAGTAATGTGGGGGTTTATCATTTTGTTGTGGATACAACTAGGTATATGGTTTTCCAATACAGCACAGAAGAGTACATTTGTTTAGTTTATGCAGCTTAGGTTCATTAGTCTCACAACTGCGTTGTTGGATGTACAAGGTTGGTAGATAGTAGATAGTTTGGGTATCGCCTCGTACATATGCAGTATGTGTTGTTTGCTATTTAAATATGTAATGCCAGTTTATGGACAAGTATGTTTATGATCAACAAGTATATTTTACTTATTTCATAACTCTAATGATAGTGATGTTATCTCATACATATGCATGTTACATTGCTTCCTTCATGACAATAGTAATAAAATACTTAATCTCCCCTCTTTAATTAGATTAAAAAGATTGTTAACCAAATAGTTATCTCCGTATTTGTCGGATTCATTTTGAGAGTCATTGTGTTTTAACTCATCTTTGCCCAGAATGAATAGTAGTTACAAGTTATAAGTCGCTTTTCGATCTCATTTGCATATTCGGTTCTTGAATTTGATCAATCCCATTAACTTCGTTACTTGCACTTTGTGAAGCCTTCATTTCTGTTAGTATTTTTCTTTCTTTCTTTCTTTTTTCCTTATTTTTTTGTGTGTAACTGTTAGTTTTGATAATACACAGCCTACTTACCTTGATATAGCCAACACATTATGACAGTTGAAGTGCAACTAAATGATCAAATGGTCCAAACTTTTTGAAGATATTATGTGACTATTTTTTTTTATTTTTTTTTAAAGGGTAAAATTGGATTAATAAAATAAGGTACGGTTAAAATACCATTCTGACATGACATGTCACCTCACATTTTTAACCTAAGGGCATATTTGTTTTTTCCAACTAAACTCCCACTTTAATGTTAAAGTTAACGGATCACTGTTAGTATCAAGGGGGCTACAGCAATTACTCTTATTTATTGAATATTAAGCTTTAATGAGAAAACTCAAGGTATTTCATTGCAATTAACCATATATTTTAATAATTAATAAAATATTTTATTTTAAACATTTCAAAAATAATATTTTTCAATTTTAACAAATAAAAATAAATGTTATTTTATTAAAATTGGTTTTAAATATTTAATTTAAATAATTATTTTAACCGGTCCAATTCGATGCAACCATTTTATCTAGGTGAGATGGGGCCATTTAGTCCCATATTTTTTTTATATATATATATAAAAAAAAAATCTTCTTTTGATTTTTTTATTTAATTATAAAAATTCATATTTATTTGATATATCTTATTATAGTATTTAAAAATATTTTTAAAATATTAAATATTAATTAAAAAAAATGTTGTTTTCTTTAATATTAATATTAATTATTTTATTTAAAAATAATTTAATTTTTTTTATATTAATTAGTTTCACACTAAATTAAATATATGATAAAATTTTATATATTTTTTTCAATCTCATACCACACCAAACAAGAGATAAGACTATTTTAATCTAATATCATACAACACCAAATATATCACAACACTAATTTTAGTCTAATTCAATCTTATCCAATTCAATCTAATCCAATATAATCTCATAAAAATAATCATATCTTATCTCGCACACCAAACGGGCGCTTAATACGATATTTCCAACAATAACATCATCATGAATCTTCCCAATCCCAATGACAAAGCAGTTGATAATGACACGACAATTTTAGAGTTGTTACAAGCAATGAAGCATTCAATGCATTAATGATACTAAATAATTTATTATTACAATATGATAATTCAACCTTAGTGGGGATCTGTCGGTAGATGGACGAGTTTAGGACATGAACAAATGACTTACAAATTAGTAGCTCGAATCCTACCAATGATAAAAGAGCTTCAAAAAAATACCTAGATAGGTGGTTAGATTGATATTGTCAAAATAATAATAATAATAATAATAATAATAATATGCCATGTAACTTCAATAAATTAATAATTTGTTGATATTTACTTGAAGTATAAAATCTATGTTTGATGTTGCTGTTTTTATCTTGAAATTTAGGTATAATTGGATATCATCTTTAATTTTTGGTACTTAAAGAGTTATGGGGTTGAATATTTCTCACATGGCAACAATAAATTCAGGTTGCAATATGGCATTCAACCTCATAAATCTTAAAGTGCATGGGGAGTTTTCTCTCGATTGTGGGAGTAAATATCCGAGTTGTATAAGTATTGTTTGATCTTGGTAGGTCTTAACAGTTCTATTGTAATAGTTAGAACACTTTAAAAAAAAAATTTATAAAAAAAAAAAAAAAAAAAGCTCTTAAAATCCATTATGAAAAATAAAAGATGAGGTCCCAAAAATTTTTTTTCTTCTTATTTGTTAAAGTATGAAATTAATTTTTTTTAGGATGATAAGTTTAATGAAATCTATATATGAATAAAATTTAAGAATTTTTCGATTACTAAAGCTATTTTTCTTGATTTTTCCTATTTCGTCAATTCTTCTAATGTCTTCATATTCAATAAAATAGGGCTAAATAGTTAAAGTGCTCAAAAAATTCTCAAATTTTGGTCATAGATAGATTACATTGAACTTATCATCTGTAAAAAAAATTTAGATCAAAATCATTAAAATTGATGTGTTTTCATTAAGGTTTTTATCGAAATTAAAATAAGAAATCCCTTAAAAATGAACCGCTAGATATATATTTTAAATTTTTTGTGGCATTTTGATATTTTTGACAGTTAACAATTAAGTTTGACCAACTTTGACTAATGACATGGATAGGTAATCGTAGATTAATGATAAAGTTGTTTCTAATTGTGTAAGGGCAAATTTTGGGGAGGTTGGCTATAATTTGCAATTAGGAAATTTCAAAAATGTATTATCTTTATAATTTTATTGAAATTATTAATTTATATCTTTGAGCTAATTGCAAAGTTTGTCATATATAATCCTTTAAAAACAAATTTGCTACATCCTTCAAAAAAATAAAATAAAATAAATTTGTTACATGAAAAATATTATTAATTTATCTGATATTAATTTATAGATATCATAAATTTCTCAATTGAATAAATATGTTAATTCATAATTTAATAGTTTAAATAAAAAACATGACATGAATCACAAAAAGAAGTTATTCGGAGAAAAGGTTGTCTCTGTCTCCGTCTCTGTCCTTCTCTTTTCTTTGCTCTCCAAAGTCCACAACATGAAAGACTCCACTTCACTTCCACGTCAAATTTCAAATCCCAATTTAAAACCCTAACTAATCCAAAAAGGCAATAAATCATCCAAACTTCCCCCTTCGTTTTTTTTTCTCTTCTCTCTTTTGATAATGGATTCTCTCCAAGCCAATTACAGAGAGGAAGAAGACGATGAATCAGAACCACCTCAAACCCCCCTAAACGATATCGCACAACAACCTGAAACCGAACCCGAATCCCAACACCAAATCCAAAACGGCGGCGCTCAAGAACCAGAAATTGAACCTCAACCCGAGCCTATGGTTTCCGATTCCGTCTCCGAAGACTACCTTACTGCCTCGGACGACACCCAGAAGTCTCCAAAACCCGACGACAACAACAATGCCCCCCAAAACGACGACGAAGATGACGAGGACGACGAGGAGCCGCCTCCCAAGAAACAGAAACCGCTTTCGTCGTGTCTAACGACGGTCATGCCGCTGCAAGAACAAGAACGAGAACCAAAACAGGAACAGCAAGATCAAGAGCAAACCCCTGTTGCTACCAGTAACAATGTGGCTTCGAAAGCTAACACGACACCGACGACAACAACTGCTAAGAAATCAAAGAAGAAGAACAACAATGTGTGGGTTTCGAAGACGACACGAAAAGGGAAGAAGAAGAACAAAACCAACACCCAGAACCAGCCATCCACTGAGGACACCGTGCTGATTACTCCGGTTCCAAGATTACCGGACAAAGGGGACGATAACCCAGATATGAAAATCTGTTTATCAAAGGTTTATATATTATTTTTTTTAGACAAATTTCATTGAATTGCTTTGCATTTTCTTTTTGTTTCTAATCTTAGTTTTGAATTTGTTAAAGTTATATGTTTTTGTTTTTGAAGGTTTATAAAGCTGAGAAGGTGGAAATAAATGAAGATAGGTTGACCGCGGGGAGTACGAAAGGGTACAGAATGGTGAGAGCCACTAGGGGGGTTGCAGAAGGAGCTTGGTACTATGAAATAAAGGTAACTTTTTAAAGGTTTTATTTTTGATGCATTGCCTCTTATATATGCTTTTTGATGCAACCGTTTTTCTGGAGTGTTCCTATAAGAAAGGAAAGACAACTGTGGTAGTGTACAACTATGCTTATTTATAGATAGGAATGATTAGAAATTAGCTGCATTATTAACTGAACACATGATTAGAAACTAAAATCTTGAGTGGCATGTTATTTGAAATTGTGCTATGAAACTAAATAATAACGCACAAGGTTAAAGGAAACCAATATGGCATAGTTGATCAAATAAAGTTTTCAATCTTCTTTTCCATGATGAAATGACGGTTTTCATCACAATTTAACTTTATTTTGGAGATTTTTGTCTTCTAATGATTTGTCTAAATAATTATTGTAATCCTTAAATGTTCTTTAAAATAAAGGTTGAGAAATTGGGTGAGACGGGGCACACGCGGCTGGGATGGTCTACAGAGAAGGGGGACTTGCAAGCACCGGTTGGGTATGACGCGAATAGTTTTGGATATAGGGATATTGATGGGAGTAAGGTGCATAAGGCCTTGCGGGAAAAGTATGGTGAGGAAGGGTATAAGGAGGGAGATGTTATTGGGTTTTATATCAATTTGCCAGAGGGAGAACAATATGCACCCAAGCCGCCGCATTTTGTTTGGTACAAGGGGCAGAGGTATGTCTGCGCGCCTGATTCCAAGGAGGATCCACCGAAGGTGGTTCCTGGTGAGTTTGTTATTATTTCTGTAATACGGATTTTGTTATGTGGTTATATATGATATGTATGTTGGGTATGTTTTCTTGTTGATGTTGTTGTAGAACTTGTAGAGAATGAA
Source organism: Acer campestre (assembly GCA_954870605.1). NCBI lineage: Eukaryota > Viridiplantae > Streptophyta > Magnoliopsida > Sapindales > Sapindaceae > Acer > Acer campestre. The sequence continues at coordinate 42,435,574 of OX940800.1, forward strand.
TTATCTATTGTTCCTTTTAACTCTTGATGCTTTGCATCTTTCACTACAGATAATTTTAGTGTTCATTATAATGATCATGAACATGTATTAATTTATGAAGAGTGATGATAATGTGAATGGACTGTTGCTAATAAACTGAGTGTGCAAGAAACATCTCTGTCTATATAAACTTGATTTGGATGAAGAAACTTGTTCTCTGATAACTGCAACTGTACATTTGGGTGTGCATTTTTTATTTTTTACATTTGTTGGTGTATCATAGATATTTACGTGGGTCTCCTTCTATTTAAAAGTATGAGTTTGTTAAAATAAAGTTTGCTTTTTTTTTTGTTACAATACAAAATGATAAAAGTCTACATTTCTACTCTAAACAATGACATGATGATTATCTATGAGGAGTTAGCAGAATGGACTGGCCTGAGGTTTGCTCCCACTGATAAGAATAACTTAGGGAAGAAGAGAAGAAGAAGATTCAAGGTAGATTTAGGTTAAATATTCCATACTCTTTATTAATCAACTCAACCCATATATAGGCTTATGAATAAACAACTCAAATAAAAGATAAATATGAAAGCTAGAAAAAAGGGAAATAGCTAAGCATCAGTTGCTACGCAACCTGATGTCTTGCCTTAAAACACCTAACTAATTTATTCATCTATCTAATCCCAATTCAAATTCAAACTAATAGCTAATGATCAAGTCCCACTTATCATGGCCGGTTGCATGGTTCTCATGACATGCATGGCTTAATTGGTACATATAATTGAAGGTTTGGGGTTCGAATCCCCTCATGGGTACCTACGTGGCCAAGGGCCATAGTTTCCTATTTCTCAAAGATTGTGGGATTCAGCGGGGGCCTTGGTTTCGAACTTGGGTTTGCTAAGTGGGTTCGGGTGATTTTTAGGTTATCAAAAAAAGGAAAGAAAAAAAATGACATGGATGATTAAAGAGCATGCAAGCTAAATAAGACAAACTCTTTCAGTCATATTGACTATCTATATTATTTGTTTCTTTGGATAGTATGGATTGTACCTCCTTATATGGTTAGAGTTTTGTGTTTGGAGTTTAAATTGTAATGAAGTTGGAAATGTGTAGTTTTGTGAGGAAATTGGTTTTAAGAAGGAATGTTATGATGTGTGTGTGTGTGTGTGTGTGTGAGAGAGAGAGAGAGAGAGAGAGAGTTATCTTGTGAACAATGGAAAAAATATTTAAATGTCACAACTCACAAGTGAGAGTAAGATCCTCATATCATTTATCTCTTTCTTCTAAATGGTTAGGGATGTTAAATTTATAGTAATAAAAATTACATCCATTGTTATACCTTACAAGATTCCTTGAATTTAATTAAGGTCCAAGCTCTGTAAAAGAATGATGTAATGATGTAGACCCTGTTCAAACGATAAATGTTCTGAACTCTGAAATGCACTATATGTACATGTTACTTCTATGGAGTTCATTGATTTATAAGTATTGGTTGTTCTCCTTTTAAACTGGTCATAAAATGGCAATGGGATTAATTTTCTACTCATTGTGTGCTCATTATTTTAGAGCAATAACTAACAAGGCATCAATAAAACTTAGAGCTTGAGTAAGAAGTTTCCTCAAGTAAACCTGAGATGAGGTTATGTTTTAGGAGTTGTTGGAACTATGTGGTCATGATTTGAAATGTATTAATTTATTATGACTCAAGTTGATTGTACTTTTTAACATGTGATGTGTCTTTTCTGATTGTGAAATATTCTCAGGTCATCTAATGAATTGTGTTTATAAATTTAACAAAATGACATAATCTGTAAATATTTATATTCGTAAAATGAGTAAAAGTAAACCATGCAGTATCATTTCTATAATTTGGTTATCACACAGCCACAATACTTAAAAAGTAAAATTTACCAACACGTTGCATTTGGAATTTACAGTACTTCTAAACATACAGAATAGCCATACTTACTTTAGAACCGATTATTTTTACAGTACAAATAAAGTTAATTCTTATAGAGGTCACAGCAATACCAAACCCTTTAAAAATCTCTTAAAAGGTTGGTAGCTTGGGACTGTTTTGTGGTGTTGACTTGCCCCAACTTGCTTGGGATTATCATCACAAAAAGGATTCTCAGCCTTGTACTTATAGTTTTTGCTGTCTTGGGTTTCGTTTGTATCTTGAAGGCAGATGCAACTAAGGGGATATGTTATGCTGATATGTAATTGCTGCCTTCCTATTAACTTGCCACTTTGTAAATTTTCTGTGTTGGAAGAGTGTTTGTTGTGACATTATCTAATTGTTAGTTTAGTTTTTCTTCTCTGAACCTTAGCATGTATATTTGTATCTGGTACTCTGGAAGTATTATTCATGTGGAATGCATTGTTTTTGCAATGCAGGAAGTGAGATATCTTTCTTCAAAAATGGGGTATGTCAAGGGGTTGCATTCATGGATTTATGTGGGGGTCGATATTACCCTGCTGCTTCAATGTATACTCTTCCCAATCAACCAAATTGTGAGGTCAAGTTCAACTTTGGCCCTGATTTTGAATGCTTTCCCGAGGACTTTGGTGAACGTCCAGTGCCCATGCCCATGATTGATGTTCCTTATCATGGGTTTGACAGCCGAGTTGAAAATGGCATGTCCGATGAGAAGAAACATTAGCCAGCGGCAGTATCTATCAACCTTACTACTGAGTATCTTCAGAGTTTCCTATAAAAAATAGTATCTGCAGAGTTGGAGATTGATTTGAGTTTACCATTCTACTGTAATTTTATTACTGTTAACTTAGGACTGACAAATTAATTGATGAGTTATTCAAACTTTCACTTAAGAGGGAACTTGAATTTTGTTTTCTGCTTGTGAATTGTAAAGCTGTCATATGAGCCAATTGATATCTTGATTCTTGTGGATACTTTATTGAAGTTTCTTGTTATTATGCTTTTGTTTATTACAATACTCCTAAACTTTTGACTGATTATTTTGACTTCTTGTAGTTTCTAGTTTATCTGCATAGGATAACAGTTATATGTTCATAAAGGCTCTCATATCCTTCATTTAACTTCATTTTTGCATGCTTTAGGAATATCATAATATCAGTAACTTTTATTTGTCTGCATTGCAAGATGGTAGGTTCGTTATATTGTGATTTTCTTCTGAAGTCACCAGTGCAGGGTCAGTTGTTCTCTCATTTTGCTTAACAGGAGAGGGCATAATACATGAGTTGATCTATTGGTTTTCTAACTATGCAAACTGGAAGTGGAAGATTGGTCATGGATGCGGCTTTTTGTGTTCAGTCAATTTGTTCTCTCCCTCTCTCAGCCATGTGCACATACTTTGGTTGACGGGGGAAAAGAAATTGGTATTTTTTTTTGGCATTGGTCCCAGCTCTTTTAAAATCAGATTGGCTGCATTATTTTTTTCTCAATCACAAGGATATAACCTTATTTTGTTTTGAAACAAATGTGTTGTACATATATGTGTCTTGTGTTACCTTTATTAGCTTTGCATTAAAGATAATTATCACAACTCTTTGACCTTATGCATGCACTTAGCAGCCCACCAGGCAGCATGAGACTTAAATAAGGACACTGTGATCTTCTAGAGCAATTATTCTGCCCAAGATCTAATGTGTTACATCTTGTTTTTACTTTTTATAGTATTTTGAGAGGGATGGATAGTCTTTTCTTGTCACTAACATGTATCTAATTTAAAGCTTTTCATGCTATTGACAGGAACTGTGCAGATTTCTGTCAAAGTGCATCACTTCGTTGAAATTGATAAAGAAGCAGCTGGTGTTGCAGAGGCAGCAACAGCGGTGATTTCATAACTAAGAATATGGTCAGGTTGGTCTTATTTGGGTAAGAGTTTAAGTTACATGCCCTTGTCTTCTAGCTGCCTTTATTGATTATCTTTATTTGTGTTGATTTTAATGCTTGCTTCATCAATGGAAGCAGAGGGTTTCGTATTATATGTGAAACCTTGTACACTCACGTTGTTAATGTATACCAAGTGCTTGCCTATTCTGCACATTGTTATGTTGTCCTGTTACTTGTTGGGGAGCTTAACTCCTCCCTTTATAGCTCTCTTTAAACTCCCCAAAATATCCATATTTTATCAAGCACCAAAGTTCTCCCTTTCATCTACATGCATATAGTGACAACCACCAACACTGCACAAACACCCACTCTCATCCGATGAGTTGATAGCAAGGTTTTTATTTTATTTTTATAATTGGTGTATTTTGTTAGTGTTTATGCTAATACTAAGGAAATCTTAGTTTTGAAGGACCTAAAAAGTTTTATTTTTGATAACAATTTCTCATCTAACTGTAAAGACAATCTTGAGGGGTTTTAGATGCAAATTATTGTAATAGAATTAAAGACCCTTCAACAGAAGTCTGTAGAAAAGATGAAGTCTCTTCTCGTGATTAACCAGAAAGGCGGTCATTGGTTAACTATTGATGATAAGGGCACGTCTGTAACCATATGTAGTGGAAACTTGGTAATTCAAAATAAAACACTGAGCTTTATATACTTAAGTTAGGCTGAAAGCTTTGGAAAGCAAAGTTGGACAGATTTCGAGCAAAAAAGCCAGTGACTGTCGAGCGAGTGATGCTAGGCTATTGTCTTTAGCTTTGCTCATTTATGTATTTATATCCACTTATCTTGATGCTTGTTAAATTACTACTTTTTTATTTTCAAGTTTCCTGAAATTCCTTTGACCTTTTGATTGACATTAATTCTTCAAAATCAATGTTGGAGGGAATTTGTTTTTGTTTTTATTTTTGTTCTTTTTTTTAGAGAGAATTGGGTATTGGCAACCAATAAACATTGCTCGTGTTCTCAGGATTTTTTGTTGCATCTAAAATCTGTGATAAGTTTATTTGCTATTCCTATGTCATTTTTGTCAGTATTGGTTCTTACACGAGAAAATGCATTGTAGATACAGATTATTATGTGAGATATTTTTTAAGGTATGAAAACCCCATGACATTTAAGTATACTTTAATATCCTTTTTTGTCTATTAGTTATTAGATCTCCTTAATTTGATGAAATCACCAATGACACTCATGCTGTTTTAGGAAATGGCAAAAATACATCTAAATGATTGTTTTTGGAACCTTTGTGGCCTGCCTGAATTTATAGAAATACATTGTGACACCTTAGTCAAAATTGATCCTGTGTTATTGAATATGTTGTTTAAGAAAACAATATTTCCTGAAAATCTTTGGTCCCAACTTTTTAGAAATACATCTAAATGGTGCTTCCGTTAGTCAAAATTAATTGGAGTAGGGGTATTAACGTCTTTACACAATAATTGTACAAAGTGACATGTGTTCCATTTAACATATAAAAAAATGATTAAAAAAAGGGGGAATTACAGTTTGGTCCTTATCTTTTAAGGAAACGTCAGTTTTTTACCCGATTTACGTTTATTAGGGTTTTTAGTCCTCATCTTTTTAGAAATGCATCAAAAAGGTCCCTCCGTTAGTCAATGGTTAGTCAAAGTTAATTGGTCCAAGGGTAAAACGGTACTTTTAGTAATGGTTTATTGTCCAGTGACACATGGCTTTTTTTTATTTTTTTATTTACAATATATTGAGTAAATAAATTAATTAACATGAAATATTATTTAAGAAAAAAAAAAGAGTTAAAAAGTGAAAAAATCTAATCTAGAGTCCAAACAAATTGACTCTCACTAACCAAACCCTAGATCGTTGTGCAAAGGAGACCTGGTTGAAATCAGACCCGTCGCACGAAGGAGACTCGTCACTGGTATTTTGAATTATTTTTTTTCAATATGGTGTTATATATATTGGTTCTTTGAGTTTTTTTATTGTGTTATGTTAGGTTTTATAGGTTTTGTTTTCTTAGGTTTCTGTTTGTTTTTGCTATGATTTTGTTTGTAAGGTTTTATAGGTTTTTTTTTTTTTTTAGGTTTCTGTTTTTTTTTTTGCTATGATTTTGTTTGTTGAGATAGTGGTGGTGTCAAACTTATATGAGTTATAGTATGAGGGGACTGAATCTATGCACTTTGTTGGGTTAATTTCAAGATTTTTTTTTATGGAATTCGTTGTCTGTGTATAAATTGATAGGGTCAGTTGTTATTGGGTTAATTTCAAGACTTTGTTGCAATTTGTTGTCTGTCTATGCACTTTGTTATTTGCTTTTTAGTAACGTTTCAAGACAAATACTATTTATGTCTTTAGTGTTTATCACATGGGAATATGATGGCAGTAGATTATTTTTGCCATTTTTTTGCTCAAAACACTCCGCTTTGGTGGGTTTTAAATGTAGTTGTTTACTGTTTTTTTAATTATGCTTGATGACAATTAGTTTGTAAGTATTTGGATTCTTGAGAAATATGTGATTGATTGTAGTAGGTTATGATGCGATTTATTGGATGTAGGTGGTCGACCTACAGTTGATGTGGGTTGGGTCGAATTCGTGTTAGGCCCAAACAACTTGGTCTATCTCGTTGAATTGAACGTGTCGACTTCTCCAATAGCCTGCAAAAAGAACGAAAACAAGTAGAAAAAACGATAAAGAAAGTAAAGGAAATTGTGGGGATGATTTTTTAGCCTTAGATGCGATTGGGTTGAGCGTTTGTTATGGTTGATTGTAATTTGGAAGAGGATTGGACTCTAGTGATTGGGATTCAATCGAACAGAGTTTAGACATGCTAAAAAGTTTGGTTCATGAGAGGTTTTTTCAAAGAGTTTTACTGTGTTCACCCCAATTCTCTAGGCTTGGCTGTTGGTTCTAACGTTCACTTGATTTCAAATCCTGAAATCAAGCTGATCGTGGGAGCAAATCTCGAGAGAGATTTCCTCTACTGTTTACAATCGTTACTCACTCGTTGTAACTTAAGTTTTGACTCGGTTTCAATTATCCAAACCTCAATTGATGAATGTCTTGGGTCGACCCGTTTTACATGGGTTTTGGGCCGGATTTAATACTAAAAGGTTTGGGCTTTGAGTGGTGGGCTCAAAGGTCGTTATTTAGCTACCATAATTTGTCCTCCACTATTTAGAAAAGGGATCAATGAATTAGAGAGTGATTTTGGTCGAGTCGTTTACTAGTTCGACGTAATATCGGTTTAAGCTAATATACATGGTACAGATTTTTAGAGGGTTGTTCTTTTGGTCGAGTCGTATGGAGTTTCGACAAGGGGCCAAGTATGAAGATTTCTGGGTGAATTTGTTTTCATGGCGACTCATTGTCAAGCGTTTTGTGTATCGTAAGGATGGGAAGTCTAATCGATGGGACTGACGTTTCAGTGCCTTAGGTTGATGTAAAGTGTATTTATTTTGGGCGCAATTTTCGAAATAAATTGAATTTCAAAAGTTAACCTTGGCATTTTACCTTGGTCTGTAGTGGTTTGGACCACGTGGCGACCAGGGTTAAAGTGTTGCTTTATAAACCAAACTTTTCCACTTCTCAAACCACTCAAACTCAAAATTTTCAACTTTCCGATTGTCTTCGAGGTGAAGGTATCTATAAATCCCTGCGAACTTCGATTGATTCCTCTAGTAATTTTTACTCAAATCTTTTTAAAGGTGAGTAAAGTTTCTTCCATTTTCGTTTATTTTCATTCTCTCGAGACTTATTTTCGTATATACATAGGAAATTAGCAACACTATCTTTGAGATTTTGCCTAGAAATAACGTATGTTCTTATCTGTGTTCTTCATTGTGTTTGAAATAATCGATTCATAGCTTTATTAGATCCATCTAGGTGATATTTTGCGAGTTTTGACTTGTTTATATGTCATTGTGTCATTACAAGACGTTAGTTTCAACAGTCGTTCGACCTAGGTTTGCTAGGGTGTTGTTGGATTGGATCGATCTTAGGTTTTTGTCTGCTTGTAGAAACCCTATGTTTTGATCTTAGAACTTAGTTTGTGCTTGACTTTTGCATTTTTTGCATTTGTCAGCCTTTTCGACGACGCTGCGATTTCCTACCTAGTCTTTTCCTAGACCATTAACTACTTGGAAGATGAAGTCGAAATGGAAGTTGATTCTGGCGTTAGGAATGTCGAGCGACAAGTTTCTGTAGTGGATCCACCAAACGTCGTTAACATTAATAAAGTAGGCATGTTAGAGCAGGGGGTCGTACGTGCCGTTTCACAGCAGGTTGAATTCCCGAAATATATATAGGTCGCATGGCCATCCTATTTAGGTCGACAGCTAGGTATTCTTACCAGAGAAAACCCAACGAGTGTGCTCACAGATGACGATATGGGTCGTCTACGGACGATGTACGGAATTCTTGAGTCTGTCGAGCTATACGCAACAAAAGAGTACGAACGAGCGGATTGAGATATTCCAAGATGGACGTGTTTTTATGAATATAACTTTTGATAACGATTTAGATTCCCAGTTCCCTCTTTGGCTCGACGACTATTAGTGTACTTCGATATTGCCCTTGCTCAATTGATACTGAATAGTTGGAGGATTCTTTTGAGCCTAATCATCCTTCGTGAGAAGAAATAGTTGAAGTTCGGGTTAGGCTCCTTCCTTTACAATTATTTTTTGAAGCAACATGTACACGAAAAGGGTATATGCATGTTGCATATGAGGTCTAAGGCTACAAACCTTGTTATCGACCTCACGACCAACGATCGTTGGTGGAAGGACATTTATTTCTTCGCCAGGGTCCTCTGATAGATGGCATGTTTAGGAAGCAGAAACATGTCTGTCCTCGCCTTTGGAGTCGACTTGGTAAGTATCAATATTTTTGTGTCGTTTAGATTAGTCTTGAAGACTTAGCAAATGGAGAGAGCAAACCACATTGCCCTAATCCTGCTGAGTGTACTAGTACTGTGTTAGCGATTCCTGCTGAAGAGAGGAGTTAGAGAGTATTGTTGCAGGAAGGTAATCTTAGAGCTAGTAGTCTTTGCCGTCATTCGATGTGGAATATGTCACGAACACCGTATCCTTTAGTAAAGGATTTCGTGTTGTATGTTCGGATTTATGAGCTATATGGAATGAAATTTTTAACGCCTATAATTGACATCGAGCGTCGTTTCGCAAACAAGTCGATGTTAGGTGCAGCGTTCATGATACCTAATCTCGCACTGGTGTTGAAACTTCAAAAGGAGGCTATGGCTAAGAGGCATGCGGCCGCAACGGCAAAGAAGAGGGCTTCAAAGGATGCGTTGAAGGAGAAATCGATGGAGCTTGTCAACGAATCTTTGTTCGACTCTCCTCTAGAAACAAGTCCCCTGAGAACCCACAAGAGGAGAAAGACTGCGGAAGTTAGAGCCTTGAAATCAATAGACGTTGATCCCAAGGGGAAAACTGCTGTGATCGTGTTGGAGAGCCCTGACTCGACATTAATACTATTTCCTTCAGGGGTGTCGGCTTTCAAGGAGTCGAGTACTTTTTGGGCAAGTCAAGCAACCTTCTTTTTCCGAGTGATAAGGAATACCTAAAGGGAAAAAAGATGGAGAAGATAGTCGACGCAGGTTTGCTTTCTGCATTCCAGGTACATTTACACATGTTCTTCTGTTTTTCATTCTTGTATTGATCGTTTATAACCAAAAATTCTTTTGTAGGCTCTTCAAACACAATTATTTATAAAGGAAAAACTAGCAGTGATGCGAGAGAGGTGCATGAAGCTGGAGAAAACCAACGACACCCTCAAGAAGGATGGTAGCAAGCTTGACATGGCTAATAAGGAGATGGAGAAGAAGGTGTCGATATTGGAGGAGGAGCTGAAGGAATGGAGGGGGGGCGCTTGTTGAGGAGCGGCAGCATGTGGAGTCGGAGAAGGCAAGAAAAGAGAGCGAGAGACTATGTGTCAGCCTGAAAGAGCAGCTTACGACCATTTCAGTCGAGGCTATGTGCACTGCAAGGGTCGATCTCTTCAGGGAATACCTAGCCGAAAAACATACAGAATGGGATCCCCAAACCGAGATCACAGACTGGGAGGAGGCTGAACGCCTTAAAGCAGAAGATTCCCTAGTTGCGGTGGAGGCTAAACGTGTCGAGGGCGTTGGGGATACCAAAAAAGACCCGACTAATGCTGCTGAACCAGAATTCCAAGTTGATGACTTGAATCAACCTTGATTATAAATATATATATATATATATATATATTTTGGTCTAAAAAAAAAATTGTTCTGTAACTCTTTATTTTCTTTTTTTTTTTGGTATTGAATTAGAGTACTGTTATTTTCCCGTCTCGACCTTATATGCAATTATGTATGATTTGATAGTTTGGTTGACCATTTCTATTTTCCTTCATTCATCTTTCCTTGAATTGCTTCTAATCATGTGTTTTGTTTTGACAGTATGAAAATATGTTTAGAACGACGTTCTTTCGAATGAAATGTTGACTCGATCAATTGCGATCTTTTTGAAATTCGAAGTCGAATTGATTCAAACATGAGCTTCACATGATTTTATTGATAAAAGCAAGGATCGTTTGATCAACCTGTCGTGGTTACGAATACCATATGCGTACTAAAATAATAGGGTCGGCTCTATAACTTTAGATTCGTAGATAACTGCGTACATGCGTAAGATAATAATGAGGTCGACTCGACCATTTAAATTTTGTAGATAATCACGCACGTGTAATGAGGTCGACTTGATCGTTTTATTTACAAATAATCGTGTACATGCGTAACTGGGTCGACACGACATTTTTATTAAATATAATCGTGTACATGCATAACTGAGTCGACACGATCTTTTTATTTACAAATAATCCCGTACTTGTGTAATTGGGTCGACACGACCTTTTTATTTACAAATAATCGCGTACATGTGTAATTGGTTGTTGTTTGTCCCTAGTACTACTCCCCTAACTTCCTATATGTGATGACGACTGAAGATATTGGGAGTTGTATTGATTATGAATCCACCTTGTTAATCCTTGAATGCAGGATGTTGTGCTGTTTTTGATCCTTGAGTGCATGGCTTGAATCTGTCGATCATTAATTCATATGGTTCATGCAACGATTTGTTTGGTTGCTTGTCGTTGTCGATAGCTCTTAAGTAGTGAGCAAGCTTTTAAAAAATGATGATGGTTTTTTTGTTTTGGTGAGCTCAGTTTTACACTTAGTTGCGACTAAGTTATCATCATTGTCTTTTTTCTTGACTCGTCAGTATTGAATGTAGATGTACTCAATATGTAGTAGTTAAAACATAAAAATTGAAATAGATAAGATTAGAAATGATACTATTTTAAATGTAGGGCGTTCCAGCTATTGTGTATCTCTCGACCGTCGAAGTTTCGTAATCTGTATGCCTCTCGTCCTTTGATATCTATTATTTGGTAGGGACCTTCCCATGTCGGGTCCAGTTTTCCAGTGCCTTCTTCCCGAGTGTTTTGAAAGACTTGTCGTAGCACCCAATAGCCAATTTTGAAAATTCTAACCTTCACCTTCTTGTACTGTCGAGCTAATTGTTGTTGGTATGCTTGTACTCTTAATGTGGCACGTTCTCGTCGAGGTGATCTATTTCAAAAGTGAGCTCTAAGTTGTTTTGCTCATCGCATGGGTTTTCACATCGAGTCGTCGTAAGTCTTGTCTTGATTGGGATCATTGCTTTAGAGCCATAGACAAATGAGAAGAGGGTCTCTCTCATTGATCGATAGAGAGTGGTTCTATACGACCTGAGTATTTCTGAGAGTTTGTCTGCCCATTCGCTCTTTTCAACCTCTATATGCTTTTTTAATGTGTGAACTATGGTTTTGCTGGTCGACTTTGCTTGTCCGTTAGCTTGAGGATAGCGTGGTGTTTAGAAGCTCAGTTTTATTTTGTATTTGTAGTAGAAATTTTTGAAGTCGTACAAAATGAATTGGACCCCGTTGTCGGTTACAATCTCTCTAGGTATTCCAAAACTACAAATTATGTTTTTCCAAACAAAATTGCGTACCTCTATGTTGCGTACATGTTGGAATACTTCAGCCTCGACCCATTTGGTGAAGTAGTCCGTTAAGACTAACATATAAACGACACCTCTAGGTGCTGCTGGAAGTTTACCTACAATGTCTATTCCCCAATTCATAAAAGGCCAAGGAGTCGAAATTGAATTCAACGTACCTGGGGGAGGTGTGATACTTGAGCAAATCTTTGACATTTATCGCAAGTATTTAACGTGTGTTGGGAGCCAGACCATATTGTCGGTTAGTAGTATCCAACCGTGATGGCTCGATTTGGCAAGCTTCATGCGCTAGAATGGTTTCCGCATTCTTTGTAATTTAAGCTTTTATGGACGTCAAACACCTCTTTTGGTGCTAAGTACATCAAGTAGGGACCTGTGAATTATTTTTTATAAAGCTTACCGTATAAGATGCAAAATTTCGCTGCCTTTGCTTTGACCTTCCTTGCTTCGGCTCTGTCCTCTGGTAGTATGTCAGCTTGCAAGTAATTCATTAATGGTTCCATCCAGCTTGTACCGTGGTCGACAGGCATAACTATTTCTTCTTCTTGTATGGTAGGCTGTAAAAGGTGTACGACAGGTATGGACTTTAGTCCATTGGTCGTTGTCGACCCAAGGTTTGTCAGTGCATCTGCTTGTGCATTTTCTGATCTTGGTACCTGTAGAATTGTGAATTCGTCAAAGGTTGATTATAGTTGCTTGGCTTTTGCTAGATATGCTGCCATTCTTTTGTCTTTAACTTCATACGACCCATTCAACTGTCGGACGATGAGCTATGAGTCGCTTTGTACTTGAATATTTTTTTATGTCCAAGCTCTTTAAGAGGTCGAGTCCAGCAATTAAGGCTTCATATTCAATTTTGTTATTTGTCGCACGAAAATTACAGTGGATCAACTGTTCTAATATGTCTTATTGGGGAGATTTGAGCACAATCTCGAGGTCGCTTCCTTTAATGTTGCTAGATTCATTGACAAACATGACCCATTTTTCATTCGTAAGGCTTTTTGTGAGAGCTATTAGTTCCTGTTCAATTCGCAAATTCGCACCAGGATTAAAGTCTATAATAAAGTTAACAAATACATGTGATTTCATTACTGTTCGCAGTTGGAAGGTGATGTCGTGCTTGCTTAGTTCGATTGCCCATTTTGTCAGTCGATTTGAAAGTTCAAGTTTATGCAATATGTTTTTAAGTGGGAATGAAATCAATACCTTATTGGAAGTACGGTCTTAGCTTGCGTGCGGTCACGATGAGTGCCAGTGCCAACTTTTCTAGTCGACTGTATCTGGTTTCGGTGTCGAGTAGAGCTTTACTCACGTAGTACACTGGGTGTTGCGAACCTTCTTCCTCTCTAACCAGTACAGTGCTTGACACCGCTGATATATGAATAAGGTTTCTTCATCCTTGGGCTTCAGCAGCAATGGGGTGAGGTCATATACTTTTTCAGATCTTACAATGCCTTTTCGCAATCCTCATTCCATTTGAATGTTTTATTTTTCCTTAAGGTGTTGAAAAAGGGGTGGCATCGCTCGGACGATTTGGAGATGAACCTGTTCAGGGCCGCTACACGACCTGTGAGCTTTTGTACGCCCTTGATATGTCTTGGTGATTCGATCCCTTGTATCGATCGAATCTGGTTGAGATTCGCTTCGACACCTATTTGGGTCACCAAATAACCTAAAACATTTCCAAAAGATACACCAAATGAGCATTTAGTAAGGTTTAATTTCATACCGTATTGGTCGAGCGTCGAACGACTGTTTCAAATGCTCTATATGTTGTTGGGCAACCAATGATTTAACTAGTATATTGTCGATGTAGACTTCCATCATCGACCTAAGCATTTTGGTGAACATTTTGTTGACCAGTCGTTGATAGGTTGCACCTGCATTTTTCAAACCAAATGGCATAATTTTATAATAGAAAATACCTCGTTCTGTGACGATGGCGGTCTTCTCTTGGTTGTCTGGGTGCATCAAGATTTGATTGTAATTAGAGTATGTGTCCATGAAGCTGAGTAGTTCGGATCCTGTTGTAGCGTCGACCAGCATGTCGATGTGAGGAAGTGGGAATGGATCTTTGGGGCACGCCTTGTTAAGATCTGTAAAGTCGATGCAAATGTGCCATTTCCTATTTTTCTTCTTTACGACTATGAGGTTTGCCAGCCAGTCTGGGTATTTCACTTCTTTCACCGATCCGATGTCAATTAGCTTGTTAATTTCTTCATCGATCATTTTATTCCTTTCTGGCGATTTCCTTCTTTTCTGTTTCATTGGTGGATGATTAGAGTCTACCTACAAATGATGAACTATTACCCTTGAATCGATCCCAACCATGTCTAAGTGCAACCAAGCGAAACTATTTCGTCGCTCTTTCAGGAAATTGATCAGCTGTCCCCAGATCTCCTCAGGTAGTCCAGACCCAATCAGGACCTTATACTCTGGTTGATCCGGGTCGATCGACACTTCGTCGAGTTCCTCCATCTTTTGTTTATTTGGATTCGATTGGACCGTGGATTCCTGTAATTGTTATAATTGCTTTTTCTTTTTCTTCATAGTGTTCTGGTAGCATTCCCTTGCGGCTCTCTATTCGCCTTTGATCTCTCGTACTCCCCATTTGGTAGGGAACTTAATCATCTAGTGGTAGGTTGACGGGATCACCTTCATTTCGTGTATCTAAAGCCTCCCAAATATGGCATTGTATGGAGATTGGCAGTTGAGTACCAGAAAATTAATATATAAATTTACGCCTTCAGCGTAGACAGGTAGTATGATTTCCCCCAAAGTGCTATTTTGTTCACCATTGAATCCTATCAGCATGGTCGTTCGATGACTTATTTTGGATTTTTCAACCTACATTTCTTGTAGAGCAATGTTAAACAAAATGTTGCATGAACTTCCATTGTCAATTAAAATTCTTTTCGTTAGACAGTTAACAATATGCAATGAAATAACTAGTGCATGGTGAGGAGAAAACAAATTTGATTTATCTGTCGATCTAAACGTGACGGTTTCATCGATCTTTAAAGGATGCTCTTTGTCAGGTTGTATCTATGCATTCGACACTTGTCGAGTGTGTCTCTTCGCGGCTGAATAGCTCACGCCACTAACTTCTGATCCTTTTGCAATGTAGTTAATTACTCTATCTTGTCGAGGCGACTCTAGTGGGCCATCATTTGGATTGGTCTATTGTTTGTTGTCGCGTCGAGCGAGGGTTTGTTTTCCTTTGTCGGTTAGGAATTCCTGTAAATGTTCCCGCTTTAAAAGTTCAACTACTTCCAATTTAAGGGCGACATAGTTCTTCGTTCAATGGCCGTGATCCCTGTGGAACTCGCATCAAAGTCTAGCATCTTAATGTTCTGGGGGAGCGTTCATTCTTCGTGGCCACTTGATTGTCTTTCCTATCTCTTTCATTACCGCTACAAGATTGACAAGTTCAATGCTGAGGTTGTATTCTGGGACTGGAATCTACGATCGACTTGATCTTGGTTGAATTTGTCCATACGACCGTCTCTTGACTGGCCCGTTATAACGGGGTGGGTTACTACGTCGATCGCTAGCTAGATAAGGTTCAATTCTTCTGTTGTTTGATCTCCTGTTGATACGATCATTTCGTCTGTTCGCGTAATTGTTGACTTTTCCGATGAAGTTGGCTTCATCCTCCTCCCATTTAATCTGGGCCTACGCTTTCACAAGTACATCTTCCATTGTCCTACATAGGTACTTGGTGAGTTCCTTATAAAGGTCAAAGTCGAACTTGAGTCCTTTTCTAAATGCGTAGATTGCGATGGATTGGTTGCAATGTGGGGTTTGCACTTTCTTTCTATTTAAGCGTCTGACATATGTCCTTAGGTTCTTTCCATGCCTTTGTGTTATGGTGTAAAGGTCGTCTGGATGCTTCTCGAGCTTTCAACTGCTCACAAATTGCTTTACGAACGTATCTATAAGCTGCGCAAAAGAAGTAATAAAGTTATTGGGTAAATTAGTGTACCATTGTAGAGCGAGACCGCTAAGGCTGGACCCGAAAGCTTTGCACATGCACGCTTCTCTAAGGTCGCATGAGATCACTACAGTGAACATCCTTTGCTTGTACTGCGTTATGTGGTCTTTCGGGTTTGTTGTGCCCTCATATTGTTTCATGTTTTGGAAACTAAACTTTCTGGGCATCTCGATAAGGGCAATCACGTCGACAAAGGGTGAATCCGTGAAGCTGTTTACTGTGCTTTTCCTGATTGGTAATGCGACTTCTGGAATCCTTTGGAGGAAGGCTTCCATTTCTGTAAACCTGTGGGAGAGTTCAGGGTCAGCAAATAAATGTAGACCAGAACTAGATTTTACCAACTTCTGCGTCGACTGTAGTGACACAGGGGTCATGAGGGTGTTTTCAAGTTATAGATCCACGATTGGGTTTGGCTTTTGCGGCGCTTCTTGTCGGACAGGACCGTTGTTCAGATCGATTTCGACCTGGGCTATTTGGGTCGTGCGTTGATTTAGTTTAGCGTTAGGGTTCATCTCTAACCTTTGAGGATCTGTTGGTGCGACCGGAGCTGTCTTATCGACTTCTTGCTCATTGTCGAATGTTGGGATTGGGGGCTTTGATGTCACGTTGTTTGGTGCTCCGTCGATTATGGCCCATAGTTCGTCATTTCGCGTCCGGATCACATCATTATCTGCTTCAAGCACCCATAACTTTTTAGCATTTGCGGCCATCTTGGCAGTCAATACGGTCGGTGGGTTTCCATCTTTAGACATGTTGAGAGGCTTTCACTTGATTCGACTGGTTCATTTATGAAGTTGCAATGGGCCCCACGGTGGGCGCCAAACTATAGGTGGTCGACCTACGGTTGATGTGGGTAGGGTCGAATTCGGGTTATGCCCAAACAACTTGGTCTATCCTGTCGAATCGAACGTGTCGACTTCTCCAAGAACCTGCAAAAAGAACGAAAACAAGTAGAAAAAATGGTAAAGAAAGTAAAGGAAATTATGGGGATGATTCTTTAGCCTTAGATGCGCTTACGCTGAGCATTTGTTATGGTTGATCGTAATTGGGAAGAGGATTGGATTCTGGTGACCGGGATTCAATCAAACTGAGTTTAGACACGTTAAAGTGCTTGTTCTTGAGAGGTTTTTTGAGAGAGTCTTAATGTGTTCACCCAAATCCTCTTATATGCTAGGCTGCAGGTTCTAACGTTAACTTGATTTCAAATCCTGAAATCAAGCTGATCATGGGAGCAAATCTCAGGAGAGATTTCCTCTACCGTTTACAACCGTTACTCACCCGTTGTAACTGAAGTTTTGATTCAGTTTTTATTATCCAAACCTCAACTGATGATGGTCTTAGGTCGACCCATTTTACGTGGGTTTTGGGCCGGATTTAATACTAAAAGATTTGGGCTTTGAGCGGTGGGCCCAAAGGCTGTTTTTTAGCTACCACAGATGTAACTTTTTTTGTTATTTAAGATGCATTACTTTTCTGTATTTGTTTGATTTAGGGCTTTTAAGGCAGTTTTTGTTGTTAACATGCATAAATTTTATGCATTTACTCCAGGTCAGGTGTCACATAAAATGGATTATTTAACTGCATCATACTTTCAATTTTTACATGCCAAGTTCATGCCCAAACATATCCCTATTATAATTGATGCAACATCTTTGATACCATTGAATTCGTTGACAAGATACCATTGAATTCGTTGTTGTCAAGTGTCCACCACTTGAAAATTTTGCATGATTTATAGTTGAAATATGATCTTCCAAGGTCTTGGATATTCTTAACGATTCGGGCTCGTACAACTTGATGAAGCCATACATCGATGTATCTAAAAATATACATATGAAATACGGAAAAGAAATTCTAAGTATTATAAAATGGTTTGGAAGAGAAAAGATAATGAAAAAAAAATTGGAGTGAAAATCAAATTATTCAACACGTGAGCATCCTCAGCTTTGTAGCCTCCAAAACGACTGTTTTTTTTTTTTTTTATATATATATACTTTTTTTTATTAAAAAATTAAAGAATAAAGAGTTCTTTTTTATATATATACTTTTTGAATTTTTTTATTAAAAAAAATTAAAGGATAAATTCGAAATAATATAAAATTAAAGAGTTTTAAGTGTAATTGTTCATTTTAAACAGTTGCTTTTCAACAAAGACAGTCCATTGGGCCAAAACCGTCTTTTTCCCATATTTGTTAACGTTGATTGTGGTAAGAAGGACCTTTTTGATGCATTTCCAAAAAAATAAGGACTAAAGACTCTAACACACGTAAATCGGGTAAAAAAGTAACGTTTACTTAAAAGATAAGGACTACATTGTAATCCTCCCTAAAAAATGATAAATAAAGGCCACCTCCATTGACGATGGAGGTGGCTTTTGACCGTTGAGCTCCAGCGAAGGTGGACGACCAAAACCTTTCGTTCTCCTTTGATGGAGGAGATTGTTGAGGCCTCCCCTTTTTTTTTTTTTTCTTTTTATTAGTTTTTTATTATTTAAATTGAAAATATTTATTCTCTCATTTTTTCTATTTTGTAAAAAATATTGTAATATTATTTTAAATTATCATTTATTTATTTTAAGGGTTTGTTAAATTATTTTTGGATTTTTTCATTTATCTATTAAATTTTATGTTATTTTATTTTATTTTATTTTATTAAATTTAATAATGTAAGGGTTTTTTTTTTTTTATATTATTGTAATATTAAATTGTTTTTGGAACCCTTGTGCCTGCCTGAATTTAAGTCGTGCTACAGGAGAGGTCGGTGAAATTATTGCTTAGACTTCTATTGAAAAAAGTACAAATAGGAACAAGCTGTTCATGATTCTTTCAAATGTGAAGACAATATATGTTTCTTCTAATAAAGAATTCAATAAAATCTCCATATTGTTCGAAGATTGTGTACAGCTTTTTCCTGCTCTAGTGAATTGGAGAGTTGAGACCCTCTTGTGAAGACAGTGAATGCAGAACCTGATGCCTTGTGGAAGGGAAGGATGGCAGTTTCCTGAATGAAGGCCGTTTCTTAAGTTGGTGGAGAGTTCTCTTGGCATAAAGAGTTTGGAAGAAAGGTAAAGCTCTTTCTCTCAACTTAAGAATTACAAAAAAGAGAAGTCTGTAACATATGAGAATAACTACAACTGCTACTAAGTCCCACCACTTTGAATACTCCAGGTTGACTCCGAGCATAGTTGTGAGGATCACCTCGCCTTTCAGTTTTGGGCCACCGCGTTCTAAAGAATCAAACTCAAGGCCGATCAAGTCGTTCTTGTAAGCTCCCTACATTTTACATTATAGCAATGGTAAATTCAAATATTTTGATGTGATAACTTTTGCCTTTTCCTTAATCTTTGCTGCTACACTACTGCCAAACTATCTATTCTGTTCCAACTTCCAAGTCAATTAGTTTATGATGCTTTGTGGGTATATACTAGTTTTGATTTTTCTCTTAGGAGGCATTTTGATGAGACATACTAGGAAGTAGGAAGTTAATTTCTTGAATCTTACCTGCAGTGCCCAAGTGGCATGATTGACGTACGATACTGGGTAATGCCAAAATATCTTAGGTAGATCAGGCAGCAAGCGAAAGAACCCAGCCGTCATCATCATGATTCCCTTTGTACAAAATACATAAGCTGTTAGTGAAAGGAAAATCTAATAGAAGATTAATGAAGTTATTGTTCTTACTAGATATCCTGCTCCTACTATGACTCCCATCATGAAGTTGGGAACTAGCGAAGCTATCAACATCATGCAGCTCTCTACGGCTGCAACGGTGCAAATAAGATCAAGGCCATCGTACATAAAATGTGAAATTCCTGAATGGAATTTCACCATGTAATAGGTGATTGACGCAGTAGAAAGGGACATAACAGTCAAGAAAGGGAATGAAGATAGGAAATTAGAAAGAATATATACTCCGATCCCATAGTGTCCATTGAGCCTTTCTCGATAAAAAACCTGTTTCCATAAAGAAATAAATCATTGAAATCTTAAAAGTTGAAACCGTTGTTGCCATGTCTAACTGTAAAATGAGACTATTTTACCTTCATTTCTTCGATGAAGGATGGGAAACCTCCAATAGACATGAATGCCATGAAACCAGATATAAATCCCCCACAAGCACCGCGGGCTAAGATTGCAGTATAGCTGGTTCCGATATCAAAAAAGATTGTACCAACACATATAGATAAAGCTGTGTAGATTGCTATTCTTAACCAGTAATAACCCAAGTCTCTAGACATGTTTACGAAAGATCTTCGTGTCAAGATTGAGAGTTGCTTCCACCATTTTGCTTGCCCGCCACTCTTTCTTTCAAATACAAGCCCTTCCTGTAACAACAGTATAGGCTCATCAACTGTTTTCTTAGAACAATATCTGTGCTTGCCATTATTGCCTTACACATTAATATGTAAGAAATTAGATTTGCATGAAATACGCATTAACTTATGTATCCACCAGTTATACTTTTCATTATCCTATCTAAAGTTACGTCTTCTACTTAATTTTATCGATAAGTGATTGAAGATAAAAGAATTAAGATTTAAGGAGTGAATAGGACTTGAGTTTGAAATGCTTACAATGGTTGAAATTTCTTGAATCCTTGTTCTTGCTCTTGCTGCATACTCTGAGCACCGGTAATTCTTAACAAGCACAGCTTTGATCTCTGCTGTTGGTAAGTTTCTCAAAGGATCAATTGAGTTTTGAGTTTCCTGAAGATAATTAAATAATTTGATTAAATACATAAATTTTATGCAAAGACAATCCGAATTGAGTTCAAGGATTAAAAATTTGAAAGTATAGACCGGAGGAATGACCGGTCATTCATGTTAACGAAACAATTTCATTCATTTGATTGAAACAATGTGTAATCTGTTAATTTGTAAGTGTATTAGTCAGTAGAATTGTCCATTGTATTCCCTTAAGCTTTAGCATATGTTCTATTTTCTTGCTGGATAATGAGTTTAGCAAAAACATGAAACAAGCAACATTTCTATCTTCACTGTATAATGCATAAATGCATCCCCAATGAGGAAGAACAAAAAAAAAATGGAAAATAACATTTAATGTGAAATCAAAACTATAAAAATGCAACCACATCATATACATACACATATTCGTTGGGATTCTATCAAAACTGCTCTGACATCGTCAAAGTCTGAATTAATACAACGAAGGAAGTGATCGGAAGGATTTCTTCGACTTGGACATGGAAATCCTGCTTCAGCGAAGAACTGCAAAATTAATACTATATATTAGATTATAATCAGATTGATTTAGGATTTGATCCCTGACATGATCACATACATACCTTGGTAGCCAATTTTGCTTCTCCAAAATAAACAGTTTCACCTCCAGACAGCAGAAACAGATCATCAAAGAGAGCAAAAACTTCACTGCTCGGCTGATGAATTGCAGAGATAACTGTTCTACCAGCATCGGCAACATTTTTAAGAATTCCAACCACGAAAAAGGCGGAGGCACTGTCAAGGCCACTGGTGGGTTCATCAAGAAACAAAAGCTGAGGTCTGGTGAGGATTTCAAGTGCAATGCTCACTCTCTTTTTCTCTCCACCGCTAATGCCCCTCATATGCCAGTTTCCGATCAGCCGATCGCCGCATTCTTGGAGACCCATTTCTGTTATTGTACCTTCCACAATGCCAGTAACCTCTTGTTTGCTCATACTACTTGGGAGCCTCAAATGGGCGGAGTAAGTTAAGGTTTCTCTCACCGTTAGGGTCCCTAATAGTACATTTTCTTGGGTCACATAAGCCTGAAATTTACCACCAGCAACAAAAGAAAAAAGGGAAGTCAAGGGATCTACTACCCTAGAAAATTTTCAGGGAAATCAAATTTAGACAAAAGATGGTGCGACATGAAACAAACTAGTTTATAAGGATATACTTACGAGACCACCATACTCTAGTCTTCTTTTCTTGCCATTGACAAGAACATTCCCGGTCATGACAACATTTCCTGAGAGTCTACCTGCAGCATATTTAAGAACAACTTTAATCCCAAAAGAGAAGGAAAAAAAAGACAGTATTTGTTGGATTAGTATTTCAACAATCAATGAAGCGCAATCAAGTGTTATTAATTTTAGGATTGGGGTATATTTATAAACAGTACATCAGTAATCAGTTCTAGTTTAGTCTACGCTATTTTTTTTCTATTGTAATCACCGGATCCAAAAATTTAATGTAATTTTCTTCATCTTGGAAACGTATGCAAGTTTTCAGTAGAACAATTATGTTATTTCATTCGATTTCCACAGACCATCTATTTCAAACACCAATTCTTGAAAGAGTTATCAAATGGTGTTGGGTCTAAGTCTTCCAGCCATTTTCCAGCTTCAGGCTTCAGCATTTCCTTGTGTTCCAACTAAGGTAAGTCAACAAACCCCACGGCCCGATTCCGCAAGATATTAGGGGTGGAGCCAAAAAAAAATTGTTTTGGGGTTCAAAAATTAAATGGCCATTTTTCAAGGTATAATTTTAAGAGTATCAGTAACACTGGTTTTATAACTTAAATTTAAATAGCACATAAAGTGTGCATCTGACTAAAATACTTTTAAAACACACTCACAAAAATAAGTCTTGCGCTTTTTATGTTTTCAAGACTTAGACCCTGTTTGATTTTTTTTGTCTGAAGACCGAACAGTGTTGAATGTTACTAAAGACTGAATAGTGATTGAAAATTGAAAATGAAAAACATGTTTTTTTTTCACTGAAAACTGAATATAATTTTTTTTTCACTGAAAACTGAATATAATTGATAAGTTGTTTGTTTTTTTAAGTTATAAATATCTGAAAATACTCTTCTATCTATTATTTGTTATATATTTACATTTTAATGTATTAATGACAACTCTAACATGTAAATTAATTCTAAAATAAATTTATTTACACAGGTTGGTTTTTTTGGAGGTTGATTGCTTATTGAAAATATTGAAACCAACCTGTCTTTGATTTGAAGTTTGGTTTGGCTCTTCACACTCATTTCATAAGCAAAACCAAGAAGATTTAGAATTTTAGATTAAAATCAACAACTTAAGGAAAATGGATTCACAACTTGTTTATTACTATCATACACCCATAGCTTATGTTGATTTTTCAAGCCAGAAAATAAAGTTTACACAGATAGCATTGAAGCAAATAAAAAGTTATTTACAAGGAAGTGTGATGATGGTTAAAAGAATGATAAACAACTGGTATTATGCATTGACAATCACCAAACTCCTCTGTTTATCAATCTCTTCCATGACAATCACCAGATGTAAAATTTTAGCACCACAACATTCAACATACATGAGGACAGACATACAGATATTTATCAAACAAACCAATTTTAGTACAACAATGTTACAAGGGAGGGAGGGGACAATAAAATTCAAGTTAAAATGAACAAATACAATAGGAAAATGTAAGGGAAATGTAATTCCTTGAGAAAAAACTCAAAAAAAAAAAAAAACAGATATTACAGCTCAAATAATATATATATATATACACCCTTAGAGCTTTAACAGAAGAAAATTTAGAAATCGATTAAATTAATGAAGATAGTTTTGGAAGTAAAACTTTGTATTAAATTCCACTGGATTTGTGTTAAGTGATAAATGAAATATTTTCACTTTTCAAAACAAGTGGTTTTAAGGGTTCATAAAAGATTTTAACATTTAAAAAATCAAACAAAATGACTAAATAGAAAACATTAAGTGACATTCAGTGTTAAGTGAAAAAATCAAACAGGGCCTTAATTTGGTGTTTTCAAGACTTATTTTGTATTTTCGAGACTTATTTTCTAATTTTCGAGACTTTTTCAAGTAGTTTCCGAGACTTTTCAGGTAGTTTTCAAGACTTTTTGGTAATTTTCAAGACTTTTTGGTAGTTTCCAAGACTTTTTTTGGTAGTTTTTGCGACTTTTTCTGGACTTTTTGTGTAAAAATAAAATTTTCCAAAACAAAATTCATCTTATTCATTGAAATCTCCATTGGAGGTCAAACAGAATTCAACCTCCATTGGAGGTTGAATCGACCTCCATTTGAGGCCGATTCCGATCTCCAATGGAGGTCTTTCATCTCCATTGATGAAGATCAATGGAGGATTTTGAAAAGCAAAAATAAAATAAAATGGCACAATCGTAATAACAGAAAGAGATGAGGGTATTTTAATCCTTTGGTGCCATTTAAACTTAACTTATTAAAATGATGATACTCTCAAAATTTAACCTATAAAGAGTGTTATTTGTTACCATTTCCACTTCCACTTTGTTTTGAGAGGCATAGAAAAATTTGAGATAAAATATAATTTTTAAAATAATTTTTTGATATATTAATTTGTGTTTATCTTTGAGTTTATGGGTTACACAAAGACGTACCTGCTCGTATATGGGTCAAGTCGAAGAAGGATTTTTAATTATTTATTTTAGTTCGGTAAGGACCTTGATGAAATTACATCGATTTTTATAAATTTTGATCAGAATTATATATATATATATATAATTTTTCTATTGTTAGTTCGAACGGATATAAAATATATCAGTTCCTTACATGTGGGTCATTGGATTTAAATACTTTTACTTGGCTACATACATTTATCAAAGTATTTTTTAAATCCAATGACCCATATGCAAAGAACTTATATATTTTATATTAGTTCAAGCTATAGAAAGAATATATATATATATATATATAGTGGCGGACTCAGGAATTTTAATCAGGTAGGGCACTTGAATAAATTAAAATTGCAATTATATGAAAAAATACTGAAAAATTAAGATCGTAGTAAAATAGTTTTTTTAGATAAAATAAAATAAACAGAATACTTATTCAGATGAATTAAATAATCAGAAAAAATATTTTAAAATAAATAATAGCAAGAAAAACAACATAAATAATGAAAAAAATTACAAGAACAAATTACCATCTAATTTTATAATAAGAAATTTTTTTTTGCATTTAAAATGAATTCAATTTATAAATTACCATTTAATTTTATAATAAGAAATTTTGTTTTGCATTTATAATGAATTCAATTTAACTTTATACAAAAATAATTTATTAATAACTATTACTAGACATGTTTTAAATTTTTTATTCTTCAAATTATTGGTAAATTTTTTATTTATTGATTTTAAATAAATTAA
The DNA here is from genome assembly GCA_954870605.1 of Acer campestre. Classification (NCBI taxonomy): domain Eukaryota; kingdom Viridiplantae; phylum Streptophyta; class Magnoliopsida; order Sapindales; family Sapindaceae; genus Acer; species Acer campestre. The sequence continues at coordinate 42,460,586 of OX940800.1, forward strand.
AACTAAAAATAAAGAAAAATACTAAGGATAAGATAAAATGAATCATAGTAATAGATCGACTATTTTAATCCAATAAAGTAAAATATGAGATTTTAGGGTTTATTGATTGGACGTGTTAGGTATGTCAAATTAAAACTATTAAAAATAATAAAAATCCAAAATAATAATATATAATTTAATATAAATTAAGTAAACACAAATTAATGATAGTTACGAAATTGACAACGATGGAATAGAGAAAATGAATGAGAAATGATGGTAAAATATATAAGACATAAAAAATTAGAACATAAAATTGAATTTAAAAATGCACATAAAAAAAATTAAAAAATAAAATTGAATTAAAGATTGCTTGAGATGGGACTTCAACCGAGCACCCTAGTCTAAAAAGCAAGATCCACAACCAATTACACTAACAACAATATAATGTTAAGGATTCTTAATAAATATGTAAATATATAATATACACAGAATCAATTTTTAAAAAAAAAAAAAAATTGAGGTAGGGCACGGGCCCTACCTGGTCTCCATGTGGGTCCGCCCCGGTATATATATATATATATGGGTTAAGCCATATTAACTGAAATCTCCGACTTAATTTTTTGACTTCAATATCTCAATTATTAGATTAAAGAACACATGAGCAAACGTGTGGTTGAAATATTTAAGTCAAAAAATTGAGATAGAAATTTTAGTTAATCTAGCCTGACCATATATATGTGTGAACATATGTTTAGAATATAATTAAGGAAATAAAAATATTAATAAAATCATATTTATTATTTTAATTAAGATATCATCAGTAGTTGTACGGTTATTCCACTTTTTCTTTTCTTTTTTGAAATATTACACTTTTATATAAATTTTTTTTTTTTTTTTTTTTTTTTTTTTTTTTTTTTAGGGAGAGGACTCGAACCCGTAATCTCATGAAGGAGATGTGAGAAGTTTACCATTAGATCAACCTCATCCCGTTTTACGGTTATTCCTATCTTAGAAAAAAAAAAAACATAAAAAAGAAATATATATATTTTTTATTCATTAACACTCGTTTTAAAACGAAATCCAAGTAGAAAAAAACAATTATTTAGTACGGGTTTGAAATATGAGAAATGCTTATGTGCATTTAGCATATAAGTTCAATTTAATTAAATTATACCGTGTGACATAAATAATGAATCATATGAGAGGAGAATGCGGTATAAGTGGGTTGGGGGCCTGGGGCATTCCCACGAAATCTCAATGCCTTTAATTGTTATGAATTAAAAAAAATAAATAAATAAATAATAAAAAAGCTGCCAAAAGAAAAAAAAAAATAGTTAATTTGTCCCCCAAACTTTGAATATCCTCTGACTATATGTGGCATTCTACAATTTTGAAATTAGGAATCAAACACTACAAATGTTGTGTTGTTTGGACTAAAAAACGTCTTTGATAATAGATCATAAATGCCATAGCTCAAGTTTAGCATTTTCTGACCAACCCAACTAATTTGTAGTCGTCCTCTACCTATTTCTATGTCTCAGAATTCAGGTCATCTAAAGATACCCAAAAAAATCATACATTCCATCAAAAAGGGAAAGTTGTGTCCTTGCTAACTATTTAAAAAAAAAAACACTTGATCGAACTTAAACGATTATGTTTGCAAAATCGAAAGGGTTAATATTTCAAACAAATATTAAAAAAAATACCTACACATGCAAACCTTCTATGGAGTTCTTCTACTTTAGCAAAATTCTGTCTTTCAGTAAATTTCGAATTAGCTCTCTTAATGCAAGAGATCTTACAAACTTAATGATTACGTACAAAGGAAGCTTGAGAAGTTGAGAAGTTGTATAACCTAGCTAGCTATACTAAACTTAATTAATTATAAAAATATAAAGAGAGGGGTGTAATTATAAACTAACCAGCGAAAGCATCAAGTAGGGTTGATTTGCCAGAACCAGAAGGACCCATAATGGCCATTATCCTACCAGGTTGAGCATACCCAGTGAGACCATTAATCAACCTCTTTGTTGGTCCATTCCCAAAGTTTGGCAGCACCACCGTTAGATCTTCCCATACCAAGTACATCATGCCTCCTCCTCCTCTTGATATACCCACCTCATGATGATGACCACCACCGCTCACTTCCTCTATCTCCATCTTTCTAGCTAGCTCTCTAAATATTTCGTAGTTGCAACCAAACATATAAAAACACCATGTGTATATATAAATGTGATTTATGAATTGGTTTTGTGAGGGTTTGTGTGTGCAAGTGAGAGTGACCGGTCAATGTTAATTGTTAAGTGAGTTGTTATTTGGAGAGAGAATCCATTAATGTGATCCAAACTAGCCAAATTAACTTATGGAATTAGGAGGGAAGAAGATATTTATATATGTAGAGAAGAAATTAAATTGATTAACGATTAGTGAGCAGTAGTGAGAGTGAGAGAGAGAGAGAGAAAGCTAGCGGGTTAAAACAAAACAGTGATCACACATCAACATTTCTATTAAATATGGATCCATTTTGATAATAATAATAATAATAATAGAGAAATATGCATTTTCATCTTCAATATAATCATCTAAAATCAAATATGCATCAATTTTATAACCAATCATCATAAAACAATTATTCTAGTCTCTCTTTTTTAATTTTATAATTAAATGAGATGTAATATTATTTATGGAAATAGTTAGATATTCTAGTCGGTATTCTTAGAGAGTTTCTAATTCTCTAAACAGTTTGTTGTCACATCACCTTCATATAAAAATATGGGATAATTACTCCAGTGGCTACTCAATTGTTCCCACGCTCTCAAAATGGCCATTAAATAAAGATTTCATTTCAAAATGACCATTTTTAACGAAAAATGTGACACTAATGGTAATTTCATCCAATTCTATCAAATTCTGTTAAATGAGTGGCATTTTGGTAAATAAGGAGATGACATTAATTTATTTATAAAAAAAAAAATTGGAAAATCAATTTTTACTTTTGTTTCTTTGAAACAAATAATATATTTAACGTTATTTATCATAATGAACTTTTAATATATGTACCCAAAGAAAAAAAAAAAAAAAGTTAATGTCTAAGACCATCTCCAATACATATACCAATGTCAATGCCAAATTTGGCACAAAAAAGAGTAAAATGTTATATTTGACACATCAATATGGCATCGTGCTCCAATGCATAATTCTATTTAAAATGTTATTTTTATTATTTTATTAATTAAAATTATTAAAGTAAACACTTATCATTAATCATTATTTCTTTTAACGTTCCAATGAAAACTTATATATTAATTATTTAATTTAAAAAAATATATACAATGGTATTTTCGTAATTAAAAAGGAGCATTTGTTGTTGTGTCAAATTTGGCCCTATATTGGAGGATGGTTTTTACACCATATTCTAAATTTTAGCATTGACACAACATTGTAGATGTTCTAACATTATTATCAATCAACATGTATAATTGGTTTAAAAATTGAAGTATATTAATATGTAATATTTTGTTTGAGATATGCTATATGTATATACATTTACTAAATATAATTATTTGTTTCAAAAACTAAAGCAAAAATTGATTTAAAAAAAAAAATTAATGACATCCCCTAATTTACCAAAATGCCACTAATTTAATGTAATTGGATAGTATGATCATTAGTGTGACATTTTTCGCAAAAAAAAGTCATTTTAAAACAAAATCCTCATTTAATAACCATTTTAATAGTGTGAAAATAATTGACCACCAAAATAATTATCCCTAAAAATATAGATAATTGTACCGGAGAAGATATTTTTTTGTACGTCAATATCTATCTATCTTATGTGCATTAAATATTCTCCTTAAATTTAGTTGCCATCAATGCAATCTTAAACTTATATGCGGGAGGCGAACAGGAAGTTGATTATATATTCAAGGGAAAATCGCATTTTAGTCCCTGTAGTTTGCTTTAATCCACGTTTAGTCCACGGTTTTTTGGTATTGTAACTTTCAGTCCATCTGTATTTTGACAATATGAATTCCAGTTCCTACTGTCCAATTCTGTTAGGGTTCCGTCAAGTCAACGAGGGTCAACGAGAGTAAAAGGGTAAAATAACATCAGATGTTCTAGAATCTTATATGACCAAAGGGTATAATAATAATTTACAAATTAATTTTAAAAAACAAATAATTATTTTTATCAAAAAAATAAATAATAATCAAAACTAATTAAATTAAAAAAATAAAACTAATTAAAATCCCCAAATTAAAACTGGTTCAAAATCAAATCAAATCCCTTCAGAATTTCGGCCTAAATCAAAAACCCCAAAAATCAAAATCTCAAAATCAGCACACCAAATCAAAATCCCAAAATCAAAAACCCTCAAAATCCCTCAAAATCCCCAAAATCAAAAACCCAAAAATCCCAAATCCGCAACACCAAATCAAAATCCTTATTGTATATGGGTGAGAGAGATGAAGGAGGGTAGAACCCTCCCTTTGTGTCGCCGTCGTCGCTGCTTATCCGCCGACGGAGTGCGCCTAGTTCGAGTTCGAGTACTGCCTCCCTTCGCGTCGCCGTCGTCGATGTTGTGTTTGATTCGTTGTCGGTGGGGAAGGAAGAGATGGCGGTGATGACAGCTTGTGAAATCTCACTCTCCCTCATGCATTCTGAGTCTATCGGCAGCCGATAAACGCTCGCCGCGAAAGAAGTAAAAGAAGAAAAGATAAAAGAAAAGAGAAGAAAGGTAAAGGTAGTATTAGATATTGGAATTAGAATAATATATGATTATAGTATGTGTATGATGTGTATATAGGGTTGTTGCAAGGTTTGACAGTGAACTGTTGGTGGGATGATAGGGAGGATTTAAAGAAATTTTATAGGAGAAGAAGTTGAGGGCATTTTTCTGTAAATATGTTGAGATGTATGTAAATGGAAAAAAGAAATATCTCCCATGATGATGATAATGGATGTCGATGGCAGTAGTGGTCGAGGAGAGGGATGAGAGATTTGTGTTTATGGGTTTCTTTTCTCCCATGATGATGATAATGGATGGCGATGGCAGTAGTGGTGGAGGAGAGGGATGAGAGATTTGTGTTTCTGGGTTTCTTTTAAATTTTCTGGGTTTCTGGGATGAGTTTTAAATTTCTGGGTTTCTGGGATTAATTTTCTGGTATGGGTTTTAGTGGTTGGAATTTGTTTTCTCATTTTTTTTATATAATTATTTTTATTATTTTTAAATAAATAAATCCCTACCATCCATCTAAGATTTGGATGGTGGAGATTTAAAGTATTTTATTTTAAATTGTTTAAAATTTTTAGTTTGATAGAAATTGTTTTCTCATTTAATTATATATTTATTTTTTATTTTTTAAATAAATAAATCCCCACCATCCATCTAAGATTTGGATGGTTGAGATTTAAAATATTTTATTTTTTTAATTGTTTTGAATTTTTAGTTTGATAGAAACTTTTTTCTCATTTTTTTATATTTTTATATTTTATTTTTTAAATAAATAAATCGCCACCATTTTTTATTTATTAAATTTGTTTTTAATTTTAGTTTTTTAATTTTTAATTAAGGGTAAAACGGTATTTTCCATGTCATTAGCAACCTTCAGGGGCAATACAGTCATTTCGGCCGACTGACATGGCAGAATCTGTCTTTTGACGGATTCTGTCACAGAAGGACTAAAAGCTACAATAAAAAAAACTGTGGACTAAACGTGGATTAAGGCAAACTACGGGGACTAAAAGACAATTCCCCCTATATTCAAAGTTGAAACTAAATAGTTTTTATTTTTATTTTTTATTTTTTAATTTATTTATCCGAAAGTGACACGACACTTCCCATCAGAGTTCATAGTGGGAAAAGCAGTAGCTATCTGCCTGTCTAGGTGTTCGTCTTTATTGTTAGTCTTTATTGTTAAAGCTTAATATATTATTGTTCGAGACTGTACATTTAAATTCAAAGCTTTTTGCTGGTCTGATGATTAATTGATTACTCGATATTTTCTCATTTTACAATTTATTATTTCCTTTTCAAGATTTTTTTTTTTTTTTTCCTTAAAACACTTCATTTTCAAAATATTAAATTTTAAAAATTTTAAAAACACTTGGATTTACTCTAAAATAAATATATATATATATATATATCCTTTTATACTATATTTCTAAAAACATTTAATTTAATTTAATTTAATTTTTATAAAAATATTTATTTGAAAAATTAAACTCATTCCATGTTAAGAAGATTAATTCTAAAAGTTATTTCTTCCTTCAGACAAAAATAAAAACTTACAATTTTTAATTTGATTAATAACTTATTTTAAAAGTTATCTAGCTAGGGTTTACATTTATACCAGATCCAACTGCCAACTAAAATCTCTGCACTCTACAGGCAGTTCGTGCATCGCTTTGTTATAGATACAGACTACAGTACTACATTATAATTAGTTGATAGAAACATTACTATATTAATTTATAATCTATAAACGGTAAGGTGTCACAGTCTAGCTCTAGGTGAAACATTTTCAACCACCTTATTTAATGAAAGGGTAAATATTATAAATCTACCTTGACCTTTCAATTATTATTGCATGGGTAGAGAACTATGTTTTTATCCAACAACCTCCCTTGATATTTAACACGCGTTAAGTTGAATTTCGTTTGACAAACAAAAAGACTGTTATGCCCATTTAATTTCTTATCTTTTAACAAATTAATTATAAATAAATAAAATTTTATAAAAATATTTTTTTTTTTATTTTTAAAAAGGGATAGATCAGTGGATGGTGGTTCAGTCACCTCCACCCACCGAAACAAGTTCCCAATGCTTGCCGGCAAGCATGGAGGAACTAGATCTCCTCCCCGCTGGTGTCACCCCACTCATCGTCAATCATCATCTTTATCAAATCTACAACACCCACTCACCAAATATTTGTGAATTTTTTTTTCCAGTATGATTCTTATGTTGACAATTACATCAATACAATCAGAGTTGATTTTGTGAGTCTCTTGCTTTGATTTTTGTTTTAGTGTTTAAGATCTTCTATGGATGGAAATGTATGTTCGATTTCGATAGACATAGGTGCTCAACAAATCTCCAAGAGACCAACACCTCACATTAAACCATCATCATCCTCACCAAATCTACAACACCCAACCATCACCAATCAATCCTCACAAGATCTGCAACAACCCAGTATCACAATCTCACCATCTCCATCCATTATACACTCCCATTGCTGCCGCACACCTCCCACTGCCTATGCAGATGCGTTACGATCTCATTTTATGGTTTGATTTCAAAACAAATTCCAACGATAACAAACAAGGGAGAGAGAAAAATTTCCAACGCAGGTGGAAGAGTTCGACCTCCTCTACCAGAATGGAGATCTATGACTACATAACCACTGATCGTGGATGACTTCCATCCCCACCAACACTAGTCGTGGATAGCCTCCATCGCCATCGGTTGTGGATAGCTTCTAAGTTATATCCTTCAATATCCATCGACAAAACACAATACATCCAAGAGCCAAATCCAGAAATTGTTCTGGTGATTAACAAAAAACATCGTTCTTCTAAGGAAAAGCGAGATGACAGAGTTCTTATACCTGTGTAATTGAAGGGATGATGGTGTAATACTGTACTACACTGTTTCATGAAAGCATAAAGTGATTGATAGGATAATACTACACAATTGGATACGAGAAATTAAATGCCCATATACACCTACACCGTTATTTTTTATTTTATTTTTTTTGAATATACAATAACTACAAGGACCAGCAAGATTAAACTCCAAAGCACGGCCCGGAACTCTACTCCCACAACAGGGGAGAGAGCACCCACACAAGGTGGGACAAATAAAGAATATATATACATACCAAGGCCAATGATTGAACCTTGGTGATGGAGCACCCTATGGGAGGCTCCAAGCAACGGGCCATTGGTGTACCTACACCGTTATTAACCACTAACATTTGTTAACCTTCAGGGGAGGTTGTTAAATAAAAACAAAGTTGTTTATATATCCAATAATAGTTAAAAGGTCAGTTGAGGTTTTAATATTAAACCTTAATGAAATCACTTAACAAAAAACATCATGATTCATGAGTCAACACTATTGCATTACATACTACTATTCATTCTTTTCAATTTTTCTCTTATGGGATATTTTTCAAGACTATGACTTGGAAGGAACATTTAATACATATTGTTATCCAAGAAATCGGGTGTCGTTCTTCGAACAACACTTAGACCAGGCGGAGCGGTGCTCCGTGGTCGGAGGGGTCCAGGCGTGATCTGGGATAGTCGGGTCTAGCTTCTACTGTAGTAAAGAGGTACCGAAATAAAAGCGATCGAATGATAGTAGTGAGAGGTTTGTCCTTAAGTGGATCTGGCTGTTCCAGAAGCTATCCGGCACCGGTTCTCAAGGGTGCTAGTATCAATCTCAATCGAGGTTGAACACAATTCACAAAATATTAGGGAAATCATAAGCGGACTCTTGTACAGAAGGACGATTGGTGATATTTTCTCATTTATGCACGAAGTGGTTACAATTTCAAATGGTAGGGAATGAGAAGTACAATATAGCACAATTTTCCTCTCTGATCCAGTCTCCAAGTGGAGACTAGTCGTTCTATAGTAGAAAAAATGGATAACAAAAACTCTCCTTGGTTTGCAAGTGGAGACTAGTCGTTTTATAGTAGAAAAATGCTTTCTCTTATATTTCCTAAACTCTCTCTTGTGTTTAGTCCCTTTTCTTATCTCAAGTGGGGGTATTTATAGAGGATCTAGGATGTGGTAGGTGAGGAAAATCCTTCATAGGGGGATCATTGGCATGATCCTCACCGCTTCTTTGTTCTGGGCCCACCGCGGCACAAGCCTTGGAGGGTGAGATCTCTCCAGCTGTTCCCTAGGGTTGACTTGGTAGTCCGGCAGATAGGTGGGAAATCTTCTTTTAGGCGGGATAACCGTTAGAGGATCTCCACCGTTGGTTCCTATTGGGCATATGTGGTACACATGCCACGGACGCCAGGGATGGTGCTACCCATGTCCTAGTGTCCACCCGGGTGCATAGTAGGTTGCCATGTGGCACTTTGCCAACTCTAATTGGCCGGAGCTATCTTAGCTGTCCACATAAGTCACTATCATGATTTGGTCTTGTTGGGGGGACAGACAGCATTTGTCACACTGCCACTGTCAAGTGCTTCTTTCTAACATTTCCCTTTTCAGCCTAGGTGCTTTTTGAATCCTCCCTACTGCTGAAACTCAGGTTCTCTTTTTGGTAATGATTGGGGTTGACCTTTGGTAGGGCTGAGTTGGACCCCCATCAGACCGTCAATGTCGCTTGATATAGGCCGATCAAAGCCATCAATTCCTTATCTTTCCATTCTGTTGTTAGCTGTCCGAAATTAATGTCCACCTACCTATTGGCTCCCTGTTGGGTTCCTTCCCTTTTTAAACCGGTCCTTCTGTTAGGGTTTACATCAATTCTTCACGGGTTCAATTTGTAGCTTTGGTGGAGGTTCTAGATGGTTCTGAGGAGCTCAGAGAGGGCTCCGATGTCTCCTATCTCTAGATTGGCTTAGCTCCCCCACCGCGACAGTTGCTTCCAACGGTGCCAATGGGGGTCCAGTGCTCCTCTTTCTTGGTCCGTATTGGGGACGGATTGAGGTTTGGCCTGGTCCCGCCATCGAGGCATTAAGGCAATCCTAGTTGTTTCGGGGTCGTGAATCTTCAGAGGGCAAGTCTAGGAGGCAAATGAGGGATTCTTGCTAGGCCTGATTGTGTCAAAACCGAGTCCCACCTTGGCAACCCGGGTGTTACCTAATCTGGTCTGAGTTTTGTTATGGTGTGGCAGGGAAAGTCCTCCTTTGGTATTTTGGGCCATTTATGGCGGTTAACACATATGTTATGTATTATATTCATCTTTAAAAATAAAATAAATAAATAAAAAAACTTAAAATATTGAAATTAAAAAATGGCACAGTTAACACGTGATTAATAATTAAAGTGATTTACAATTGCTTAGACTTATTTTTTCTTTCTTAACGTGTATTTTAAAGTCACATATCTTTATATTGACATAGAAGTCTACAAATTGAGAAATAAATGTTCCGAGCTCAGCTAGAGTACTGATAAAACCCAAAGGAAAATTGAATTCAAATCTCTAGAGAGTTCTTACAAACAACTAAAATGAGCAATACAAACTAATCGACCCAAAATGGCTCCACTAGCTCATATATGATTTGTTTGTTAGTATATTCTAGAAGGAAAAAACAACATAAAGGAAAAATACAGATAAAGAGTGAGAGGTCTCTAATACCCCTTAGAGGAAAAGACAAAATCAATTCTCCAATTGCATATAAGCAACGACAAACAGCTGGTGTAAATGGTAAAAGTGATGTTGCTACATCATTCTATCACAACCCAAACAAATATCAACTCGTCCACAAGTTAAACAGAGGTCGTTGGTGCATCATCTGGTGGGTGGTAAACATACAAATCAGAGACATTGAAGGTAGAAGAAATTTGCAGCACTTGTGGTAAGTCAATAACGAACGCATTGTCATTGATTCATCACAGAACACGAAATGAACCAATTTTCTTAGCTTTCAATTTGTTGTAAGTGCCTAAAATAAAGCGTTCATTGTGTAGAAAAACCATAACCAAGCCTCCCTCTTCAAAAACCTTATGTCAACGGTGCTGATCCGCATCATGTTTGTATTTAGCATTAGAGGCCTCTAATTTTTTGACGAATAATAGAATGAAGATTTGAAATCTTAGCAGCCAATGATCTAGCAGCTTTGCTTCGAGGATGGTTGAGTGGGAGCTAGTCTACAATGTGATTAGTGGGCTTGGTATAGACAATGGAGAACGGAGACAAACCAGTAGAGCAATTCACAATACTGTCATAGGCAAATTCAGCTTTTGGCAAGGTAGCATCCCATTGTTTTGGTTGGTCAATTGTTATACTACGCACCATGTCCCCAATAGTTTGATTAACCACCTTTGTTTGCCTATTAGTTTGGGGGAAGTAGGCACTATTGAATTGGAGATCGATCTTGAAGTGCTTATATAATTCATGCCAAAAATGAGAGACGAACTTAATAGCTCTATTGGATGGGATAATCTTGGGGGGAACCAGGTAATCGAACTACCTCATGGAAAAATAAATGCACCACAAAAGTAGCATTAGCACTCTCTTTGCATGGGAGGAAATGCGCCATTTTTTAAAATTGATCCATTACAACAAACACAGAGTAAATGTGTCGTTGCGTCTTCGGAAGCCCCAACACAAAATCCACAGAAATATCTTCCCATATCAAATTTGGCATAGGTAAAAGGGTGTAACAACCTGTATTTTGGTGAGTTCATTTGGCACTTAGGAAAATTTCACACTGTTCGACAAACCGAGCCATTTCCCATTTCAAGTGTGGCCAAAAGAATCGTTTCACCAGTAAGGCCACTGTCTTATCATGAGCAATGTGAGCTAAAAGTCCTCCACCGTGTATCTCTTTAATAAGATGTTCTTATAAGGATAACCGAGGAATGCACAATTGATTTCCCTGAAACAAAAGACCTTCTTGAAGTTTATGATCAACCACAAATTCCTTATTATGACATTTAGACCACATTTTCCCCTAGATCCCCATTTCCCTGTGTCCCCATCCCCATCCCCATCCCCATCCCCATCCCCATCCAGGGAACAATAGAGAGAGAAAGCATCAGCTAGAGTTGCACATTTTCCCCCAAAACCCATTTCCCATCCAGGGGAATAGTAAAGAGAGAAAGCAACAGCTAGAGTTGCACATTTGCCCCTAGAACCCATTTCCCCTTGTCGCCATCCCCATCCAGGGGAACAATAGAGAGAGAAAGCATCAGCTAGAGTTGCACATTTTCCCCCAGATCCCGACTTCCCTGTGTCCCCATCCCCATTTAGGGAATTTTTATTTTTTTTATGAGGGGTGATGATTATCATCCCCAAATTGAAATGGGGATGGCGGGACCCTTCCCCATCCTCATTTCTCCATTTTCCCCACAAATATATTCAAACGAGGATAAACATATATAGCAAATATAATTATAATATATGTATTTTTAATTTTTTTTTATAATATATAATTATCTTCTTGTATTATACTGTTGTTTGTAGGCTTCAAAATGAATTGGGTGGAGATTTTTCAAAGTACTGAGCAATGAATTGACTATTAACCTGTTATGTTAAGTTTTTTTTTTAGGGTTAATAGCACCAATATCCCCTAAACATATAGCGAAATCGCATAGTGCCCCCTAAATTTTTTTTCCTGGCATTAAACCCCTCGAACTCCATAAATAGGCAAAAATGGACGGAATGCTAACTTCCGTCCATTTTTTTGTCACATGTTTCTCACTTGGGTTCGTACGAAGGGCAGGGTTGTCATTTCGTCCTGATTTAAAGAAAAAAAATTCCTTAAAAATTAATCCCCTCACATCATCATCTTCTCCAAAAACCCAACCCTCTCTCCAAAAACAACCGATCCCCTTCTCTTTCTCCAATCACCGCATCTTCCCTCTCTGTCATTCCATCTCGCTCTCTCTCTCTCTCTCTCGTTCCCTATTCTCTTTTCTATCCATCGACGAGATCGAACGCCGATCTCCTCCGTTTAGAGGCAATTGACACCGGCAATGGTGATTTATGATGGGATGGCGGTGGTCGCGTGAGTGAGGATGATGATGGGTTGTGATGGAGCTGATTGTAGTTGATGACGTTCTGATGAGCTGGTCTGATTTAGTGGTGTGGGTTTGATTTGGGATTGATTCGGCTGTTGGTGGTGGATTGATTTGGGTTTAATTCGACCGCCGGTTGTGGTTTGCGTGGGTTTGATTTGGGTTTGTGTGGGGATTTTTGTTGGGTGTAGTTGATGGTAGGGTTTGGTGATTGATGTTGAATGTGGTTATTGACTGGTGAATCTGAAGAGGTTGGAGATGGGGTTGTGATGATACTGAACATGATCTGGTGATGAATTCCAAACAGTGTTCTTGAATTTGTGGTTTGTAATGATACTGAACATGATCTGGTGATGAATTCCAGATAGTGTTCTTGAATTTTAATTTTAATTTATTTAATTATATTGATATATTATTTATATATATTTAGTACTTTAGAAATTTATATATATATATATATATGTATATATATTTTTTAAAAATTAATTTTTCAAAAACTCAACTTTACCCCTAACTGTAGCTGCACGAGAAGGTCACGTGACAAAAAAAAATGGACGGAAGTTAGCATTCCTTTTTTTGCCTATTTATGGAAGTTCGAGGGGTTTAATGCCAGGAAAAAAAATTCAGGGGGCACTTTACGATTTCACTATATATGCAAGGGGCTATTGGTGCTATTAACCCTTAAAAAAAAATTATAAAAATAAATAAAATAACGTTTGTGTATTTGTAATAAAAAAAATTTGTAATGAAGTTGGCTTAGTTTGAAACTTTGAATTATTTGAAACACTTTATTCTGTATTTGTAATGCACTAATGGATTTTATTTTGTATTTGTAATGAAATATTTATTTTTTTAGTTTAATTTGTAATTTTTAGTCAAATGGGAAAATGGAAAAAATGGGGAATTAGGGTTGGGGATGGATATACCTCCCCCCAAAATTCTCCATCCTTATTTTCCTCAAATGGGAAAAAGGGGTGAGGGGATGGGGGGACCTATATCCATCCATATTCCCAAAATATGCATCTCCATTAGCTGTAAGAAATACACATGAAAATCTGACGGCAAATTCACCAGTGGTGGCGCTACAGTCTTGAAGTCAACGAGAATCTACAATTGATAGTGGTAAGTAAAGTTATCATCTCCTCCATGTACCGGTTATAATCGAATTCAAAGCATGATCTAGCTGTTTTGTCCATTATGTCAGCAACATCCTTTCTATAAAATCACTTCTTAATATTTTCAGAAAATTACTAAACAAATATAGTATGGGTTGCATAAGGGAACACTTTAGAAATCCCTGATTCAATGTTTGAATGTCAATCAAAAATGAAAACCATATCATATATATGACCCAGGGCACCCTTCAAGCATTCCAAATTCAACCATGAAAGGTTGTTTTCTGAGTCATCGTACCCATATGCAAATGGATACACATGTTCGTTTCCATCTTGTGCAGTGGCAATAAACATTGTACCCCCGAATCTTCCCTTCAAATAGGTACCATCAACTGCAATCACATGACGCATACACCTCCAGAAACCTCTAATTGAAGGCCTTGATGACATAAAAAAGTAGACCATCATCTGCGCACTGTAAGTCAGTGATTGTGCCAGGATTTTACTATTCCAGAACGTAACCAAAAGATGGCTGCAGTTGGAAAGTTTCTTCATGTGTTCCATAGGTCAATGACAATGCATACTGCAGGGCATCATGTGCCTTACTGTATATGATTTGGAAGTTATACATTGTTTTCATATCAACGATTATATCCTTGGGAAGCATGAGACGACCATCATGTTGTTGAAGTCTAGGTGCAACGACTTCTCCAATTATGACTGCACTAACTTGTCGGTGGCGACGGTAAATCTCCTCTAAGGGACAACTATGTTCATTGACAAAATTTCTGACTTGGAAGTAAGTCTTTTCATCTCTCCTCACCGCTATTAATTTCCATATACATTTGTCAATGATGCAAACCAAATGTAACGTTTTCTTATTGGATCTTTTCACCTTCCATTCAAAGTTCTCCCGCATTGCAAAAATGCCAACTAGCCTCTTCAAATCTTTTTTACTTGGAAAAAATTAATCTTTATAAATCATGCTTGTAGGTTCTTGCACTGTTAAGAAGCTGTTTCTACCAATACCAAACGAGTATGAATATGCTCTGGGAATAACCCATGTTGTCGCATTATCAGAATCAGATGTAGTTACATTATGTCGGACCTCAGAAGTCCTAGGCATATATGGTGTAGTGCAACTAACTCCTTGTACACGTCTTCCACGTGTTTGAATTTGTACAGGTTCTTCATCCACATTTTCTAGTTCATCTACCTGTTCATTATTTGCCTCATTATCCACCTCATGGCTCGGGTCATTACTCTACTCATTGTACAACTTATTATACTGCTCATCAGTCATCTTAATTCAACAACCAATCATATTGCCGAATTGAGGTTCAACTACATCTACATGGTCGACCACTACCGGTGGGACAGCACACATGTTTTCCCCACCTTCGGTGGCACTCCTTTGTGTGAACACTTGGTTGCTACCGCTAAAGGATCCAAATTGTTGGGTATTTTCATAAGGAGGGATATCATTCCCTATCACAACTCCAGCTGTCCTCTCAGTTAGACTGACAAATACTTGAGGGATCACCCAATCTTCCCCTAACATAAACTGAACATCATCGTCATTTCTTATAAATGTGTGACATGTAATGCCAGAAACGATTGATAGTGACTGTATATCAACATTGAATTTATTTACATCATACTTCACAATGGTATACACGATTGCCACCAATTCTTCGTAAAACATATTCTTTGACACATCACACATACATTCCCTGGTTATCGGATCCAACAAACCTCTGACTTCCGTCAGGTAAATGCTCTCATCGACCGTTGTAAGATATGACTATTCTAACCCAATCCCAATTCATTATGCTGTCAAATTAATTATGACAAACTATTAATAAACAGCCAGGACTACAAAATATTTTCAGAAAAGATTTATACAAAAGGCTTAGATTACATTTACAAAGGCTCAGGTGAGGATATTTAAAAGGCTCATAAACTTCTTTAAAATGCTCAGACACTGCTTCATTGACAAACCTAATGGCTATGCAAAAGGCTCGGAGACAATTTCACTAAGGCTTGGACACTGTTTATAAAGGCTCGGACACTTCTTTAAAAGGCTTGAAAACTTCTTTAAAAGGCTTAGAGATTCAAAATTCTCACAACCAGCTTAAAGTTTACAAAAGACTCGGAAAACAAATGAAAAGACTCGGACACTACTTTAAAAGGCTCAAACACTTCTTTAAAAGGCTCGGAGATTTAAAATTTTCACAACCAGCTTAAGGTTTACAAAAGACTCGGAGAACAAATAAAACGGCTCGGACACTTCTTTAAAAGGCTCAGACACTTCTTTAAAAGTCTCGGAGATTCAAAATTTTCACAACCAACTTAAGGTTTACAAAAGACTAGGAGAACAAATGAAAATGAACGGAAAAAGTGTTACAAGACTCAGAAACCCAGGTATAGAAAATAAGTATTTAAGAGATATATTACCTTGTTGTACTGAAGAATGTCCACTTCTTTCTAAGTTGAAAAAGAAAAGGGAGGCAACCTTGAACTTTTTGTTGTAGGGGATTTCAATTTTCAGACACATTTATTGTATAGAGAGAGAGAGAGAGAGAGAGAGAGAGAGAGAGAGAGAGTTATTAGGTTGGGACTACTGAGTTGAGTGTTAAAAGTGTGGAGATGAAAGTACAATATGAATAAAAAAAACTAATTATCTAAGGTCAATTATAGTAGTTCACCATAATAGATACTTTTTAAACTTAACTTATTAAAGCACTCACTTGGGTGCCAAAACAGTTCAAAAAGGTGACAGTTTAAACTTTAAACCAATTCCACTCTAAATTTATTTATTTTTGAAAGTATTAATAGATCTGTTGGGACCTTGTTCATGTACGGTCTATATATCTACTCCCACAACATCAAGAATAATCTCACATGGTTATAAAATACAAGCATGGTGAATTCGAACACCCACTGGCATTAACGTGGAATGAGAGTTGCATTACCACATTTGTTAAAATGTGATATGCTTATTGATTTTTTCACGACGAATAAGAATCTTTGAAAATTCACTTGAAGAAGACCAGTACGATCAATAATACCTTTTAATCTCTTATGATCATTTGTTCTCCTTATTTATCCTTGTTTTCTTTATATTATTTGTTTCTATTAGAATAGAAATCTACTAACTCATCCTAAAAGATTTAAATCTGACAATCACAATTAAAAATAAAAATAAAAAATTTAAATCTGATAATCATGATATAGATAAAGTCATATAGCCTTCTTCTGTTCTATACGTGTTGATTACCACTACCAGAAAGAATAAACAATCCCTGTATATAAAACTCTAACGGAAACTCTGTAATTTCTGTTCTGGTTTTTTTTTTTTTTTTTAACACTACACAAACAGCATAGCAATATTTCACTATAACAGACTACAGCTTTTTAACTTGAAGTAGGTATTATGCATTTCTAGTTGAGTGGAGAGTTAAGACCTTCTTGAGAAGACAGTGAATGTAGAGATTGGTGTCTCTTTGAAGATACCAGAGATGGAATTTTCCTGAAGGAAGGCCTTTTGTCAAGATGTTGAAGAGTTTTCTTTGCATAAATTGAATGAAACATTGATGAAGCTCTTTCCCTCAACTTGAGAATCATGAAAAACATAAGTCGGTAACATACGAGAATAAGCAGAACAGCTGCTAGATCCCACCACTTGGAACGATCAATCGGAACCCCAAATATGTTTCTGATGATATCCTCACCCTTCAATCTTGGTTCACCGGGAAACATAGGCTCGAAGTCAAGGCCGAGGAAATTATTCTTGTACGCACCCTACATTGATTAACAGCAATGCATATGATTTAACATAGAGAAACTTTTGTTCATAGAATCCTGTCTAGGAAAAATGATCAGTACATGAATAAATTACCTGCATTCCCCATGATCCAAAACTGATGTACGAAATAGGGTAGCGCCAAAATGGCTTCGGAATATCAGGCAGCAACCGGAAGAAGCCAGAGGTCATCATTATGATTCCCTGCATGAATTTTCAATTATTATCATATATATATATATATATATATATGTTGATGCAAACAAAAACAAAAATATCCAGGAAGGTAATAATAAGGGCTTTTCTTACAATGATTCCGGCTCCAACTATAACTCCCATCATGAAATTAGGAACTAAAGAAGCTATAACCATCATTAGGCTCTCTATAACAGCAATGCTTAAAAAGATATTGAGAAAGAAGAAGATGAAATAGGTGAATCCGGGCCGAAATTTCACCATGTACCAAGTTATAGCCCCAGTGCTAAATGAAATTACAACCAGAAAAGGGAATGCAGAGAGGAAGTTGGATATGATATAAACTGCAACTCCATAGTACCCATTCAGCTTTTCTTTATAGAAAACCTGTTTTCCAAAAGGAATAAAACACCTCAAATTCATATCTTGTCATTAACGAAAAGATCATTTTCTTTTTTCAATCAAATACTTACCTTAATCTCTTCAATGAAGGATGGGAAGCCTCCAATAGACATAAATGTCATAAAACCTGTTATAAATCCACCGCATGATACACGGGCCAAGATCGCAGTGTAGCTATCGCCAACATCATAAAAGATCGTCCCAACACAAAGAGATACAACTAGATAGATTACTATCCTCGCCCAGAAATACCCCACATCTCTGGACATGTTCACCGATGATCTTCGTGTCAATGTAGAAAGTTGCTTGAACCAACTTGCTTGACTATTGGCTTTTGTCTCGATTTCAAGCTCTTCCTGCAATGTATAAACTTCTTTATGTTCAGTTCATAGTTTTCTGTGCTTCAAGGGAAATGCAGTAGTTAAGTCTAAACATATCAAAGTCAAAAACTGATCACACCAAACATGTTACTGTCAAACATGTGGAATGAACATGCAACGAAAGCTAGCTTATTAATAGGCTAATTTAGACATAACTCTGAAACTACAAAATTGGATCGAAATGTATCGATTTGGGAACAGCATAAAAAAATTAATGAAAGCGAAGGCCAGATTTGAAAGCTTACAATGGTTGATAATTCTTGTATCCTAGTTCTTGCCCTTTTTCCATATTTAGAGCGCCTGTATTTTTCAACAAGCCTTCCTCTGATCTCTGCTGTTGCCATATTCATGAAAGGATCCGATGAAGTTGGGATATCCTATAATTGCATGAACCGAAATGGTGAACTTAGGTTATTTTACACATAAAAAACATATGATACTTATAAGATTCATATGCTATTACAACAGTGTTCCCTTGCAGTAATTTTTAGCTAATGAAATCAAATTGGGCAGGAATGCTCCATCGATTAACAACAACAAACGAGCGTTGGCAGATAAACAACTCATTTTTTCTTGTCTTTTGGGAAGATTGAAGTAAAACAGACTGAACTCAGTAACTATAAGGCTCATCTGCTTGAAACAATCTCAGTTTTGTTATTCTATAATCGACTGATTTGATATCACTGCATTATCTTGTATAGTCATTACTTATTAGATGGTGACATGGTGTGTTTGTAGTATTGCTAAACTATAATCAGTTAAAACAAATGGTCTTCACCTTCTCATTCAAGCTTTTTTCATTGTTTGTTATCATTCTCTCGGGTCTTGACAAGTATCGAAATTCACAAAAACGTAAATGGACTCGTGTATATATATACCGGTACAAGTACAAGACACCAAACATTAAGGCTACATTTTTAGTTAGCTATAAGCCTGTAGAGTCGAAAAAAAATTAAGTAGAAAGCGATACTTACACGAATTCTTTGAGATCCTTTGAGGGTAGCTGTTACAGCATCAAAATCTGAATTGATACAACGCAGAAAGTGATCGGAAGGGTTCCTTCTACTTGGACATTGAAAACCAGCTTCAGCAAAGAACTGCAAACATTAATAATACCCAAAATTAGACTGCAACAATATTAATATAATTACAATCATCAAAATGAGTGAATTACCTCCACAGCGAACTTGGCTTCTCCAAAATAAACAGTTTCACCACTAGAAAGCAAGAAAAGGTCATCAAAGAGTGCAAAGACTTCACTACTGGGCTGATGAATGGATGAGATAACAGTCCTTCCATCACGAGCAATGTTTCTAAGTGTCTGGATGACAAAGAAAGCAGAGGCACTGTCGAGACCGCTGGTTGGTTCATCGAGGAACAACAAGCGAGGCCTTGTGAGTATCTCAAGAGCGATGCTGAGTCTCTTCTTCTCACCACCACTAATGCCTCTAGAATGCCAGTTTCCAATGGCCCGATCACCGCAATCTTGCAGACCCATCTCCATTATGGTGGCTTCTACATGGCTGCTGACTTCTTCTTTGGTGCAACTGTTTGGAAGCCTCAAGTAAGCTGAATATGTTATGGTTTCTCGCACTGTTAGAGTCCCCAGTAACACATCCTCTTGGGTCACATATGCCTGCAACCATTTGCAATCACACAAGTAGTCGAACAATTAACCACTTTTTTGCATGGACATTTAATTAGCTGCTTTGTTTTTAAAATTTCTTAAATTATTTGTGTATATATAAATACTTACAACAACACTAGTGTCCAGTCTCCTCTTCTTCCCATTGAAGAGAACATTTCCTGTCATTACCACACTTCTTGAGAGTCTACCTGTCACGGATATTTTAATATGGGTTTAGTTCGTAATCACTTCTGTAATTTCGGTTTAAAAAAAATAAAATAAAATAAAATAAACATAGGCTCAAATTTTATTTTAATTTGACCTCAATCATCTGACGGTGGAGATCTTTTTCTTTTTCTTTTTTAATTTCTGATTTTATTAAATTAAGGGTAAAATGACGATATTACCCTTAAAAGTGTTAAACATAACGGTTAACCATGGTTAAACCCTAAGGGTAGGGGATGTGAGTGTCAAATTTATATAAAGTTGTTTCTACGTGTGTAAAATGGTAAACCTCATCAGGGGAATTTAGTGTAATTAGCTTTATAATATATTTTATGTTCGCTACTATACCATAAATCTAAGAACATACACCACCACCCAATGTAGATTTATGCTCAGTTCGGTAATGACCCAAGTTTGAGTAAAGTATGTTCGAGTATCCATTTACCTCTACTTATAACTTGATCTATTCAATGCAAACTATGTCTTAAAATTTAAGAAGAGACAAGAAAAAAAAAAGTGTGTATATGAATGAATAGAGTAGTAGAATGTAGCATAAATTTGTTGGACCAACCTGATGGTGAATGCACATGGAGTTAGCTTGGCCAAGTGTGCCTCACTTAAAGTTTCTAGTTAGCTATCATTTTCAATATAAATTGCCTTTTGTTAATTGTCCACCTGTCTACTCATAAGTCATAATCTCACTCTTATCTTTGTCCCACACACAGGATCTTCAGCTCAAGCCTCAAGATAACCATGTTTTTAAAATTGACGTTTAACTAAAGAATTAAATCAGTTGTCCAAACGTTTAATTAAGGATTCAAATCAGTTGTCTAAAAATTGTGTTCTAATTTGTATTTAACCAATCAAATTGGGACATGTATCTACATTTATGGAAGAAATTGAAAAAAAAAAATTAAACATAAACATGTGTTACAATTTGGTTGAATTAAACAAAATTTGAGATTATTTTTGGGCAGCTAATTTGAGTCCTTTTAATTACACGTTAACAAGGCACTATTCATCTTGAGGAATTACGACGTTATGTTCATAAGTCATAACAGCACAATATCACAGTTTTTTTTTTTTTAATGAAAAATTTTATTAAAAAATATTTTTTATATTTTATTTTTTAAAATAACATCTAGGCAGAGGGATGTAATTAGTTTGCTTTGGTGAATGCAATATTACCATACAAAATTTAACAGTATAAGAAACCTAATTGTGATATTGACCCTAATCAAGGAAAATTAATCATATATTTTCTCAATTGTCATATAGTTCTTTTAGTAATTAATTAAGATTTTAGCATGGTCTTTTCCAAGTGAAAGAACTGGATCAAGAAGAAGAAGAATTTTGAATTTGATATTATCTTATAAACATTATCTAAATCTTTAACATCTATGCTGATTTAGTAGAAATTTAAGTGAATTTTTTGAGTTGTACAATTAGGGCAAATTGAGTTTGGGCCAGAAAAGCTATGTTGTGGGAAATGGCAAGAAAGAATAAACAGCTATTCTTTAGTAAGACATGCAAATAAACATTGAAATTTCCTTTGATAGAAAGAAAGAAAAAATCATGTAATATTTGCATTTAACCCACCCCCACTACAAATAGGAACTAAAAAAGAAGAAAAGCTGAAAGAATTATTTGAAAAGAAGTTAAAACTGAGAGTAGAGAACCTGCTAAAGAATCAAGAAGAGTAGATTTTCCAGAGCCAGATGGACCCATAATAGCCATAATTCTACCAGGCTCAGCAAAGCCATGTAGTCCTTGAAGCAATCTCTTTGTTGGTTTATTATTTCCAAAATTTGGCAAAACAACACTTAGATCTTCCCATACCAAGAAAGTCCCTCTCTCTGCCTTCTCTTCATATGTTGTCTTGTCGTATGCTGACGTCGCACCATCGCCCTTTCTACTGCTGCAGCTCCCCACTTCTATCTCCATAACTGATGATGAACCTTGAAGAAGAAGAAGATGTTGATGATGATGATCAAATATGAAGAAAATAAAAGATATGATATTGGCCAACCTTAGCTTGGTAGCCGCTAGGGTTTAATTGGTGGGTGATCGTGTAACAACAGTTAACAAACAACAAACAACCAACCATCAATGCAACCATGAATGGATATGGATGGCACAGAGAGAGAGAGAGGACCGGAGGAGAATTAATGTGATGGTTTTGAACAGATCAGTGGTTGTATGGGTGGCAAGTGAAGAGCTTTAAATGATATCAATGACATGAATCCTACTCTATTCATTCATTCATGTCACTCTCTTCACCAACCAGCTGCCCTTATTTATTTATATTTTTTTTAGTTTTTTCACCCACAATAACTAGGGTGAACCATTACCATCCACTCCAGGTGTTAACACGTGTCCTAAACTTTGAGTTAATTTTGGACTTTGGGTTAAGTTTGGGACATGTGTCAACACCTGGAGTGGATGGTAATGGTTCACCCTAGTTAGTGTGGGTGAGCAAAAATGCACTCAAAATAAAAAATATAACTTTAACTTCATATATATATATATATTATTATCAGTTTATCCTGACAATAAATATATCAGAACGAAAAACATCGATCACTAAATTTACATACTTTGACTCAAAGTGTATGCACTTGTCAAAACTTCTCCATGATCTGTGGTCCACATTCTTCATTCTGATCAGGACGACAATAGAAAGAATATATATATATATATATATGTATCTTCAAAATATTAAACCATATATAAAAATTTGACGGTTAATAATAAAAAAATAAAATAAAATAATTTTCCAAATACCCTCATATAAAACTCTCCCATCTATGTACTCTCTCATCTATCTCTCACATCTCTCACCTTCGCCATAGGGCTTAAGAAGCACCGGTGCTGTCTGGTAATTTTCTCCTAGCTATAAAAAAGTTAAAAATATGGTTTAAAACGAGCTATTTCATTAATTTTCAGTTTAAAGAAAATGACAAGATTAAACATTTTCTTCTAGATGTAATATTTTTGTTAAGGTTTCACTTTTTTTTTCTTTTTTCTTTTTTTTTTTTTGGTTGCAAAAAATAGAAAAGATTTTATTGGGGGATTTTTTTTTTATTATTTTGTGGTTACAATATAATTATTATCAATGTAATTAAAAATAAATTTCATATAATTTATGCGGTCATTTTTTGATAATTTTCATTAATTAATATTTTTTATTATTATTTTGAAATGTTGACTCATTAATAATTTGATTATGTTAATCTGTCAAGGTCAATAATTCTTATAAATATATAATTGACGTAAGTATATACAATTTTATCTTTATCTTCAATCTTCATTATTGGTATAGATAATTTCTCTTTCTTAGACGACATACATGCACGTGAAGACTTAAAACTGAGTAATTAACAATACAAACTTTGTTATTGATAGATGCTCGTTATTAATTTCTTCCAAAACTGAGTAATCAGCTGATCAAATCAAGTTGACAAAATTGGTAATAATAGTACATTTGAAATTGATAATTGCCACATTATATAATTTTGTCATAAATAAAGTTAATATTTTGCCAGTCTTTCTTCTCTCCATCTTCGATGTGAATGTGATCATGTATTTATGTGTCGGTACAACTTTATTTATAATTGTCTTACAAAATATTAGAAAATACAATGTTAAGAGATTTCAGAAGTCAAAAAAAAAGTAACTGGCGTAGGGAGTTGTTGTCTGATTTTCATGCTTCTGTTATTGTTGAGACTCCTACTCATAGCAGTTTGGGTCGTATTAGTAATTCGTGGCGGCCTCCGGATTTGGATACTTATAAGATTAATTGCAATGCTGCAATTAATGTGAATGGTCAGCGTGTGGGTTTAGGAATTGTAATTCGGAATTTTTTTGGGGCAGTTATGGCGTCTTGTGCTATTCCGTTGGTTGCAGGTTTTGATCCTATTGTGGCTGAGATGATGGCTGTTTATAGAGGGCTGCTTTTTAGTAGTGATTGTGGCCTGTATCCTTGTGTTTTGGAGTCCGATGCAGCAGCTGTTGTCAAATGGATTAATGAGAATACTCATTCTGATTCTGTTGGTGGTATTATTCTGGAGGATATTGCTGCTCTCATTGGTAATCTTCAAGTGCTGTCAGTTTGTCATGTTCCGAGGTTGAACAACTTTGTCGCTCACGGCCTGGCAAGATTTGCTCTTACGGTTGATGAGGATTGTTATTGGTTGGAAGATGTTCCACCTTGTGTCAAGAGAGCTGTGCAGTTGGATTGTCCAATTGCTCGCTCTACTTGATTTTATTTTGCTTTGTTCTTTGTTTTTCTATGTTCTGTTCAAAAAAAAAAAAAAAGTATTGGAGATGCTATTAAAATAAATAAATAAATAAATAAATTTATATTTAAAATTCATATAAACCTTTATAGCATCTCCAACCGGACTCTATACACCAAGTTGAAGTTAAAAAACCCTCTCCAACCAAAAGCAAAATACAACATTAAAAACAGAGACAAAACGATAAATAACCACTCAATACATCAAACTTTCTTTAATAACCACATTTGAAATTATAATTGTTAATAACCACTTTTTAAAAAAAATTTCACTGTATGTCCGTAATTTACTAGAATACCCTTAAAATTAGTTTTAAAAAAAAAAAAAAAAAAAAACCTCAAACTTGAAATCATGGCTAAAAACTTGAATATTGAAACTTGAAATCATGACTAAAATAAAATTTAAAACTTGAAATCTTGCCTAAAATGAAATATGTAAAACTTGAAAACATGCCAAAAATGGAATATGTAAAAGTTGATGTCTTCTTCCCCAATTTTCTTTCTCTCTCCTCTGGTCTCTCTCATTTTCCTCTCTCTCTCCCGATCTACCTCTCTCTCACCTCTACTGGACCCTCGCGCGAAGCAACAGCGCACGGCGCTGCCGCTGCAGCTCGAGGCTCGCCGGCGCTTGGCGACGCCTTCGCCGGCCCCCGGCGAGCCTCCATCACGTCGGCGAGGGTCCAGTAGAGGTGAGAGAGAGGTAGATCGGGAGAGAGAGAGGGAAATCGGTGAGAGAGACCAGAGGAGAGAGAAAAAAAAAGAGAAAGAAGAGAGAGAGAGAGAGAGAGAGAGAGAGAGAGAGCTGATTGGGGGTTTTTATATGAGGGCTTTCCAGTAATTTTATAAAAAAAGTGGTTATTAATAAATAAAAATTCGTTTGTGGTTAAAAACAAAAATTCCATAATATTTGTGGTCACTCTAGGTAATTTCCACTTAAAAACATTAAAAACTTCGTAATGATAAAATAAATTATTGTTTATACTAATGTTTTTGTGTTTTTATGGTTAAAAAAATAGACTCAGAGATCAATCATCTTTTACAACAGGGACTATATGTTGAGTAAATAAGTTAGTTTACTTAAGTAGTGTTTTTTTTTTCCTTGTTGCACGTTGAGTAAGTGGTTTGCATCAGCACCGCTTCTTTAATCTCTCCATTATTTGTGTAATGTCCATTTTGTTGAGAGCAATTATTGTATGAGAGCTTCTTTTGATAATCCAATTTTTTCTTTTTACATTTCTTTTCTAAAAACACTTCATTCTCAAAATTTGAATTTTAAAAAATTCTAAAGACACTTCCTTTTATTCCAAAATTATCTTCTTTTTTTTTTTACCGATCATGTGTTGGTGTGAGTGGTTCGGCGCTCTCATCCCTTAAGCAAGGTCGTGAGTTCAACCCCTCTTGTGAACGGAGCTACACATATTGGGAGCACTTTACCCCTTAGTGGGCCGACCCGGTGCGAGTCCGGATTAGTCAGGGTGTGGTCTGGGCTGATTGCATCATATGGTGGATCCGCCCCACCCGGAAACCGGATGGTGTAAACCAAAAAAATATATATATATCTTTTTTATCTTTTGACAGACACTTCATTTTAAAAAATAAATTTCTAAAAACATTCCATTTTATTTTAATAAAAGTTAGAACAAACCATCATAGCCTTTGAATTCATCTAAGAAGTAATATTGTTTGAATTAAATTATTGAAAAAAGAAATTATTTGTCATAAACTATTAGATTAAATATTACATATTAAACACTAGCTTTCTCCTAAATTTTTAATTATCATATTAAACACTCTCTCTTCCAATGCATATCTCTAATTTTCTATCTCCATTTTTTTTCAAGCAAGACTAACAGTTAAGGAAAAAAAAAACTTAGTTTGATTTTAGGAAAAAATGGCAAAAACAAAAAGAATGAATTTATTAATTTAATTAAAACAAAATAAAAAATTATAAAATGAAATAAATAAATAATATAAAAAAGAATTAATTTAGAAATGCTTTTGAAAAAAAAAATCAAAAAGAAAAAGAAAGTATATATGTATATTTTTTATATAAAAAAATAAAAAATAAAATAATAAATAATAAATAATAAAAACACTCAAAAAACAAGTAACCTGTTTTTTTTTTTAAAAAAAATCGAAATATGAAATGTTTTTTGTTACTTTTGTAGGTATATGATTGCCTAGAGAATTTTAATTATTTCATTAGTCTTATAAATTCTAAGTTTAATCGAATCTAGTTGCAACAAATCAAGTTTTAATATATCTTTTAAAAATAAAAATAAAAAAAAACAAGGCATTTGTATTGACTTTTATATATATATATATTACTGTTAGTAAAAAACCAAAATATTCATAAGTTTTTTTTTCTTTAACTATTAATAAGAGATTGATCGAGAAAGTATGGAGATGGGATTTTTTTTTTTTTTTTTTTTTTTTGAAAAAATGGAGAGAGTAATTAGGAGAGAATGTTTAATATGGTAATAACATATTCAGAAGAAAGAGTCTAATACGTAATATTTAATCTAAAGATTTAGTAGAAAGAATTTCTTTTTTTAATAATTTAATTAGTTTGGAGTGTGTTTAGAATTTTTTTTTTTTTTTTGTCTTGTTTAGTAATTTTAATTCATGTTAAAATTGTCATTAATATAAAAAATTAAACTGAAGTGTAAATAGATAATTTATAGATCGTAAGAAAAAACTCTTTTATTGTAAAACTGATGTACCTAGTTTTTGGTATTTTTGTCAATTTTTATACATATTTTGTTATATATATGTATATATATATATATTCTCTTCTTTTATTTCTGCGCTTATTGTTGTGTCCCCAACAACTATAGTAATACACCGAGAAGGATATTTTTTTAAAAAATATTTTTGGATATAATTATTTTGATTAGTCTATATCACTTTGAATGTTTGTTTTTATCAAGCTAAAAATTATCCATCTTTGTTTTTGTTTTGTTTTTTTTTTTTTTTTTAGGCTTTGTTTTATGCAATGTATAGCATCTGAACAACTTATTATTTTTTCTATTATTAATTTTTTTTATTATTATTATGAACAACTACAAATAAAATTTGTATTGCTCTACTCTGCTACTGTTGGGTATTCTGTATTCATATTGTTGAATAAAAGGTATTTTTATAAATATTATAAAACATACTCATCCATTTCTCTTCTCCAAATAAGATTTGTCTCATTTATTGTCTTTTATGTTCGTAATCATCCAAACAACAATTATTAAAAACAATACCATTTTTTTTATAAAAAAAAAAAAATTAGAATAATTCAAGATTTTAGGGAGGTAAACATATTCGAACTCACAACCTCATGATGTAAGTGTGAGGGGTAAATCAATGTACCAACCTCATATTGTCTAAAAAAAAAAAAATACAATCATTTACTTTACTCTACTTTCCTTTCTCTTCCACCAAACCAGACATACACTGACTTGTATGATTTGTTCTAACCTAATGGGGCAGAACCCGAAGGGTTTGATTTACCTTATAGGTCAAATCTAGCTCAATCGGTATAATCAATATGCCAAAACATAGACCTTCTTTTTAGAATAAGTGTCGTCAAATACGATTTGGGCTAAAAGGTTAAGCATACGGCCCAACTACCTTATTCTAAGCCCATTATGAATATTTGGGCTTTATTGGTCTGGTGTTGGTCTTGTTTTCACAAAACCCATATGGTTGAAGTCTGACACGTGATCTCGGCCTAATTTCATGGGATAAGGCTATAAATTAGAGTTTCAAATGGAAATACCGTATTTCATCTCTATAGTTTTTTTCACTCCCACCACACTCTCTATCTCTATCTCTAAATGAAAAATTATTAAATAAAAATATTATTAATAAATATTTAATATTAGTTTCATTTTAAAGATCTATATCAGACCTTTCTAATAATAGAATTTTTATGATAATAGAATTTATAAATTAAAACTTATTATATATTAATTAATTTTAATTAAAAAAGTATAGGAATATAAATATCAAATATTTGTTTATAACTATGGACATGAGGGTAAAAATGAAATATATATTGTCAAAAGTTAATTTAGAGTTTCAATCTTGGTACTCTATATTTAGAGTTTCAAAGAGAGAAACTCAAAAGAAAATTTCTTTAAAACATCAATTTAAAATATGATGGGAGCATTTGATACTCTATTTTGGAGTTTATACTCTAAAATATAGAGTTCAGTGGGAAATGCTCTAAACAACTACACGATGAAATATTAGTATAGTGGGAGGATAAAGAAAAATTAAATAATAAAATAAAAAAGCAATAAGTTTCTTAACAAAAAAAAAAAAAAAAAAAAAAAAAAACTGAACTTTTAATTATTTGAATGAAAGAATCACTACTCATCACGTACGACCTTCACATTACTTCATTAGTAGGCATGAATCTTAGTAAATTACAAATTTCACCAAAAACAACAAAATTTGAGTTTATTTGATATAAACATATTTTCTATTATCAGTTCGTCCTAACAATAAATATATCAGGACAAAAAATATGGACTACTAAATTTACATACTTTGACTCAAAGTGTATGCACTTGTCAAAACTTCTCCATAATTTATGGTTCACATTCTTTCTCCTGATATATTTATTATCAGAACGAACTGACAATAGAAAGACTATATATATATAACTCTTCTTTTTTTTCTTAAAAAAAAAAAAAAAAAAAAAAAAACTTGATGGTTAAAGCAGAATTTAAATTCGATTTTCCTACTAAAAATTACTGAGCTAACGGTTATTCCATAAAACTACAAAACACATGATTTTGAAGATAAATTTGGCATAAAAATAACAGAAGTCGCTATATTTGCTAAGTTTTGTGTACAGTAAGTAAGTGACTCTAACATTATCAATCACAACTTAAACATTGTTATGTTTTGGCTTGTATTCTCAAGTGAACCCAATGTTAACCAAACGAGACTCAACTGATGTGAAACTTTCTGGAGACATAGAAAACGTTTGGAAGTTAGAGATGGTGTTTAAGGGAGGTTTAAAGACCAAGAAAAACTGAAGCAATGAAGATTGAAGAAAACCGTTGTGCGTAACGCTGTAGGTTAGACAACGGTTCCCATAGCGGTAGATCCTAGAAAGAAATGATGTGTCTTACGCTAATTGCATAGCAGTGAGGACAGCAGTCCAATTCTAAAGATTTATGCTGTGGAAAGCACAGTGTGAGGGACATCGGTTTCAGTGCAAAACATGGCGTATGGATCACGGTTTTCTGAGAGGCTAATTCCAGATGACTTGTAACGGTGTAGGATTAACGTGACTCGAACCATAGTCAATCATAAGAATGCGTAAAACGGGAAATCTTTAGCGGAAAAGGAAGTTATTTCTTTTAGGTAGTTCTTGTGCATAAAGGAAACATAAAAGGAAAGAGTTTTTCTTCGTGCTAAACATGAAAGTTTTATGCATAAAAGAGAAGGACTTTGCATGGAATAGAAAGTCTTGTGCGTGAAGAAAAGGGTTTCCTTGTAGGTCTCAAACATCACTAGTACTCTAGTATAAATACACGTAATATTTATTTATTGTGTGTAGAAAAAGAAAAAAAACACTTGTAACATCAGAGAGTAGGTTTGATCCCGGGGAGACCCACGAGAATATCTGAGGAGGGATCCATGGGAATATTAGTGAATCAAGTATGAGATCTGTTGAGGATATTTAAGGGAGACCAATGGGATATTCAAGGAGTACTCAAGGGGTTTTGGTAAGCATTGTGAGCTGAAAGTCATAATGTAAAGCTCGATTGTGAGCTTATGGACTTGATAAAGCTTGGTGGTTTGGGGTTTGGGTTAGAGAGAGAATCATGGTGATGTGTATTTTTCCAATTTTGGTAAATACACAGAGGATTTAGGATAGTATTTCATACTTGAAATACATAAGAAGAAATAGAAGAGAAATATAGGAGATACAAGGGAGACAATTTGCCTTAATAATTCGATAATTTTATTCCATTGGTCACAAAGCCATTTATAAGCATTTGTACAACAACTACCAACTACAAAGCTAACAAATAGACCCACTAAACAATAAAATAGGAAATCAACTAACCACTTGCAGCATTACTATAATAAGGACCTTATTTAAAGAAAACAATCAATTGACACAACATTGACACAACTAACTAAGCTGGACCAAGTCTTCTACATGTTCTGATGAAGCATGAATCCACGATGTCCCATGCACCCATGAAACGAGCAAGCACTACCATTAAGTGCACATATCATTAATGATACGTGTGGAAAAACGTGCATGGTGTGTGGGGATCCCATTAGCTATATCCAACCATGCATTGTTACCCAATCACGTAATGGAAGATTGAGTCAAGACTTAGTGGTTATTTGTTTACAATTATGTTAATTAGGGAGTGAGTGGTATAGTTGTGTTAGTGGTGTAATGTGCTGCTAGAAAGTAGCACCCATTTTCCTTGTTCACATATGTAATTTGGTTGCTAGTTGTAATTGGCATATAAATGGCCAGAGACAATATTAATAAAGTTATGACCAATTACAGAAAAACAACTCTGCTTATCTCTATTTTCTTCTTCTTTCTACACTCTATATCTATTCCCAAATTGTTACATATCAGTGGTATCAGAGCCGATTTCATCTATGGACACACGTGGGAAATCGAATGCAGAGTTCCACAATGAGGTCTATGAAATCATTGCCAGCCACGAATCATGTTTCAACCAAATTCTCGCTGAAATACAAACTTTACGATTACGACAAACCCAGCCTACCACATAACAAACTCAGCCTACCATCAAGATCAACCCATTCGCTTTGGGCGACACTTCCAATAGCCGAAACCACACCAACACAATCCAAACCAACACTACCACCGACTGCACCTATCATCATCTCAAACTATCATTTCCAAAATTCAACAAAGATGATCCAACGGGATGGGTATACAAAGCGGAGCAATATTTTGATTTCAAAACTATTGCTCCCAAGCAACAAGTCCAACTAACATCACTCCATCTGGAAGGGATTGCCTTACAGTGGCATCGGTGGTTAACAAAATTCAGGGGACCACTCATGTGGGACGAATTTACCAAGGTCGTCCTACATCGCTTTAGACCGACCGATTACGAAGATCCATCAGATGCCTTAACCTGCCTCAAACAGACCACAACAATAGCCGTATACCAGGAGACTTTTGAGAAATTATCCCACCGAGTTGACGGTCTTCTAGAACCATTTCTAATAGGTTGTTTTATTGTAGGGCTCAGCAATGAGGTACGATTGGATGTGAAAATTAAGCAACCTAAGACCCTGGCTGATACAATTGGCATGGCTCGACTTATCGAGGAGCACAATAGCTTACAACAAAAGGGAACCAGCTCTTTTGGAAGCCTACCCATGACAATGTCATACCGATCCACACCAAGTGATGCCACTGGGCTGTTGGGACCTCCACTACTGTAGAGACAGAACCAAGGGTAGAATACCCCACCAATTTCCTTTAAACACGTCACTACCCTGGAGGCAAAGGAGCAGCGCGAAAGGGGCTTATGATATTATTGCGATAAGAAATTCATTCCTGGTCACCATTGCCAATGACCCCGATTCTTCATGATTGAAGATTATCCAACCCCAAGCCAACCACCCACGGACTTCATCCTTACGGACAAGGATTCTCTAAGTGGGGGGATGGGGGTGGGAATGATACATGAGCAAAAACATGCATGTTGTGTGGGGATCCCATTGACTATATTCGGCCATGCATTGTTACCTAATCACGTAATGGAAGATTGAGTCAAGACTTAGTGGTTATTTGTTTAGTTTTTATTTGTTTACAATTATGTTGATTAGGTAGTTAGTGGTGTAGTGTGTTGTTAGAAAGTAGCACCCATTTTTCTTGTTCACATGTGTAGTTTGGTTACCAGTTGTAATTGGCTTATAAATGGCCAGAGACAACATTAATAAAGTTATGACCAATTACAGAAAAACAACTCTGCTTATCTTTGTTTTTTTTTCTTCTTTCTACCTTCTCTCTTTGCTCGCAAATTGTTACGTATCACATGGAGTATATAGTTGTAACAATTTATCATATAGTGTAACTTTTTCTGTCGTCCTAATAGCTCGTGGTTTTTTCCCTGATTAGGGTTTCCACATATATCTTGTGTTTTATGTGTGATTGATTTATCCTCTCATCCTCTCATTCTATTTTTTCTGCTATAGACGTTATTATTTGTTATATGTGAATATTAGGTATGTCATTTCCGCATTCATCCCAACAAATTTGACTTAAATATAATGAAAACCTTAAATGAGTAAAGAATTCTGATATAGCACAAAATTATTTTCTTTTTCCCAATAAATAATTGTTAATTAATATCTGACTTTCCACCCACTCAACTTTGACTGTCTCTCTACATTCTACAAGAAGTTGTGGTCAAATAAAGAAGATAAACGCTGAGAATTGTCGAGTTGTTCTCAGAAATTACCAGGCTTATTTCTTCGTAATATTCATCTATAGTCAATCGTCAACACAAATTAAGAGGCGACTTTGACAATTTCTGTTTCCAACGACTTCTCTTTTGTAACTTTGGAGATAGATTCCGGAAACAATCCACTTCATGTATAGCTGTTGGGAGGATTATTTTAGCTTTCTTCTTATATAATGCTCTCTCTATATATTTTTTTAATATTTTTCATGGAAAAAAAAAAAGAGAGACTATATATTGCTAATAAATAATTAAATACTAAAACTTTGAATGCTAAACTGTAGACTAAATCAGTCAAAGATGATAAATTGCTAAGGTAGGTTGTGGTTCGAGTCTTGTTTCATTCTATAAACCCTAAATTAATTGTAATAATAATAATAAATAAAAAAATGTCATAACTTTAGTAATATAAGTTCGAGTCGTGTCATCTCTCCCTCAATCATGAAATATTGTAATAAATTATATATATATATTGTAATAGTTAAAATGATAATAATAATTTCCTATGAAATAACCAAAAAGAGATTGTCACTATAATTGTTGCAATCATGACTCACGTAGAAATTTTTTTTTTATAGGAACATAATTATGCCTTCGGTGTTGCTTAATTTCTTTAAAACTTATCTTATTTTTATTCTGAAGTATTACAAGAACTATTATAATATGACTATTGGTATTGGCCGACACCAAATACTATATGGATAGATCGGATACCTACTATCATAATAGGAGATAATTATCATATAAACCGATGAGAAAACTCCTCACACATACTTGTAAAATACGCATGCTAAAATTTAAACCCCTCATCACCAATGGGTAAGAGATGTGCACAACCACCTATGCTAAGAGCTAGGTGGTTGTTTATTAAAAATCTTTTACATGAAGCAAATTATCTTAAAATAAATAAATTATTTTAAGTAATTCCTTATTTTGTAGACTATTATAATATTTCGAGATCGAGAAAAGAATGCATGAGTTAAACAAACAACCTCTTAAATATAGGTACGAGAGATTTATCCAACCTCATCTTGCAACCTCTTTTCTGAAATATAATTATTAGTTTTTGGACCCCAAAAAAAAATTATTAATCACTAGATGTTGATATTCCAAGATTTATTGAGTAATGGAACTTTTATCATCGTTTAGTTAATGGAACTTCTATTATTCTAACATCTAGTGATTTAAGTTAATGGAAACTCACATCCTCCATTTACAATACGACAAATGGAATCTTTTGGAAGATTTCTGCTCTGCACATTATCACACGTGGCGCGTTTCTATTAGAGGTTGGAATCACCAATCAACGTCAGCCGTGATGCAAATAGGGTCCGACACGTAAAATCAGGAATCATCCGAGTTTTACCGAATCTATTTTGACTTTTAATATTCTGTTAGCTAAAAAGTCAGACAAATACAATCCAAATTCCAAACGCTCTTTAAAAAAAAAAAAAAATAATAATAATAATAAAATAATAAGGTGCGTCATTTTTTTTACTTTTTAGATTGGTGTGTTTTTAAGTAAAATTGGGTGAATGGGTGCTCACTGCTAAGTAATTTTTTTTTTTTTCCCAGGTTAGATAGGTGCGTCCTTTTAAGTAATTTTAAGTATGATCATTTCAGTCATAAATTATTATTATTATTATTATTATCAAAATATAGAAGTGGGATAAACTTTTTTGGATGACAATGGACTAACGGAGTCACAATTGTATTAAATATGTAATTGTGCATATAAATTAATAAAAAATAGAAATTTTTGTTGGATCAACTACCCTCTCCAATTTTTTGTAATAAACTTTAATAGTAGTTATATAACTCTTATTCAAAGATGCATTATTTGTGTTGAATTTTAAACTAATTAATATTCTTGGCTGTATAATATTATTCAAACTTTATATCTTTATCCTTTTTTTTTTTTGTTGACATGTGGTAGTGCATTTCATATTTTATGTTATTGGTGGGGATGCACATCATCCCTTCCACTATTCCATATCGGTAGTGATCGGTTCTAGTCCCTACCATGTGTGAAACCAGAATTCCAAGTTAACACATGTTGACGAAGATAAATTAGCTTCTAAGGGTTTATTTATTTATTATTATTATTATTATTTGTAAAATCCATCGATTGTCAATGGCTTTGTCATCTAAAGATCTTATATATATATATAGTCTTTCTACTGTCAGTTTGTCCTGATATAAAATATATCAAGATGAAGAATGTGGATCTTAGATCATATATAGATTTAATGGTCCACATTCTTTGTCCTGATATATTTTATACAAGGACAAACTGACAATAGAAAATTTATATATATATATGAGATTGCATCCCACACGATGTGTAAGAATTATACAATGCAACGCAACAATAATTTAAACAGTCATGATTTAACTTATTGTTTTAAGATATTGGATGCATTGGTAATGAAAAACAACCATGAGGCATTTCTCTAGATTTATTTCTATGACATCTCCAACATGAAATTAATTAATGATTAGATCAAGCTTTCTCATGTGGTATGTTGAGGCTCTATGATAATATATTGTATTTATTAAGCATTAAAGGAAAAATATATAATCTAATAATAGTAATAATTCTCATTAAATTAGATACCGTAAAAAAATAAAAAAATAAAAAAAAAAAAAATAAAAAAAAAAAACTAATTAATGGTCAAACTTTCTCATGTCAACACGTGTTAAAGCTCCAAAATAAGATACAATAATTAATAGTATAGAAACATCAAGAGCTAATCCTATAATTAATGGGATAATTAATATAATAAAGAGTCAATTTCATAACTAATGAGATAATTAATAAATTTTCTTAATGAACCAAAAATAAAATAAAATAACTTACCAAATATTATTATTATTATTATTATTATATAGTTAAATAATTAATAATAATTTTTAAAAAACTAATTAATAGTTTAATACGAATTTATGGCTCGTTGGCAGAAAACAATTATGGCTATAGATATAGATATGTGATTTATGAAAAAATTTTATATTATTAAAATTCATTACACTTAATAACTACTTAATAGCTTTGGTGAAAAAAAAAATTTATGGCTTGTCTTTTAAATTTACCAAATAATGTAATACTTCAAATAATAATAATAATAATAATAATAATAATAATAATAATAATAATAATAATAATACTTAATAATTAAAAAATAAATTATGATATTAGTTTAGAGAATTTATTCATTATTCCATTAATTATGTCTATTGATATGTGATTTATGAAAAAAAAATTATTTTATTAAATTTTTTTTTTACAATTATTAATAACTACTTAATAACAAAAGCTTTATTTCTCTTTGAGATTCCATTATACTATATTTTCTAAACATAGATATAATAATATTATTCATCAAGCATAGGAAAAATATATGATTTAATAATAGTAACAATTCTCATTAAATCTAGAAAATCGACTGTGAATTGAAAAAAAAGAAGGGTTGAATATAAAACTGAAGGGTTGAATATAATTTTAAAAATATTAATTAATGGTCAAGCCTTCTTATGTTGACACGTAGCATATTGAGGCTCTATGATACTATATTATTCATCAAGCATTAAAGGAAATATATAGGATTTACTGATAGTCATAATTTTCATTAAATTTAGAAAATCAACTGTCAATTGAAAAAAAAAAAATGAAGAGTTGAATATAAAACGGAAAGGTTGAATATAATTTTTTTTAAAAAAAAAAAACTCATTAACAGTCAAGCCTTCTGATACCAACATGTTGCATGTTGAGGCTTAAGATATTATATAGATATTTTAATTTGTTTTGTAAAATATTTGCTTATTACCATTTATAAGAATAATTAAAATTCAAAAAAAAATTATTTTTAGAAATAATCATATTGTATTTAATGTATATTTAATGCATTCTAACCAAATAAAAAGAAGACAAAGCTAAAACGGTATATATTGATATAGACAGATTTTCTATTGTCAGAGCATCTCCAATACAAGCGTGGCTTATGAAAAAAAGAGATGTCACGTAGGATAAATAGACGTTATGTTAACAATTGTGTCTCCAATGCAACCGTGCATATTCAACCTCAAGCTGACGTGGCAAAAAAAGTATTAAACATTGTCAACATGACCGTCCACTTTCAGACGATCTGTTGCACAGCTATTTTTTAGGTTGACTCAGCAAACATTTAAAACTGACATTAATTTTTCATATATTTTTGGTAAGAAAATAAAATAAAAAATAAAACAGGAAAAAAAAGATGGACATGTCATTAAAAACATTGTGTTTTAGACGGAAGCATTGGAGACCAAATTTTGAGTTGATCGTCTATCAAGTCTATTTTTATGCCACATAGGAAGCAAGTCTCTTGACATTGTTGCCATGTCAACAATTATTGGTATGCAAGCCACTTTTGCATTAGAGATGCTCTCAGTTCGTCTTGACAATAAACATATCGGGACGAAAAATATGGACCACTAGATTTACATACTTTGACTCAAAGTGTATGCAATTGTCAAAACTTCTCCATAATCTATGGTCCACATTCTTCGTCCTGATATATTTATTGTCGGGATGAATTGATAATAGAAAGACTGTTGATATAGATTAGTCATTTTTGTAATTAATATATAGCTTATAATCGAATATAATAATAAAATAAATATACCAAATATTTGATAAAATTTTAGGGTTTTGACTTTTGAAATTATTACACCAAAGATGAACCAAAATGGTTTTTACAAAGACAACCTTGAGAAATTAATAGTAGTTATGGAAGAATCCGTCAAGTTTCAAAGTCTGAATTATAAGAATTCCAAAACCCCCTTGCATTATATTAAATAAAAACACACAAAATAAAATAAAACAGATGGAGGATGCATAAAAAAGCAGTAAAAGGAACACAGTAAAATCGATCTAAATTTTTTGATATAAACCGATTTCCTTATCCTCTCACATTCTCGGAAAACTCCAAAGAACATAACTCCCATAAGCAAGACCTTATTTACAATAGGCTCGATGCTAGAATTGGTCAATGTTGTTAATATGACAATATTTACGTATTTGTATCATAAAATCTTGCTTTTGTGAACTTATTGGCACTTAGGAGATTGATGACATTTTCTGATAGTGGCAACTTGACCATAATTGATCCCAAAAAGCTGACTTCTCACAGAAGCAATTTAAATAAATAAACATGAATATATTTAAATCACAATTATTTTTAAATTTTCATTGTAATTTAAATTTATAATATTTATACCAAACCAAATTAGTTTATAATAATTTCAAAGTAATTTAAATAAATAAACATTTAAACAACAAACTAATACAATAAATGTAGCAAAATCATATTTATAACCCAAAAAAATAACAAATATTAAAAAACCTAAAATATTGATTAATTTGTAATCTCGTACTTGAAATTATTCGGATAAATAAAATAAAGAATAATATATATATATATAGGTGTGGTAGCCAAAAATAGCCCACAGGCCCAAAGGTACAAAGCCCAAGTACTTATTAACTTCGATCCAATTTGAAGTAGCCCAAATGACAACCAGCAGCGTGATTTGGTCATTTGAAGACCAAGTCAGCCAGCAGTTAAAAAGACATGTTCAATAAACGAGATACTTGGGGAGAAAATCTCTCCAAAGATCTCGTTTGCAATCGTATCGTGATTTGGTTTAAACGGTCACCTGAAATTCCTATATAAAGAGCTTCATTTGACACTATCGGGGATATGAAAAACAAGCTTAAGAAAGCGTACTGAAATTCTGTCTCAAAAGAATCACGGTCACCGAAATCCATATTATCACGATCATCATTGCTCAGCCCAAGCATAACTAAGGCTATCAATCTAAATCAATTCCTCTGCTATTCTTTTTTATTGCTGTTCTATTTTACCTGTTCTTCAATTTTTGCAGGTTATTAGGTCGGACGACCAATATCTATTTCGGTCGACTAAGTTCTTTTGCAGGTCAATCCAGCAGACGACAACACGATCCACGGAAACTCAACCCGTTGCATTGGGCCTAACAACATACGACCCGATCCATATCGATTGTAGGTCGACACCCTACAATTTGGCGCCCACCGTGGGGCCCGTTGCAACTCTACAAATATCAACTGCAATCTTCATACTTTCAAACAGACAGCGATGTCAGGAGAAGGAACTACCCCAACCATTGAAGAGCAGATCGCTGCATTGGTGGCTCAAACAGCAGCAAACGCAGAGAAGTTACGAGCATTGGAAGCTGAAAACGCTGCTATTCGAGCCACTAATGAAGAACTGCGAGCCATTGTCGATGGCGTTGTTCCCGACAGCGAAGATGTGGGGCATCCAGTTCCTGTCCCCAACACTGAACAAGAGGTCGACCGACGAGGTCGAGACGCTCCGACAGGCCCATCAGCACCTGATGTGAATCCAAATGTCGGACAAACCCAGCAAACACCCCAGACGACCAGAGTCGACATCGACCTCAACAACTTGCCGGCTCGAAACGACAACGAGCAAGATCCTGTTACGGGCAGGCAACCTGAAAATGTCCTAGGGACACCCGTGTCGCTCCAGTCGACACCAAGCCTGGTAAAGTCAAATCCGGATCTATCTTCTCTGGCTAATATGGAATTTTCTCGCAGGTTTGCAGAAATGGAAGCTCTCATACAAAGGATCCCTGGTGTTCCAGCTCCAATTAAAAGGAGCAACATGAATAGCTTTGCAGACTCACCCTTCGTCGACTCAGTAGCGCTGGTCGAGATGCCCAAAAAGTTCAGCTTCCCAAACATGAAGCAATACGAGGGGACGACCGATCCAGACGACCACATAGCGCAGTACAAACAGAGGATGTTCACCGTAGCCATTCCACGCGACCTACGAGAAGCATGCATGTGCAAAGCATTCGGGTCCAGTCTCAATGGTCCAGCTCTACAATGGTAAACTAACCTACCTAATAATTCAATCAATTCTTTTGCGCAGCTTACAGATACATTCGTGGAGCAATTTGCGAGTAGTCGCAAGCTGGAGAAACAATCGGACGACTTATACACTATAACCCAGAAGCACGGCGAAAACTTAAGGACATATGTAGGTCGTTTCAACAGGGAGAAGGTCCAAATCCCTCATTGCAATCAGGCGACTGCGATATACGCCTTCAGAAAGGGCCTCAGGTTTGATTCTGACCTTTATAAAGAATTGACTAAGTATCCATGCAGGACAATGGAAGATGTGTTGGCCAAAGCATGGGCTCAAATAAAATGGGAAGAAGATGAAGCTAACTACGTAAGTAGAGCCAACAACTACTCAAACCGCAGAAACGACCGAGTGGATAGGAGGTCGAACGACAGAAGGTTAGAACCTTATCCGACTGGAGATAGGGCGACTCGACAGAGTGACGAAGGCTCAAGCGACGGTCGACCATACAGGAGGGCCTACCCAAGAACAAGTCGACCACGAGCAGAAGTACCCGAGTACAATCTGAGCATCGAACCAGTCGACCTTGTAGCGGTTATGAGGGAGATGGGCAAGACTGTGAAATGGCCCAGAAAGATGAACGCTCTACCAGAGCATAGAGATGCCAAGTTAAGATGCGAATTCCACGGGGATCACGGCCATCGAACTGAGGATTGCATCGCCCTCAAATTCGAAGTTGCGGAGCTACTAAAACAAGGACATCTACAAGAGTTCTTAACAGAGAAGGGAAAACAAACCCTGGCAAGACGAAACGACAGAATGGCGAACTCAAACGACAATCCCCCAGAGCCACCTCGACACGACAGGGTAATAAATTTTATTGCAGGAGGTTCTGAAGTGAGTGGCATCAGTTATTCAGCTGCAAAAAGACATACACGACAAGTGTTGAACACGGAAATTCAGCCAAGTAGGGAGCACCCATCGACAATCGACGAGACCGTCACCTTCAGATCCTCAGATAAATCAGATTTGTTTTCTCCTCATCATGATGCACTTGTTATTTCACTCCACATTGCTAACTGTTTAACGAAAAGAATTCTAATTGATAATGGCAGTTCATGCAATATTTTGTTTAACAGTGCCTTGAGGGAAATGCAGGTCGACGAGTCAAAGCTGAGCCGTCGGACGACAATGCTGACAGGATTCAGTGGAGAACAAAAAAGTACGTTGGGGGAAATCGTTCTACCCATCTACGCTGAAGGCGTAAACCTCTACGTCAACTTCCTGGTGCTCGACTGTCAGTCGCCCTACAACGCAATCCTAGGAAGACCCTAGATCCATGAAATGAAGGCAATCCCTTCGACTTACCACCAAATGATCAAGTTTCCGACCAGGTGGGGAGTTCGTGAAATTAAAGGAGAGCAGAGAGCAGCTAGAGAATGCTACCAAAACGCCATGAAAAAGAAAAAAGAGTCTTTATAGCAATTACAGGACTCCAAAGTCGAGTCGACACCAAACGCTCCAAAAATGGAGGATCTCGACGAAGTGTCGATCGACTCAAGTCGACCAGATAGGAAAGTATTCATAGGGTCGAGATTGTCGAAGGAAGTTAGGGAACAACTAATCGACTTCCTAGGGCAACGACAAGGCAGCTTTGCGTGGTCGCACGCAGACATGGTCGGCATTGATCCGGAGGTAATAGTGCACCAACTACAGGTCGACCCCGATCATCGACCAGTTAAACAAAAGCGAAGGAAATTCACTCCGGAGAGAAACAAAGTCATCAACGAAGAAATTCAGAAGCTAATCGACATTGGCTCGGTAAAAGAAGTCCAGTACCCTGATTGGTTAGCAAATGTCGTGGTCGTCAAAA
This sequence comes from Acer campestre, assembly GCA_954870605.1. Taxonomy (NCBI): domain Eukaryota; kingdom Viridiplantae; phylum Streptophyta; class Magnoliopsida; order Sapindales; family Sapindaceae; genus Acer; species Acer campestre. The sequence continues at coordinate 42,502,589 of OX940800.1, forward strand.
AGAAGAATGGCAAGTGGCGGGTATGCATCGACTTCACAGACCTTAACAAAGCATGCCCCAAAGACTCCTTCCCTTTACCTCATATCGACATGCTTGTCGACGCAACAGCTGGACACGAATTACTAAGTTTCATGGATGCCTATTCAGGCTACAACCAGATCCTGATGCATCCAGACGACCAGGAAAAGACAGCCTTCATAACCGAACGAGGTACCTTCTGTTATAAAGTAATGCCGTTTGGTTTGAAAAATGCAGGTGCTACCTACCAACGACTTGTGAATATGATGTTCGCCAAAATGCTTGGCTCGACGATGGAAGTCTACATCGACGACATGCTGGTCAAATCACTTGTGGCTCAACAACACATAGACCACCTCAGACAGTCGTTCGACGTCCTCGACAAGTACGGTATGAAATTAAACCCCACTAAATGTTCATTTGGTGTCTCATCAGGGAAATTTTTAGGGTACTTAGTCACACAAAGAGGAGTCGAAGCCAACCCAGACCAAATCCGATCAATACAAGAAATCGAGTCACCTAAATGCATCAAAGACGTACAGAAATTGACTGGTCGAGTAGCAGCATTGAACATGTTCATTTCCAAGTCGTCTGAACGATGCCATCCATTTTTCAACACCTTGAGGAAAAACAAGGCCTTCGAATGGAACGACGGTTGCGAGAAGGCATTGCAGGACCTTAAAGAATATTTGACCTCCCCACCACTGCTGTCAAAACCTAAAGACAACGAGACACTACTCCTATACTTAGCCGTGTCGACCACAGCCGTCAGCGCAGTATTGGTAAGGGAAGAAGGCGATCGACAACATCCAGTCTACTACGTAAGTAAGGCACTGCTCGCCGCTGAGACACGGTACAGTCAATTGGAAAAACTGGCACTCTCGTTGGTCGTTGCAGCCAGAAAATTGAGGCCTTACTTCCAGTGTCATTCAATTAAGGTATTAACAACTTACCCTCTAAAAAATATATTGCATAAACCTGAAGTTTCAGGTCGACTGACGAAATGGGCTGTTGAGCTAAGTGAGTACGACATCAATTACCATCCAAGGACAGCGTTAAAATCACAGGTATTAGCTGATTTCCTTGCAGACTTTACACATAACGAAAATTTGCAGGCTGAGAAAGAGCTAATAGCTCTAACAGAGACAACGTCGGACGGAAAATGGACTTTGTCGGTCGACGGATCAAGCAACGTAAAAGGCAGTGGACTGGGATTGGTACTCACATCCCCTCACGGGGACATAATTGAGCAATCCATCCATTGCGAATTCCGAGCGACAAATAACGAAGCAGAGTACGAAGCACTGATTGCTGGACTCGACCTAGCCAAGAGCCTGAATGCCAAAAGTCTCCAAGTATTCAGCGACTCACAACTAGTCGTTCGACAGATAAACGGGTCGTACGAAGCAAGAGATCAAAGGATGACCGCCTACTTGGCCAAAGCCAAGCAACTTCAGTCGACCTTCGACAAGTTCACCATCGAACAAATACCCAGGTCGGAGAATTCACGTGCAGATGCACTAGCTTATCTTGGCTCGACAACGACAGGCGGATCAAAGTCGATTCCAGTCGTTCACCTTACAACACCGACTATTCAAGCAACAGAAATAGTCGCCCCAGTCGACTACAGAAGAAATTGGATGGATCCACTACTAGACTATTTGCAAGCCGACATTTTACCTGGGGACAGAGCTGAGGCAAGAAAAATCAAAGCAAAAGCTGCGAAGTTCTGCATTTTATACGGTAAGCTATACAAAAAGTCTTTTACAGGACCCTACTTGAGGTGCGTAACTCCACGAGAGGCGTACGACGTTCTCAAGAGTCTACACTATGAAGAATGTGGAAATCACTCGGGGGCTCGAAGTCTGTCGAACAGAGCAATTACAGCAGGATACTACTGGCCAACCATGCGCTCCGACTCACAACATCACGTGAAGTCGTGCGACAAGTGCCAACGATTCGCACCAGTCTGCCATCTTCCCCCAGGTATGCTAAATTCAATCTCAGCCCCTTGGCCTTTTATGAAATGGGGGATGGATATCGTAGGAAAACTCCCAGCTGCACCTGGAGGCGTCGTCTACATGTTGGTGATGACAGACTACTTCACAAAGTGGGTGGAAATAGAAGCTTTGCCTCAGGTACGCGACATCGAGGTACGCAATTTTGTGTGGAAAAACATTATTTGCAGGTTCGAAGTTCCACGAGAAATAGTGACCGACAATGGGTCCCAGTTCATCTCATTCGACTTCAAAAACTTCTGCGACAAATACGGGATAAAGCTAAGTTTTTCAACTCCACGATATCCACAAGCAAATGGACAAGCGGAGTCGACGAACAAGACCATCATCAACACGCTGAAGAAACGACTAGAAGCTGAAAAAGAACGAATGGGTGGAAAAACTACCAGAGATCCTATGGTCGTACCGAACTACTCCTCGACGGTTGACTGGAGAAACTCCGTTCTCCCTTGTCTATGGGTCTGAAGCAGTGATCCCCATCGAGACACGACTCGCAACCGCACGGAGTGAGAATCCAAATGAAGCTGAAAACAACCATGAGCTCGCCTTCGAGTTGGATCACCTAGATGAAAGACGTGATCGAGCGGCTCTAAGAATACAGTCGTATCAACAACAGGTCGCACGACATTACAACAAAAAAATACATGTCAGAACCTTTAAGCTGCACGACTGGGTACTACGCCGCGTTTTCCAAAACACCAGAGAAGAGGGAGCTGGAAAATTGGGGCCGACATGGGAGGGGCCTTATCAAATAACAGACATTGTCGGTCGAGGAGCTTACAAATTGCGAGGACTCGACGGTCGAGAGCTGAACAACAGTTGGAACGCACTCCACTTGAAACAGTATCACTTCTAAAACTTAAATTACATTAATTACATTTATTGCTTTTACTTTCTGATATTTCTAAAGATACTAACGACGCGAAAAAGAGCAATGATGAAAAACTTAGTACAAGTTTAGAACTGAGCTCACAAAACATTCTTCATAACTTCAGTCGACTTCGACGTATTATATTGCTACGAAATTCTTCTGTTACTACAGCTTTGGCAATACCCCGACGTCGACGACAACAAGAACCTACTCCCAACATCCTTAGTTACTCAAACGCATGCTGGGAGTCGGGGACAACACTTGGTGAAAACTGAAAATTGACGCATGTACGCGATGACAGTTGTCGACTAAACGCTTGTACACGAGTTGTATTAACGCTTGTACGCGAGTTGTATTAAACCAATTGATGATTTCTTGATTAATGAATTTGTTAACTGTCGATTAACGCACATACGCGATAAATGGTCGACTGAACGCATGTATGCGAAATATTTTGTTGACTGACACTTGTACACATATTTTATGATGAATAAATAAGCCATGTTTATCTATACTATGAAGTTGTTCGACATGCGCATGAGTATTAGTTTACAGGCTTGTTTCATGCAGGTGTTTAAACTTGTGTAAACCCCCATTTTAAGATGGTCGTGTCGTTTCCACATGCAAACAAATTTCACAATTATTGAAGACGACAAACATCGATTGATCAAATGAAAATGGTCGAGCCAATATACGTTCCTTCCAACAAAAAATAAAATGGTCAAACGACCATATCATTTACGATTACAAAAAAAAAATTATTACAAAACGTTCAAAAATTGTTCAAATTTGTGTTTTCAAATTGCAGGCGGATTGAGCGTGGAAGCAACATTAGAAGGGTTGACAGGAGATTGGTTGACGATCGGTGGGTCGACAGGAGGAAGGCTAGCGACATCGGAACCTTCGGGGAGCGTGTTGTCGTCCTCCTCCAGCCGACGCATTTCATCATACGTCTCAACCATCTCCTGCATTTCGTCGCGGCTCCAATTGACATGCTGGCCCGACATATATTCCTTGTACAGCTCCGCTTTTGCTTTAATTAACGCAGCAGAAGCAATCGACGTCAGCTGAGCCTTTAAAGCAGCAATATTATGCTGCTCTTCAATTAAGGCGGCACGAGCTTCGGTCGACTCTAAGGAATGTCGATCCCTGTCGGCCTTCATTTCACCCAACTCTTTCTCAAGAGCCAAGTTTTTCCTGGTCAGCTCGTCGACGGCTTTGTCGGCCTGGGCCTTCTCTTGCCTGGCAACGTCGACCAGCTTCCGTTGCTTCCCATATTTGTCGCCCAACGACTTGTACCTCCCATACAAGTGTAGCGAAGCCTGCAAAGACTGCACAGCGATGAAAGTTAGCTTGGATGGTACGACATCAAAAACAAAAATATATATGAATAAATGAATATGTAACTCACATGGAATGCCGAGAGGAAAGTCGTGTCAAACACTTCCTCAATTTTCTTCTTTTGCAGATGCTTCTCATCTGCAGGGAGGGTATAGTCGAACGACCTTTCCAAAAAGGAATTCGGGTCGTCGAATGATGACAGGTCAGAGAGGGTTGCTGTCATCGAATCTGGCTGTGATGCAGCCACTTGCTTCCCCTTGTCGGCCTTCTTCCCCTTGTCGGCCGGTGGGTTCCTCCTTGGCTTCTTCTTCTGGGGAGATCGTTCAGGAGAAGACTCGTAGGTATGTTCTGGCGGCTGCGTAGCACCTCCAGCCGACTTCTCTGCCTGCTTCTTCTTCGCTGCCGCTGCTGCTGCTGCCCTTTTCTTCATCATGTCGTCCCTAAGATTCTTCAGGGCGTCTGCTGTGTCCGGAATGTTCACTCTTGCGCTTGCCATTGATGTCACTGCAACACGACGTTCATTGTCAGAAACAGGTGACAAGAATGTCATTGTATATTGAAGAATTTCGAAACTCCTTCTAATCCAAATATACGACAAGAAATCCTTCACGCTAGGATACGGCGCTCGCGACCTGTTATGAGTCGACCATCTCCATAACCTAGCAGGCCTAAGTTTACCTTCTGTCAACAGCACCCTACAGCTTCTATCCCTTTCAGGGATATTCAGCATTGCTGCAGTACGAACATGAGCAATTTTGCTCGACGGTTTGGCCTCTAAGCCCTTTATTTCTACAAAAATAAGCTAAGGAATCAGCAAAAATGAAGGTATATAAAAAATATTTTCTGCCAACGACAAAGGACGGACGACACTCACCATAACGGTTCCAGGTCCGTCTTAAAACATACGACTCATTATCCACCAACCATGGACCGTCGACTGGAGGACCTTTCGCAAAAAAGTAGGTGTCCTTCCAATTTCGGTCGTTTGTTGTCGTGTCCATAATGATCTGCTGTTCCTTGCTCCTAGGTATTAACATGTAACGACCTCGGTCGTATATGTGTTTCTTCAAATAGTAGTTGTGGAGGAGGCTCGACATCCCAAAAGGTATGTGGTATCTCTCACTAAGTACACTCAAACTTAGCAAGATCCTCCACGTGTTTGGCATTAGTTGACCCGGAGCAAGGTCGTAGTACAGCAGCGTTCGTCGCACCAATGGGGGTATGGGGAACCTAAACCCTAAACGGAGGGTATACTCATAAAAGCACGTCCATTCAGGTATATCCCAGTCGGCCTTTTCGTGCTCCTTTGGTGCACGTAGCTCGACACTACTAGGGATGCCATAAACTTCCCTCAGCAAACACAAGTTGTCCGCCGAAACCAAACTTGATGGGCTTTCTTCAAGCACGCCTAATGGTCGTCCAGAGGTCGTCGCCTCATCTACATCTATATATTCAGGATGGTCGACTACCTCTGCAACAACACGTACACCACCTTGTTCTAAAATGCTTTTGGTGTTTATTGTAACTACAGCCGACGGATCTTCTACCGAAATCTGTCGACTCACATCTACCTCACTGCTACCAACTCCAACACTATCTTCCCCTTCACTTGTAGTCCAATTATAGTGAGGGTCAGAAATTGTATCGTCGCTCGACAGGTTCACATCGTCGTTCGACATCTTGACACCTAAAAGCTGACAAGGCAAAAAATGCACTAGTCAGAAACTAACGCGCTACAATCACAACCTAAGGTTTCTAAGAGTTTTGAGGCGACAGCAAATCAGGTATTAATCTGGTCTCTAACGTCCTAAGGGTCGAGCGAAATATTAAACGTGAGCCTACAGTTTATCATCCTAGAGGTCGAACGAAAGAGTTCTACAAACAAGTACACTAACAGTCCAAAATAGCAAAGAAGATCAAACGGAGGAAGCAAACCAAAACACAACAAGAACAGCGAAGAACAACAAGAACAAAAACCAGAACTTCATAAAAACCTCAGGCAAGTAAAAATCTTTACACTATTTGCATGTTATACTTTTTATTTCAAAGAATCAAGCTGCACAGGAAAAGCAAAAGAAAACAAATACCTTGAGAGAAAAAGAAGCCTCTAAGAATCTGGTGAGAAAATCTGGCGAGAAGTCCACGAAGAATTAAGTTGCTGAAGGCTCTGAGAGACTGAAAGTTCCAGCGGTTTGTGCAAAAGTGGTTTATGGGAGTAGGGAGGTTATATTTATAACCAAACCCTTTACAAACCCCCTCGCCACGTGTCTACACCAGAAGTGGTTGCAACCTTACAGTTACCAATAACCCACGCACGCACGCAACTGCTCATGATGAGTTTTTTTTTTTTTTTAATTTCAAAATCCCTCCTCGAGCAAACCAAGCACGCCAAAATTTAATGCACTGATGTCATCCTAGGGTTTCAGAAGCGGCAGATGTCTTTTCAATTTGACCTTTGGTTCGCCCTCATTTCAGAATATTCGTCGAACGACGTTGATAGTACGACATCTTTTGCTTCGATAAACAGCTCAATTCTTATCAAACTAGGTTGGCGTTTCAACACAGTTCATACAAATTAATTCCAACTCAAGTGTTCAAGCAACTTCAAGAAACCATGTCAAGTAGGCAATAACAGATCATGTCGACTCAAGATTTTGTATTCAGACGACGTTAAAAGCTCGTCTCAACAAGTTAGCTACGAATTCAGTCGACTAAAAATTGAATTCATTTTTCGTTCGACAACGGTCGATTGAATCACTCTCTACTTCATTAGTAACTCTTTAGAGAGTGGGGGACAAACTGTGGTAGCCAAAAATAGCCCACAGGCCCAAAGGTACAAAGCCCAAGTACTTATTAACTTCGATCCAATTTGAAGTAGCCCAAATGACAACCAGCAGCGTGATTTGGTCATTTGAAGACCAAGTCAGCCAGCAGTTAAAAAGACATGTTCAATAAACGAGATACTTGGGGAGAAAATCTCTCCAAAGATCTCGTTTGCAATCATATCGTGATTTGGTTTAAACGGTCACCTGAAATTCCTATATAAAGAGCTTCATTTGACACTATCGGGGATATGAAAAACAAGCTTAAGAAAGCGTACTGAAATTCTGTCTCAAAAGAATCACGGTCACCGAAATCCATATTATCACGATCATCATTGCTCAGCCCAAGCATAACTAAGGCTATCAATCTAAATCAATTCCTCTGCTATTCTTTTTTATTGCTGTTCTATTTTACCTGTTCTTCAATTTTTGCAGGTTATTAGGTCGGACGACCAATATCTATTTCGGTCGACTAAGTTCTTTTGCAGGTCAATCCAGCAGACGACAACACGATCCACGGAAACTCAACCCGTTGCATTGGGCCTAACAACATACGACCCGATCCATATCGATTGTAGGTCGACACCCTACAATAGGTTAGACTGATTCATAATGTATAGGAAACCAAATATCTTCATAAAATAGAGGAATACATAAAAGGGTAGCGGTAGAGCCACCCACAAAATATCTTCGTACACCCATTTTTCTTTGTACACCCATATTAAAAATTAAAATTATTAATTTTACTTCCTACACCCTTTAAAATACCAAAACTATAATTTAAGTATTTTTATTTTATTTTAAACATATATATTTTCTCATTGCACCCATTACTCTTCATTTGCTTCCACCATTGCCAAAAATAATAATAAAATAATAAAATTATTGTATGTAAACTGCGTATAATCTCTTCGTACCCTTTAACAAAGGGTATAGAATTTGCTCAGATAAAAAAAAATATATCATATTCAAATATAACTCTACAACTAAGATTTTACTTTAGTAAAACTAAAATACAAATTCAGCTCTAAAACTAATTATATCTTTTTCTATTGTTACTTACTGAATCAATGCATTGAATTATCTAAAAAACCATGAAATCATAATACTTTATATACTTAATCATCATCATAGAAAATAACGACAATAATAATTAAACAAACAACAATATAAGCTTCTTTTGTCTTAGAAAAAAAAAAAAAAATCAATCACTAACCAAATCAAATTTTATTTTATTTTTTTCATTTAAAAATTTGGTTTTTTTAAAATCCTTCCACCAAGTTTTTCGATTTACAAACCAGTTGAATTAATAAGACTTTGTAGTTGAATTAAAGTAAAGTGAGTGAGTGAGTTGTGTTTAAAAATTGTATAGACTTGATCAAGTTCTACAACTGCTTAAAAAAAAAAGAGTTCTACAAGATTATAAATGTAATAATTTTTTATTTAATAATAAAACAATAATAAAAATGAAAGTAAACATACATGAATACATTCAGAATCCATGAAATCAATTTTTTGTTCATCCATTACTTAACTATATAGATTGCAACAATTTGTGAAAAAAAGAGTGAATGAGTTGTGTTTAAGAACCGTATAGACTTGATCGAGTTCTACAACTGCTTTAAAAAAAAAAGTTCTATAGGATTAAAACTGCAACAATTTTTTATTCAATCACAAAACAATAATAAAAAAGAAAGTAAACATGACTGAATGCATTCGGAATCCAAGAAATCAATTCTTTGTTCATCCATTCCTTAACTATATGTGAAGAAAAAAAATATATTTTCTGATTGATGTTGGGTTTGATTAAGTATATATTAATAAGGTTTATTTTGATTGGGTGTTCAACTTATAGATAAAGGAAGTGAATTTAATTTTCAATTGTAAGGCCATGTATTTTAAGTAATTAAATGTAAGGATATTTTAAAAATAAAATAATTTTATTAAAACATAGGTGTAGCAAGATATTTTGTGGGTGGTAATATAAAGTAACATATATATTTAATATTATACATTTACATTTGTTAGGTCTCAACATCTCTATTATAATAATTTTAACACTTCAAAAAAAAAAAAATGTTAGTGGTGGGGGTTTCGAGCACATCATGCATATTTTACATGGATGTATGATGTGTTTTCTCCTTGATATCATAGGAGTAGATTTCTCCCATTATGAGAGTAAATTTTCGGGTCGTACATGCACTTTTTGATTTCTTTAAACACTTAACCCGATTGGTGACTGTTTGGTTAAGTGTTATAATTTATTGTCATAATAAAAAAAAATATATATATAAAATTTTGAACATAGTTGATTTTTTTTTTTTTTTTTTAACATTTTTTTTGAAGTAGATTTTTTTTAAAAAGCATTAATGATATAATTAAAAATATTCGGATTTATTAACATCTAATTTTCATAGAAAGTTGGTAAGAGCATCTATAATGGTATCCTTAAAAGTAGGAGAGTAATCAAAATTTGATTATTTAACCAAAAAAAACACTGTCCAATGGAGTCACTAAAATTTAGTAATAACAGTTATCAATAATCAAATTGCCTCTTCAATAATCAAATTGTCTCTTCAATAATCAAATTTGAAGATTGACTTTCAATCATCAAATACAAATTTAACCCAAATTAAGGGGTCGTTTGTTTTTTCCATTTAAAACTTAATGGGTCTGAATCATAATTATTAAGTTGTTTTGTTTGTTTTTTTAAATGGTCAAACAACTTAAAAATACCAAAAAACAACTTAAAATAAAAAGTAAAAAATCCTAACTTTTCACTTAATTGTAAATCACTAAATTGCATTAAATGAAATCCAAAATCTTTTCTTCCGATACTATCCTCCATATATAACATATCTCCAATTTCATCATAATTATATATTGTATAGAAATCTTTTAATATATTGCTTATTTTAAATAGCTTTAAAAAAAAAAAAAAAAAAGAACCATAATCACTTCTCATATTGATGTTTAATATCAATACTTTATTATGATATTATGGTGATGTATTTATAAATTATTATTTTTAGAGTGTTTTGTGTGAGTTTTCCTGCTGCCCATTTTATTTTTTGAAAAAAAAAAAACATTTTCTTTTCTTAGTAAAAATAAAGTTTGTTTGTAATCGAAGAAGAAGATCATGATCATACATGTTCATATATAATTATTATTATTTTTGGATTGTTTTCATTTTATATTATATGTATAACTATTTAACATTGATATAGATGTAAAATTACCTCTTTTTAGACAATTTTATTTGTAAAAAACAAACATATTGACAGTACATTCAGAAGTGAGAAAAAAAAAAAAACAAACATGTCATTCAGATTCAGGTTTCAGTCATTATTCAGTCTTCAGTAAAATTCAGGACTTCAGTCTTTACACAAAAAAACCAACGACCCCTAACTATTGTAATTTTATTATTTCTCTCTCTTCTGTTACTTTTTTTTTTTCTCTTTTTTTTCGTTGATCATCTATGTATTTTATCATTGTTTCAACCCCAAAAATTTTAATTAGGTAAAATTCGTCTTTTCATTACGAATGAATCAATACCCATATCATATACCTTTTGCTTTTTATAATTATTTTTATTTTTTAGCAAAAAAAAAACTAATATATCATTATGGTACCATTACAAATGTAATCATCAAATTTAGCAAACCCTGAAAACAATCCTCAAATGCTGAGATGATAACTTTTGAGAATCCAAATTTACTTATACCATTGAAGATGCTCTTAGTGTACAAAAATAATACTAGCATATGAGTAATCTTGACGAGAAGTACCGGTGTAGTCGTGTTGCACAATTTGTTTAGATATTAGATAATTCAGGTTCGTTCAACTGGTTGACATTTGGTTTAGATCTGGCTCTAATTATAGTTTATGTAATAAAAAACAGAAAATTAGTGAAAAATATTTGATATTTCGGGGTCCAAAAAATACAAAGAAAGAAAGAGACTAAGAGAGAGAGAAAAATGAGACATCAAATTGAAGATGCTCAGATCGGCCACGTGTAAGGATCTAAAGGAATGTTAGTTGGAGGTTGAGTGCACAGTATGTATATAGCGAGTAGCGACCACGCGTTAACTGGGGCCCGCGCCAAATCTCTCTCTTTGTCTCTCTGCCTAATCATATTTGCTCTAGAGATAGAGAGAGAGAGAGGTGGATGATACGATGATGACAAACTTGGGCGTTGAAACGGAATATTAGATTCAAATCGATTTTTTTTTTTTTTTTAAATAGGAGAGATTTGTTGATGTTCATGTGGGTGAGCCTGTTTTTCAGGAGTTTCAACAGGAGGTGATCTCTCTCTCTATAGCAGAAACCAATTTCGTCTCCAATATACATTCAACTCATGGCTCCTTGCAAGCTCAATTCTTCAGTAATAATCTCTATCTCTCTCTCTCTCTCTCTATATGTGATTTTTTTTTCTTTTTATACGAATGTTTCTTGATTGCATTCCAATGTTTCTGCTGTTTGATTTTGCCTTTCCTTGACTTCTTGATTATCTTCTCTGTAATCAGGCTTGTAATTTTCGGGTTCAATTTGATGTATTGGTGTAATTGTGTTTCTAGAATAATGAGCTAGTAATAAAATTCGCAGTTTATTGAGGAGAAAAAATTAATAGAATTGTTTCGGTAGTTTAAAATTCAAAATGAATGCTGCTTCACATTTTACTCAATAAAGGTTCATTTGGAACGACTTCTCTGAGTTGAGTTCTTAGAAGGATATCGTTTTGAGGTAAAGCTTCTGGGAGTTGAGTTTTTGAGTGAAACCTGTTAAGTCTACTTTTGAGTTAGTAATCAAATGCTATTGTCAATTAGAAATGCTCTTTAGAGTTACGGGTTTAGCTACAATACAGTAATTGTATAGTTAATGGGTGCTTATCTGTCATCGGATTTCAATTCAATGGCTTATAAAAATCAAACTTTTACAAACTAAGAAAATTTAAATTTTTTTAAAAAATCAACTCTCTTATAACTACCATGGTAACTATACATATCCTGTATAGTCCTTGAGTTAGTAGAACCTTTGGTTGAATAAGTTTGAAAGTGGTGAATTAAAAGTTTGAAAGTCCTTATATGTCATCAAATTACTAAATGGATATATGGTTTGGTGACTAAAGGAGTATTTTTGCTTTTTTGTCTGTCTGAATTGGTTTGAATTTAACTAGAGTCTGAATAGGTCTAAGTTGGATATCTAAAGCAACTCTATTTTGTGTTTGTATATTAGTAATCTAGTTACCTTACATAGCATATTTGATTTTTTTACCTTGCGTGGATACCTTGGTCGTGTGTCAAAGTAATTTCATGTACCTTGGCTGACAGGTTTCCTTCGGACATGGAGATTCAAGTGTTTCACGCTCAGAGCCAGAGAATGGGTTTTCAGATTCACTATCTCTCTTCCACTCAGAGAAGGCAGTGCAGGAACTCCTTCAGCAAACTCCTGTTCAGGGATCGGACGACCATCTTATAGAGTTTTCTGAGGCTTTGAGAAGTATTTTCGTGACTTATTCTTCAACTCGTATTTGTCTTTTTAAAGAACCATATATATTTTTCCTTATCTCATATGCATTCAATGCTTATAATATCCCCAAACAAAATTTTAGCTGTTGCAAAGGCATTAAGACGAGCTGCTGAAGGAAAGGCTGCTGCTCAAGCTGAGGCTGCTGAATGGAAACGTAGATTTGAACTGGAGAGGACACGAAATCTGCAGTTGGAGCATAAAGGTTTTTAATGATTGAATAATATGCATAAATATATATATTCTTTTTGACCTCAAAAATTAGTGAAAACATATAAAACTTTCGTCAAGTCAGCAATAATATACTTACCTCAATTGCATCTGGTCAGCTACATCAATTTCTTCTGCTACTGATTGTTATTTGCCATTTAGTTTGTGAAACTATAGTTACCTTGCTTCTTCACAGCTTTTCCAGTCTTCCTTATCACCTTTAGTCTTGGATTCCTATGGTTAATATCATATCACTCCTTACTGCCATAATAGGGAGTCGTTACTGCACATGGCTGATCCTTCGTAATTGAACTGATTTTATTATCTATTAGTGTGCCCATTAGCTTGCATAATTGTATTCATAGTTAATTATCATGTATCCTGCACTCTTGTACTCAACACCCAGGTTTATAAGACTTGAGTTGTTAAGGACTTGCTCTCCACTTGTCTAGTATATCTATATTCTTAACAATTTAATTTAACATTTTGATTATAGTATTACAGTTTTGCTGTAGTCTGTTAACTTTCAAGAATTAATTGAAAACTATAGTCTAAACTCTAATGCAACTTGAAGACTATTGTAGTTTGAATTTTGCTGTAACATATTGTGCAGTTTGTACCTATGATTGATAAACATACTAAAACATTATATTTATTCTAATATGAGCCACATTTGTGGTTTCATCAAATAATTTATGACTTCTCAATCTCTCTTTATGTCAACCATTCTCTTCTTTAATCCTTTGTGATGTACTCTATATTTCAATATTCTCTTTCTCCATCCTAGCTATTTTTCTTTGTTATGTGTGTTTTGCAATAGATCTACTCCACTCTTTTATACCGTATAATTTCCTCTATGCAATAAAATGCGTGCTCCTTATCTTGACAAATAAAATGAAATTTTTGAATTGCTTTTCTTGTGTATGCTTGTATGAGTTTCTTTAAGATTTCCTGCCATTATTGTTTCATCAGTCTATGTAGTGAAGAGTCTGGATTATTTGTATGGTTTTGATGAGTTTGCTAATCAAATTTAGACTCATTATCATCAGATTATGGCTATTCCACTATCAGGCAATGATAAATGTGAAATGAATCAAAGTCGATGGACACAAACTACTCTAGATAATGTGATGGGATTGATAAGATTAATGCTTCCATGTCTTGTCTGCGGGGAAGTTTGGAAAGAACAGGATAGGCAAGTATCTGAAGGTAGTTGCAATAACTTATGTAGATTTATAAGTCATTTGATACTTTTATTAGAAGCTGCTCACTTTTTTTTTTTAAATGATTGTAGTTTTCTTTTAAGGTTTAACTACTAGGAATCGGATATCATGGAAATGTAAGATAAAAGAGCTTTGATACCAATTGATGTTCAACAAAAGGAGAAAGAAAGATAAAGAAAAAAAGAGAGAGAAAAAAAGGGAATAGAGAGGAATATTGATGAAATAGAAGGATAAAAAATAGAGAAGAAAGAAGAAAGAGAATAAAGAGGGAAGAGAGAAGAACAAGAAAGGAAGGAGAGAAAAGGAAAATAGCGAGAAGAAAGAGGAATTAGATTTCTCAAATAATCAATTTATTTATTTATTCATCAATGTCTATTTATAGACCAAAAGACCAAATTTAACTCTTATAAGAAAATTCAATTTACCTTGAATGAATAATTTGCTATTTCACTAACAAGAAAATAAAATTCTATTTAGAAAGATACTACAAAAAAAAAAAAAAAAAACCTAAAATGAAATATCGATATATTTCACAAATATGTTTTCAATTGTTAGCTTGTGTTAAAAAGGATTAGAATTTGATGTGTTAAACTGATTGTGATCCATCTAAACTATAATATGGTTGGATTGATCATATGGATCAAGCCCCATAAAAATTATTATGCAGAAGATAATTTGGAGGCGACTGAAGCTAATAATGGAAAAGATCGATGTATATTATGTTTTGACGAACTCGTTAAAGTTGGTGGTGCATTGGAGAATTGGTTGTTGATGGTGGCATGTATGATGCCAGACACAACATGTGAACAAAGTTTGTGGGGTTTTGGAGTTTGTGGATATGTAAAAGTTTAGGGTAATTCATTATAGAAATAAAGAATCATGTTTGAGTGTTCATGAGAGTTGTCGGAGTTTTTGCATGTGTCTGCAAAGCATATAAAGTGAGGTTGGACTTCTATACCACTTGATGTAGGACAAATGGATTTTGATATTGCTTGATGTATGGCAAAAAGAGAAATTGAACGAGAAAGAAGAGGAGAGACAGAAATAACGAGATAGAGAGAGAAAAGAAAAGGGATTAGAGAGAAATAGAAAAGAGATGGAAGGAAGAGAATAGCACTAGGAGGCACACTGAGTGGTAAAGACCTTTTGTTCCATTCAAACCAAGAGGTCATTGATTTAGATCCCCTTGAGGCATCTTCGTAGGATGTATAATATCCCGCGAGTCACTTGACTATCAAGGTTGTAAGATAGTCTCATGACTACCGAGGTTGTAAGTTAGTCTCTTAACTACCAAGGTTGTAAGATAAGAATAGTCTCCGCTTAGAGCCTGATAAACAAAGAAAGGTCGTTTGATTTTTGGTAATAAAAAGTAATATAAAATAGAGATTTAGGGAAGGGAACCAAGAATATATAATAGAGGAGGAGAAACAAAAAATACGGAATAAAGAGGAATTAGGGTTTTTCAAATAATTGTTTTATTTATTTATCAACTCCACTCTATTGAAAGAGTACATTGAAGTCTATTTAGGCCAAAAACCAAATTTAACTCAAATAAGAAAGCTTAATTGATCTCTTCAAATTAGTAACTTAATATACCTAAAATAATAAAATGAAATCCTATACAAACAAGCAATTCAAAAAGTTCCTCTTGTAGAAAAAAAGAATCAAAATATTCCCTAAATTGTTTTGTCATCGAAAACCTTATTTGCAATGGCAATATGGCATATCATTTATTTGAGTTGATTTTATTACAAAAGAATGTGGAAATATAATAATCTGGGTGTATGAGCTGTTCAACAATCTATTAGAGTAGAAAATCTAGATTCAGATGGGCTCACCACGTCAGCAGTATGCCTGCTCAATCAAGTTGTGTGACCAGTATAAAGTTTAAACTCTTCTCCTCTCCTTTTTTTCCTTCTATCTAACTTTCTGCACGCATAACTATGTGATCGGGCAGGCGCACCAGTGATGTGGTGCACAAGCCCCAACCAAGATTTGTTTTTTCATAAGAAGTTTTGACATTAGGTTCTGTAAAAATTCTCATGCAATTGGCTTTCAAAAGGCTTTAAAGATTAATGCTTTTACTATGGTAACAGTATGGAGAGAAATTGAGGATAGATAATGTTATGTAAATCAGTTCAGACCCTGAAAAGGTGGGGGATGGGGTTTGGATATTCAACCAATATGTTCTCAATGCAAGATGGAAATTCTAAAGATATACTAATCTTTGTACTTGATTTAAAAATTTTGCCATTGTCTTTTCTGTGTTGCTTTTCAAACTTCATTGTTTTGCAGTAGCTTTGGATATATTTCTAAGAATCTGTGTCACAATTATTTCAATTCAATTACCCTTTTTATTATTATGTAGTATCGGGTCTGTATTCTGATTAACGTATGATATTGCCAAAGTATTTACTTCTTCACATAAATTATGTTCTTGCAAATTTATGAGTCAATTGTGAATCCAAGAATGTCAATAGTTGGTCAAACGGTTAGTCTTGTGTGCAAATAAGGATGTTAAGATGGATGGATGCCTGGGCAGGAACAAGACAGGTAATCAATGTACTTTGAGAAGCCATCAGTATCAACAACCGACAACCAAGGTAAGAGAAAAGACATGACCATAATAAACTGTCTTCAAAGTAAAGACGTTAAGATGGATGAGTGCAAATGCTAGAGTATATGGATAATTAACAAATTTCTGGGAATCTAGTGCCTAGCAGTATCAACTACTTAGGTCAATAATTTAGAAGTTGCCTAAAGAGGCTTGGTTATCAGGTTATGTTTAATGAAGCAAATGGTTACATCAGAAAGTTGCTTGGTCTGGATTGACGAGTGCAAATGCAAGAGGATACGGATAATTAACAGATTTTTGGGAAGCTAGCTGTATCAACTACTTAGGTCGATAATTTAGAAGTTGCCTAAAGAGGCTTGGTTATCAGGTTTTGTTTAATGAAGCTAATGGTTACATCAGAAAGTTGCTTGGTCTGGATTGAAGATTTTACGGGGACAAAAAGAAGTCTCATATTTTTGGCATTTATAGCTTTTCAGCCAATGAAGATCTGTTCATGATCAGATAGCTTTTCGAGTACTGAGGCAGTGTTTGTTTTTTCGTCTAAATTTTGAATAGGTCCGAAGTTGATGGAAGTTTGAGCAATGACTAAAATATAAATTTGAATGATATGTTTGTTTTTTCATTTATGATGTCTAAATATAAACATCTGAAAATTGGTAATAAGACATATATATCCTTACAACTATTAATTGTTTTATGTTTTTGTATTTAATATAATTATTTTTGTTTATATATTTATAACATTTAAAATTTTTAATTAATTAGACTAATATTTGAAAGTATGTATTTCAATTTTTTTTTTTTTTGAAAGTATTAATTATTATTACTTAAATTTACATTTACAAAAATATAATTGATAAATATTAAAGATATAACTAATGAATAAATAATTAAACTATAAATTAAAATTTTTTATTAAAAATTAAGGAGGAAGTGTGCTTCATGCGCTTTGTCAGACGGTGGAGAAGGAGTTTTAATAAATAATGTTGTAATTGTTAAGTTGTCTAAGGATATTTTTGGAAGAAAGGTGTTAAATATATATTAAGTGATCCAAGCTTCAAATAAAGGTTAAGTTTTTTAACTTAATATTTTTAGTTGTTTTTGGCCCATTTTTAGATCTTAGATGACTTGCAACATCAACCAAAACATCCATCTTAAAAGTGACTTTTAAGATCAATTCAAATCTTAGGTGGAAAAAAAAAACAGACCCTAAGGTTTTTGTTCGCCCAAAAAAAAAAAAATGTTGGTGTACTCTATCTATTTGTTGTAGTTTAACATATTATATTACCAAGAATTGGATGGTGTACTCTGTTAGTAATTCCTTGAGCATCTCAATTTCCTTAAATGGGTGAAGTACAAACGTTATGCCATGAAAAGAGGTTGTGAGACTGTGGCTCCTTGCTTATATATTGTGAACTTACCTTCTCAATTGGGTATTAAACCCTTGTTGGATTTATTATTTTTTGTTGATTGTTTCACCTTAAAATAACCTGGTGAGTGTTTTAGATAGTTTTTGTTGTTTCCTTAGATGGCCTTTGTGGACTGTTTGTTCACATTATCTCTTTGTTAATAAAATTTCTTGTTTCCTATAAAAAAATAAAAAAATAAAAAATAAAAATAAAAAAAAAGATGACCAAAGGGGTACTTCAAATTGAAGTTGCCAGTTTTGGGCAGGTTTTGGACTATTTAGCCATCAATAAGCATTTGTGCTTGTTGATCTTTACGTTTCCAATTGTCATTAGACGCAAAATTTGCATAATATATTTCTATTTGCAGAAAGTCCTTTTGTAGTTTTAGGCAGTAGCCTTAACTTTAGTAATGCATCAACTCCTATATGTAAGACAAAATTCAACTATATATCGTTTACTGGCACCTCTTTGCACACATGAATGAACTTCATCCATTCACAATATTCAGATGCTATGGTCTTGTTGAGCTATTTTTCTGTGTGAGGGCTCTCCAAGGAGATTTATTTGTCATAGTAAAATTACTGGAAAGGAGGATATAGGAGTGGAACAAGGTAAAGTTTTACAGAAATGATTAGGAAGAAAGGTATTCTTGATTTTTCTATGGTTGTGGATATCCAAGCAGCTGATTTAAAATCTCTGTATTTAGATTAAGATCTCCAGTGACATTGTGCATGAATTAAAGTAGATGGTGTTTCTGTAAGACTATAAGAGATATGGCATAATTGAAATTGAGAGGTGAAGATTCCTGGATTGTTTCTTTAAACATGGCGTTCTATATGTTGAGAAATGATTATCTTGTGGTGGATTCTTAAGAGTCACACTTGGCAGTGAAGACTGGTTGCACTATACTGTATCCCAACATGGGGAGAGTAAACTCTGCTGTCTCCAGTATGGTATATATGTGATTACTGATCTTGAGTTGAGCCCAATTAGTCTGTCAGTATAGTTGTAAAAACCCAAAATTAATTGTAACAAATTTGTGATATTGTGGAACTTCTGAACAATTGCTTTTGGTCATTTCGTATTCTAGTAAATATAACTCTTCTCTTTCCCATTTCATGCTCTTGTGCAAAACACTTCTCTGTCTGTTCAGCAAACAGCTTCAGTTTTTTTTTTTTTCTTTCGTTTCCTGATGAAGAAAATCAATGGTTTGTATAATAGAACGGTCTCTCCGAGAGAATAATGGTGATTTTGAGGGAGGGAGATTGGAGAAATCAACCAATGGACCGGTGCTGTGCAATCAAGCAACTCAGCATTTTGAAGAAGGTTGTTTGGAGCACATTTGCTCCCATGAGGTTCTTCGGGATGTGCAGCCTGTTCTGGATTGCAATATGCCTAACAGAATTATGAGAAAGGTATGCTTTTATTAGTAGTTTGAGTCTGTGATTTCTCTAGCCTCAATCAATGAGTTCCTGGCTTTGTCTAGTGAACTGCTTCTTTTCTGAATGCTTCTGTTTGATCTATGTTCAAAGAAATTACATCTTGGATGGTGAACAAATAAACTTGGTAATATTTCCAACTATTTTTGTAACAACAAATAGACTTGGTAATGTAATCATGAATAAGATGCAAAAGAAGTGCTAGAAACTCAAATTTAATCATCATTCAATTTGTCTTTCCTGAGATAGGCATCATTTAAACTTTCATGGAGATGCAAAGGTGAAAATAGTGATCAGCACAAACATGATATAGTGTATTTTGAAAGAGGAAATATAACAACTGCTGAGCGCAGCAGTAAACAGGTATTGTTTCTATTAATGTGATGCTTTCTTTTGTCTACACTTTCAAGTCATTTTGTTGCTTTGTGATACTGACGTGTTACTTTATTTGCAAATGTTTTCCTTACACTTGTAAATATATTTTTCCCTCAGCTAGTCTAATAGTTTGAATTAGTTTACTTATGGTTTACCTTCAGTCTTTTTTAACACTCTCTTCCATTACAGATTTCTCTGAAGTGGGAATCAAATCCACAGACAGTCCTTATTTTGACAAAACCAAATTCAACCTCTGTTCAAATTTTGTGTGCAGAAATGGTCAGGTGCGGATAAATTAATGTCACCTTTTTTATTTGTGGTTAATATATACCATATTCAAACTGTGTGGATTTTGCAAGCTGTATTAATGGAAATAGCTCTTGCTCATGGTGCTTAAATTTATCATTTTAGTTGCTATGTGCTCCTAAATGATGGTTATGACTAAACGTAATTTTACTGGCTTGTGGTCATGGACTGATAGGATTGCCCTGCTGTAGTGTTTCCTTAACAATAAATTACAAGTCCAACATGAATGATACTGCATTTTAATTAACTTGCTTGTTCTGTTTCCGTTGTCCTACAGTCAGATACACTAGTCACCTGAAAAAGCAATAGAAGAGTATATACCGATCGATGCCACAACCTAATATGCTAGTGTTTTGGGTTGTAAGACTATCCAACAATATATGTACCACTTCTTATAAACATTAAAAGTACAACAATTATGCAAATTTAACATGATATCAGAATCTTCGAGGCCAAGCTTTGCCAAACGACAACTAAAAAAAAGGGTGGCCAATCCAAGCTCACTTTGTGAGGGACAGTGTTAGAGAACCCACATATGAAGGTAGAGAAGATGAGAATGAATTTCATATTGAAAACATAAGAAATAGAAGGGTATATATATACAAATGGATGTCACAACTCAAAAGGTTAGTCTTTTGGGTTTGTAAGGCTATCCACTAATATATATTAATTCTCATAAACATAACAAATACAACAATTATATAAATTTAACACCAAGAATATTTGAGAATATTATTTATTATAGGCATTTGTGCTCAACTTGTCAGATTGCGAAAATGAATCTACTAAATGGGAGTGCTTCAAAAATAAATTTTCCACCTTCCAACAAATTTTTGTTACTTTCTTTTTTAGTAGCTTTGTTCTCTTAGTTTTTTTTTTTGTTTTTTTTTTTTTGTTTACTCTAATATTGGAATTGTTGGTTGCCTTAATGATTTAAATAGATTTATGCTGGAATTAGAATTTGTGGTTCCCTCATTCTTGATTTTCTGTTCGCAGATGGTTAAGAGAGCAGAGAAAGTTGAACATTTATGTGGAGCCACGAGTACAAGTTGAACTTCTAACAGAATCATCTTACTTTAACTTTGTACAAACATGGAAAGATGGTAAGCAGTGGTATTTTTTCTATCTAGAAATTTAAAATAAAGGTTTATTCAACACCCTTACAAGTTATAACCTCAGACAAATGATTACAATGAGGGGATTTCACATTTAATCTCTAAGGTTGGGTGACATCTTTGCTGCTGTATGTGAAAAGCTTAGCATATTGTATTTATGACCTCAAAATCAATGTTATTCCTCTGCATTTGGACAAATTCATGTGGCTTCTTAAGTTTAACTTGATTCATGTATATACTCTGATAATATAATTATTCTGTACTAGCTCTATATTAAATTAAGGAATTTAGTTCTGTCAAACTTGTTCAAACACTGGTTTGTGTCATATTCTCTGTGGTAAAGGTCAGTGTGATGTAAGGGTGCTCCATTGTTTGCGCACATACAATTTTGAAGCTTTTCACCATTTGATTTTGGGGAAGTGATAGCATCTTTTACATGATTGAAGCCACATTTGACATATTTTTAACTTACCATTCTTGTGTCTTAATAAATTATATTAGGATAAAACATAAGTTTTATTCACTTATCTTAATTTCGCTTAGGATTTTTCCATTGATGAGTTGATCCTATTGCTTTCCAGACAAAGAAATGTTGCTCTTGCACACAAAAGTTGACCTTGTGGTAACTCTTGGTGGAGATGGAACTGTCCTTTGGGTACGTGCGTCCAATCTTACTATATTTAAATACATGAGATGATAAGAGTGACTTAGGTTATTAGAGTATTGATTTTTGTTGGTGGATCTTGGTATGATCAGATTCTCTTTGTTGCTGCTTGAAAAGAAATTGTGTTTATATTTGTCTGTTCTATATTTTTTTTACCTTTTTGTCTATATTAGTGTATGCAGTTCAATCGTCTGATATTTTACCTTTTTGTCTATGTGTACAAAACTTGTCTGGACAATTATAGAAGAATGAATCTCTCATTTGCTTAAAATATAAAATCTTGAGTGTTAAATCTTGTTAGAAATCTTTTACATAGTTTAACTATTGTTATACTTTTATGTGTCTTCTATACATATTAACAGCTTTATCATTGTCTACAAATCGTTGCACTTTTTGTTTTATCAGCAAGAGAATTAAGATAATCAGAAATAGTAATCTATTTCCATGACAGGTCCTGACAAAATTAAAATGTAAAATCAATTAATAAATAAAAATAACAAATCAACGAGCAATTTTTCTCTGGATAAACCGGTAGCAGATTCTTAAAAAGAAACAAGTAAACAATACATGAAATATTGTAAATAGAGGAAGAGAAAAAACTGAGAAATGAAATAGAGTACCTATGTTATCCGTATATGAAATCACTCATCTATGATTGACCTTCTCTATGATGCTACATATGGAACTTAGCTCATCTATAAGCATTTGCCGCTTTGTGTCTTATAATTGTTTTTCTGGTTCCCTCCCTCTCTCTGAAGGAAAACAATTGTATAGTTACATTCCTTTATGATATTTGGAATTACCAAATAAATGCAACTAACAATCTAACCAACTTCCTTTCAATTTTTTTTTTTAATTATTATTACAATAAATAAACCAAACACCATCCCACCCCATCCTGATGTATGTGAGATTTGAACCAAAACCTCTAGTACAACAAAAATAAAACCGTACCAGCTATGCTAGCTACTGCCAACAGCCAACTTCATTTCATGTAAAAGGAGTTAATGCCCAACTATATGATGCCTTTCTTAATGTAAGGAAATGAACTTTGTTACGTTTTGGGATTATATTCTTTAAACATTGTGGCATTTTTGCTTTGAGTTGCTAGAAACTAGAAAGTGATTTGTTTTTAAAGAATCATTTTGGTTTTCACATCGGAAGTCTATGGAAGTTCAACATTTGAATTATTCAGTCTTAAGGCATGTCCTATGAAAAAGAAAAATGGCATGTTATAAAAACTTTTGTTGTATTTTTGAAATTTCACCAATATTAAGTTGCCTCCATATAGCGAAGTTTATAGAATTAACTTTGATCATACTTGTTAGGGCCCTTTGAAACTTATTATATAACTGCATAAAGAATACACCGATCCTGTTTTAACTTATGATCTTGTCCTTAAAAGTCATAAATCACTGATCAGAAGAGTGGACACACAACTACACAAGTATTAAATATTCAAGTAACCTCTGTTGACTGCTTCAGCTATTTCAGTTTAAGTTCTTCATTCATCAGTATATAGCCTTTGTTTTACCTGTTGGTGCATTATATAGTAACTTTGTTTTTTCGTAATAACCGAAGAAAGTTTTCTGTTAATGTAAATATTCCAATAACATTGGTTATATTCATCTGTTGAAGACACACTGTGTCTTATATACCAAGTGGGGAAAGGGTTGAACTCTTGTTGGTCTTTTCTGACCAGAATTTGATCCAATATGTAGCAAGTTAGAAACCGCCAACTTCAAATGTAGGAAATGAAGGTTTAATGTAATCATTTTTCATGGTCACCGTGTGAGTGAAATTATCTTTGGAAATTATGTCATGCACTTTGTATTTACATAACTAGAGTCAATTTATGTTTGGAATTATTTTAATTGTTGATTTTCTTACATTGATACCTTATGAAGAAGTTACCACCTACTTTTTGTGCAGTCAGCATCAATGTTCAAAGGGCCAGTTCCTCCTATCGTCCCATTTTCTTTAGGGTCTCTGGGCTTTATGACCCCATTCCGTATCCTCTATCTTTCTTTAAGGAATTTATTTTCCTTGCAAATAAAATTGATAGTTAAATCAATTGCTGGAAATATTGGCCTCTCTTTCAGGATTTAGTTTTAAATAATGATTCTCGTTATCTGTCCAAATTTAACTTTAAAGTGTTCTTTAACATTTTATAGATAGTGAGCATTACAGAGATTGCCTTGATTCAGTTTTAAGGGGTCCCATTAGCATAACATTACGAAATCGGTTACAGTGCCATGTTATTAGAGATGCAGCTAAAAACGAGTACGAAACTGATGAGCCTATACTTGTTCTGAACGAGGTCACAATTGACCGTGGAATATCATCATACCTCACAAATTTGGAGTGCTTTTGTGACGATGCCTTTGTCACATGTGTCCAAGGGGATGGATTGATTTTATCAACTACATCTGGTAGCACCGCATACTCATTGGCAGCCGGAGGATCAATGGTACATCCACAAGTATGTTTCAACTATGGCATCTGAAATGCTTCTCTTATCTTTGAATCCATTACTTAGTCTAAAAGGAAATATAATTTTTTTTTTTTTTAAATCCAAAATTTATAAAGGACTTTTTAATGAAAAAAAAGAAATGAGGAAAATCAGAAGGCTTTGTTGTTATCTCATAATTTTATAGGATGAATAGGACGAAGAACATTTAAGTTAAGAGTGGACTATCAATCCAGCTTTGTGTGCATTGGAGATGACAAATACTTTCATTAATGCACATAGAACATGTAATCCTAACTTTTGAATAAGGTCACTTTAATTTTCATTATTTCTCTAAAATAGTTGCAATATGATATCTCCTATCAAGAACATAATAAAATATGACATCTTATTTTAAGAATATAATAAAACACGCATTTCTGTTGTTGCAGGTTCCTGGCATCCTTTTTACACCAATTTGTCCGCATTCTTTATCCTTTCGGCCTTTGATACTACCTGAGCATGTAACTGTGAGAGTGCAAGTGCCTTTCAATAGCAGAAGCCCTGCTTGGGCATCGTTCGATGGCAAGGACAGGAAACAGTTAGCACCAGGAGATGCGCTTGTGTGCAGCATGGCACCTTGGCCTGTGCCTACAGCATGTTCAGTGGATTCCACTGATGACTTCTTCCGCAGCATCCACGATGGCCTCCACTGGAATCTGAGAAAGACTCAGTCATTTGATGGCCCTCGAGATTTATAACTCTTATTTCATCTATGGTTTTCTCGATTACAGAAAGCAACTCTTGCGGATCTGACTCGCTGTATCTAAGATACCTAGCACTACTGTAGCCTGGGGGGGAAGTATTTAAAATGGTGTAATTTATATTTTAGTTACAGTTTTCACCCTCGGTGAAGCATAGCACATCTGTAGTGTTTTATTCAGCTGACGGTCTCGAAAATTGTAGGGGATTAATATTGTATGTGAAGAGATCAATGTCAGTCCTTTCTCTGAAGAAAATTGTAATTCTGGACATAACCACCAAATGAGTAGATACAAGAATACAAAATTGTTATAAGTCAGGTTCATATAAGCTACCTTTAACCAGTTTCTCTCTCGCTCTCTTCTATTTTTTTTGGTTGTGTGTGTGTGAAATGTGAATGTATGGAAGCATGATTGCCCTACCATGGAAATACAACCACCAGAGAGAAACTTCTAGATATTTTCCACCATTTGCTAATGCTTCTCCCTGGTTTAATTGTCAGCTTTTACAGATGGATCTGGTGATTGCTCCTTGGCAGATAGAGTCTCTGGTGTGGAGAAAAGCCAGAACAAAGTCAATCCATTAGTTGACAGCAGTGGATTCGGCACCTCTTAAAGGTAACACAGATTCACTTATCTTCTCATAGATTCCAAAAACTATTCAAAACTTGTTAATTGCTTGTTTCTGCTACAAAATGTAAAGATGTCATGAGTTTCATTAAATCAAAAATCTGGTATATGCACGTATTATATATGTAGTAATTATGTTTTTGGAGGAAGTACTTAGGTGGCAAAGCAGTTGGCAGTTGATATACTTAGAAGAAACTAGCATCATTTTCTAGACAGAAAATGTAGCAAGTGTTTTCCTGATTTTAGGAATGGTTTTTACTCAATAGAACAATCAGTCCATCTTTCTAGGCTTGCCAAGCTTGTTTGTGACAGAAATTACAATATTACATGCTTTAAAATAGCTCATGCCTAGAAAATTATCAGCTTGCAGCGAAATTATGTCTCGAGTGATTATTTTAATGTTAATGTAAGAATCAAGTAAAGGTTTGCAGTATGGGCAATGCAAAATCTTGGACATCTTGATATGGCATGTTAAATAAAATGTCCCAAGCTCCGATTAGTTCTCATTAACTGTTTGTTTTATCAATCCACATGTTAATATTTTATTGTTTTGTTATACTCTTTAAGGTAGCTTCTAACACACGATACCCATTTCCCTTTGATCGAGATTTTATTAACGTCAACTTACTTGGTTGAAGTTTTAATATCACATGATTGCCAAACTTCACCTAAAATTATGGATCTTAGTACGTACCCTTCCAAAGTTTTATCTTAATTGTCAAGTTTTCGATTCAAAGAATGGTACTGATGGGTCAGTGACATAAAAACCATGTCCATTTTCATTTTCTTTCACCGTCTAATTTTCAAAATGTCCTCTTCCACTGCAGCTATCAACTTCAGCCCGATTCAACAAAAACTCCTCCACCATGCATCTCTTGGAATTTTATGCAAATCTACAGCTATTATTTCTGTCCTAGTCCTCTTTTTGTTCTATACTTTATTGTATAACAATCCCGATAACCATTCTTCTCATCTTTTGATGTCCTTTGTTGAACACAAATCGCCTGTAACGGCAACTTCACTAGACATTACAGATTCTCCTACCAATATTAGCCACATTATGTTTGTGTTGGTGGGTTGCAACCGAACATGGAAGTATAAAAGATCATACATTGAAGCATGGTGGAGAGAAAATATAACTAGGGGAAATATTTGGTTGGATGAACCTCCCATGGAAGATCTTCTACCGTGGCCTTCAACGTCTCCGCCTTTTCAGGTTAATGAAGACATTACTAAGCTGAAGGTATACCCTAAACTTGTCAACCCAGTTATGGTTCGAATCTATCGGTCGATTCTAGATACATTTAGATTGGGAGAAAATAAAGACGTACGATGGTATGTGATAGCGGACGATGACACACTGTTTTTGGTGGATAATTTAGTTGAGGTATTGGGGAAGTATGATCATAGTAAGTATCATTACATTGGGACAAATTCAGAGTCCATAAAATCAAACTATGATTTCTCATTTGAGATGGGTTATGGTGGAGCTGGATATGCTTTAAGTTATGCACTGGTAGAGGAATTGGTGTCGAAGATAGATGGATGTATAGAGAGATATCCATATTTGTGGGTTAGTGATCATCTATCGTATTCATGTGCAGCTGACTTAGGAGTTGATCTAACCATCGAAAAAGGATTTCATCAGGTAATCAATCCTCTCAATAACTAATCTACTTATTGTTCAAGCAAGAAAAACACATTTATAGAATTCAATTAATCATATAATAGATCTAAGTACAAGTTTTACTTTTTATTTATTCATTCTTGTCCTCTGTAAATTCACACAAGAAAATTTTCTTATTTCGGGTTCTATCCATGATTATATTTGGTTAAAAAAATAAATTCAAAAGGAGACAACTAGCTACAGGGAGAAAAGGAAAATGATCATAGCTTAAAATCTATAGTTTAGAACTTCATATGTAAAAAAAAGTTAAAAACTTATAACTTCTTAAGGCCAGTTTGATATTACTGTAATTTTTATAATAATCACTCTTAGCTATGTGAAGTTAATCAATAGATGTTTGGTTAATTATACTTTTAAAAACCACTGTATAGCTCAAAAGCAATATATATATTTGGTAATTTTATTTTAAAAGTTCTGATATTAGTTATAATAACTAAAATAAACATGATCTTAGAATTTATTTCATTTTTTTCATTAATTATATATATATATATATAATCAATATTTAAGTTGAATATTTAAATTAGAAAAAAAAAAATCCATAAGAACAATAAAAATATTTTTAAAAGATTTTATAAATCAAATCAATATTTAATTAGAATATTTAATTTTAAGATGAAATAAGGTATATAAATGATTTTAATTTGATTTCATAAGGATAATAATGATATTTTAAAAGATTCATTAAATACTGAAATTGATTATTCCATAATCACTTTTTAAAAGTAACTTACTTCTCAAAATCACTATTAAAACTTGTAAGACTATCAATTAATCACTTTTGGAAGTTTTATCAAACATCATTTTGTGTCATAATTATAAAATAAGATGATTTTAACTTCTTAAAAGTAATATCAAACTGGCCCTTATAATTTTTTTTATCTAATTTCGTGACCTAAACAAGGGTCCATTGTCTTGTTGGTTGGAGATTTCAAAAATGAAGCTCCATTATACCACAAAATGCGAGAAAACCCATCCCCTTGAGTGGTTATCCGACTCGGACATAAAATAAAATGCAGACTAATTATACAATATACCAAACACGCCTATGCATAAAAATACAATATACCATATAATTCTTTTAAAAATTAAAGAAGAAAATAAATAAATAAATAAATAATTTGCTTGTTATTATTAATTCTTGCAGCTGACTTTGAGATAATATTAATACTTGCAGATTGATCTTAGGGGGGACATTTCTGGGCTGCTATCATCTCATCCAAACTCTCCTCTCCTGACTCTGCACCATTTCGATGAAGTTGAGCCCATCTTCCCTTCCAAGGACCGCTCAGAATCTGTCAAGCACCTCATGACCGCTGCGAAATTCGACCAGTCCCGTGTCCTTCAACAAACCATTTGCTATCACAGACAAAGCAACTGGACATTCTCCATATCATGGGGCTATTCTGCTCATGTGTACGAGAGCATATTTCCTCGTAGCATTCTAAGACGACCTCTCGAGACATTCATGCCATGGAAGAAGGGCAGACCCCCGTTGCACATGTTCAACACAAGGTGGCGGAGCAGTGATCCCTGTGAAGCTCCTCATGTTTTTTTCTTGGAAAATGTTGATCAAAGCAGTGACCGAGTTGTTAGTGTTTATACTCAAAAATGGGCACGTAATATGAGTGCTTGTTCATTGAATGGGAACCATTCGGCCGATCCCATCTCTAGTATTCAAGTTTCCTCACCGGCAATTGGACGCAAAGAGGTGAGTTTTTGTGTGACTATTCTACTTGTACGTACATTTGCAGAATAATTAAAGAATCGCATTCACATATGTATTGATAATTTATGTTCAAATTTCAGGCAGGAAGAATAGAATGCTGCGATGTTGAATACGAGAGTGGTAAGGAAGTAGCAAGAGTCAAGTTAAGGGCTTGCATGAAAGGTGAAATGTTGGCTTATTAATTCCTTATTGTAAAAGTTAATTAATGCAATTATGAGAAGGAATTAAGATCACAATTAAACTATATCAAAATAGAAGTTGATTTTTAGGATATATAGTTCTTTCTATTGAGGGAAAATATTAAGGAGAAATATAAGATGAATTTGTTGTAACAATTATATTCTTTTAATTTATTGTAGTGGCGATTTGTCAAAATTTCAAAGCGCATGTAATTTCTTATACGTGTTTGTTTCACACTTTCATCCGTCCTAACTTACTTGGCATTATCACAGTTTAATCACAATTTAAGTAGAGTTATATGTTAGGGCCAATTTGGTATTGTTGTAACTTTTTTTATAATCAATATTAGCTGTGTTGAAGAAATAATCAACTGTTGAGTTAATCAATAGATGTTTGGTTAATTGTACTTTAAGCAGTGTATATATGTTTCGTAATTTTATTACAGAAGTGCTGTGATTAGTTGAAATGACTAAAGTAGATAAGATTTTATAACTTTATTTCATTTTTTTTTCATTAATTATATATATTAAATTATTATTTAAGTATAAATTTAAATTAGAAAATAATTTCCATAAAAACAATAGAAATATTTTTAAAAGATTTTATATATCAAATCAATATTTAAGTAGAATATTTATTTTAAAAATGAAATAAGGTATAGAAATGATTTTAACTTGATTTCATAAGGATAATATTGATATTTTAAAATATTCATTAAATGTTGAAATAGATTATTCTATAATTACTTTCAAAAAGTAACCCCCACATATTTCACAAAATCACGGTAAAAACTCGTCAGATTATCAATTAATCAATTAATCACTTTTGGAAGTTTTACCAAACATCATTTTTTATTAAAATTATAAAATAAATTGATTCTAACTTTTTAAAAACAATACCAATCTGACCCTTAGAATAATAGAAAACAAAATTGTCCATCAAAATGAGGTGACAAACTGATTTGTAACTACCATTTGATCACACGAAATGAGATTGGTCTGGTGATAAACCCTCACAACTATACAATTAGGTTACGGGTTCGAGTCATCTTCATTCCAAAAAAACCCCGAAATTATATAATAGTGTAATACTTAAAATATAAATAAATAAATAAATAAACCATTTGATCAAAGCATTGTTTTGTAAATAAGCTGACACCACAACATTTGGATAACATTTTGGGCAATGTTGTATTTTTCAAGCTGCGTTTACTAATTGGGAATGAAATGGATCGGAATTAAGTTCTACTTGAAAGGGAATGGAAGGAAATCAGAATTAAGTTACTAAATTTCATTCCAGCGTTTACTAGCTTTTTAGGAATAAAAAATGTAATGAGGATAATACAAAGTTGATTACAAAAATACCCTTTTTTATTTAGTATGTTGAATTTTTTATTTTTATTTTTTTATATATCAAAAAATATATTTTATATTACTCATAACATTATAACCAAAATAATTAACGTATTTATATTATAAATTTTTTAACTAATTAGTTTAATATTAATTAAAATTGAGAAATTATGCAAATTAATTTGAACACATAATTAATTTTATGCTATCATCGCTAATCCACTGTGTATATATATATATTTTCAAGTCAGTACGTACTGATATAACTTACATCATTTGACTCAAGTGTGTATGTACTTGTGGGTGTTTCTCCATAATCAGTGGCCCACATGCAACATATTTGTGAAGTTATATCAGTGCGCACTGACCAGAACGAGAATATATATATATATATATATAGTCTTTTTCTCCTAAGTGCGCACTGATGAATATTTATTAGTTTGTTGCATGTGGACCACTAAATTATGGATGAGCACTGACAAGTGCATACACACTGGGTTAAAGCAATTGAATCAAGTGGTTCACATACAACACACCAATAAATATTCATCAGTGTGCACTGAGGAGAAAATTTTCATATATATATATATATATAATTTGAAGAATTACAATTTATAGCTATTGCAAAAGGACTGTCGGGACATACCAAGATTAGACAATACATGAATGCGCATAATATTTTTTGAAAAACTTATTTATATATATATTTTTTATAATGTTTTATAATTAAATATTTTTTGTTTGCTTTACTTGATTTGAAAAGTCCATTTTGTCCTTACACCGTTAAGTCCGCTGTTAAATCTAACTGTGGTTAAAGTGGTCAAGGATATCTTCTCGTAATTAAAGTAAAAGTTTGATCTGACAGTGGTATAGGCAAATGTGAGGGTATGTTATACCCTAAAAAAAAATATATTGTAGAGCTGATTAAACAGGATATCAAAATTACCCATTGGTAAGGGGACTCGACCCATTAGGGGTTTATGGGCGGGTTTAGTGCCTACAATTTATGTTAAGGTATGAGGTTGATATTATTTTCAATCCTTGATTTAATTTTGGAACGGTTACAGGATTTTAAATCTCCACTCTGACCCATCCAACCCCGATACATATATATATATATATATATCAAGCACATTTTAGAACAAGAGTTCTAACTCATGGACATGAACACATGCAGTATATGTTGGACCGGCTACAATCTTAAAAGAAAAGAATACTTAGAGTCATTATTATATGAAATAATCAAATAATCAAGAAATAACTCACTCAGATTCCTTTAATTTGCGCTTCATGACATGTCTAGTGACATCGTAGCAAACCCTAGAAGTAATAAAGAAGAACCTGTGATTGATAACCAAACTGTACTTCAATGTTAAACAATGATAATATACCTCACTTTTTTTTTTTTTTCTTTTTTCATACTCTTCTATTAGTCATTAAAAAAATACGTTAATAGGATTGAGATGGTATAAGACAAAAAACCAATTCCCCTAAAAGGGAATCCCTATACCTGTACCGTTTGTTTTCGGGTGAGTATTCACAGAGAATGATATTTTTCATATAAATTGGGATCGATGATGATAATGGAAAACCCGTCTCTAACCTATACCATTGACATCCGTAAATATGAAACAAAGAATCAAAATCCTTTATAATTTTACGGTACGACTATTGTTTGGCTTGCGTTTATAGTTTCATTGACTGAATTTAATTGTTTTCAAAGGCCACAATCTCCTTTGCACAAATTTTGAAACCGTGAAAATTTCATTTTGTTATCTCAAATCGAAGACCGATATTTATTCTCTCTAAACCCAACAAAACCATAAAACACAAAAATTTTAAACCTAACACGTGTTTTTTAAAAAAAAAAAAAAAAATTGGAAAGGTTAATGCAAATTGATTGTATAGTAGAAACAGAAAATGTGTTCGACGAAAATGTCCTAAAGAGACATTGTCATATGAAACACAACCAAAACAACTTATGAAACAAAATCTTAATTAAAATGGATTGCCTTTTTCAATCGAACCAAGTATCTAACATTTACCAAACAATAGCTGTATAAAACAAACAAAAAATAATTGTTTTTCTTTTGTGATTTTTTTTAATAATAAAAACAATAATAAAAATGAAAATAAACGTTCAGAATCCATCAAATCATTTTATTTCCTTGTTATGACACTGATTTTGATTTTTTATATATTATTATGGTTCATGCTAGATTGGATGTTTAGCATGGGTGTAAATTTGGATGTTTAATTATTCATTTATGATAATATTTCAAATATATATATATATATACACATTTATGCTCTTTTAAATAAGGTAAGGTTATTTTAGTAATAAAAATTTTCATTAAAACATGATTGTGATGAAAACTTTTTTTGGGAAGAAATACTATTGACAATCCATTCATTATCTGTTTAAACTCCATTTTAATTTATTTTTTTATTAATGGCAATTTTAAATCAAATTAAAATTACTAAACAAGACAAGAAAGTTCTAGACACTTCAAACAATTAAAAATAAAAAAAAAAAGTTTAAAGAAGTTTTTTTCTATCTTTAGTTTTGTCTTCCACTTTTGTGTGTTTTTTGTTTCTTGTTTTACAAATCCTAAGATATATTCTTCTTCTTTTATTCAAAATAATTTTTATTTCACACACCATCAAACCCTCCATCATTATCATCACATGCATATATATATATATATATATATTGTTTACACGACCATTCTGTCAAGTCGTTTATTCAGAACTCTGGAGAGAAGAAAAAGAAGAAGAAAGAAAGGAAAAAAAAAAAAAAAAACTGTTTTTATCTCCCCATCTTGAGTTTGAAGGGAAGGTTTAAGAATCTTGGAAATATTGATTTATATATATATATATATATATATAAAGTTTTCATGTTTTCTTGTTCAAAAAAATTTGAATTTTTTTTTTTTTTTCAAATATCACCCATGTTCAATCATCATCATCATTAGAAAATGTATATATAAAAAAAAAATTTCTTTTTTCCAGAAAAATATAGTTTTACTCAATAGAATTTTTTTTACTCAACTTAAAATCCAAAAGAGAAAAAACAAATATTTTTTTTCCTATTTTCACAATTTGATCTCCAAAACAAATTTTTTATTGTTTCGATCTCCTCACTTTTTATTCATTTTTTTTTTATTTGATTACTTTACATCTCTTTTGTATTTCCTATTTCAAATTTTATAAAGAGGGGTATTCAAAATAGATAATATTAAAATAAAATGGAGTTTTATTTTTTATTTTTTATTTTTTATTTATTTTATTTTTTTTAAAATAAAGTGTCTTTTAAGAGTGCCAAAAGATAAAATGGATAATTTTGGAAAAAAAGAAGCGTTTAGAATTTTTTTAGAATAGTGTTATTGGCAACCCACTAATAATCT
Source organism: Acer campestre (assembly GCA_954870605.1). NCBI lineage: Eukaryota > Viridiplantae > Streptophyta > Magnoliopsida > Sapindales > Sapindaceae > Acer > Acer campestre. The sequence goes on from OX940800.1 coordinate 42,536,696, forward strand.
AATAATGCTTTGATTTTTAAAATTCAAAAATTTACTTGATTTATTTCCTAAATTGCCCTTTTTAATTATCTTTCAAATTTAACTCTCCCCATAAATACTCTCTATATATTTCTAAAAAATAAAAAATAAAAAACTGCTCTCTCACATACACACACACACATCCCAATTTTATTCTCTTTCATTTCGTTTATTACAATATGATCAAACTAAATTCTAATAAAATCCCACATCCATGAATAATGTGTTTATATAATTTTTTTTAAAAAAAATGCTTTAAACCCTTATTTTGTTTGCTTATTTTATTGCATACAACTTATATTATGTATTTTTTGTTCTTTTCATTGTCATTAAGTGTTTTTTTTCTCTCTAATGAACACAATATGATCAAATAATTTTTAATTTTTAATTTTTATCTTCCTATATATATATAAGTTTCTTTTTTTTTTTTTTTTTTTTTTAAATATATAAAGAGCATTTATAGAAAATATAGCATTTATGAGGTGAGTTAAATTTGTAAGATAAATAAAAAAAGGTAGTTTTGGAAATATATCAAATAAATTTTTAAATTTTAAAAACTGAGATATTAATAGATCATTAGTGGGTTACCAATAGAATCACTCTTTCTAAATATATATATATATATATATATAATGCCTTTAGAAATGAAGGTAAAAAGAAAAACACATGATTTTAAAGAAAAACTCTATTTTTTTGGGTAGCAATAAATTTTTATCCAATTACTATTTTAACCCTCACTATAAATATAGCTAAATCCTAACCCTAATCTAATATCTCGATTTGTCACTCACATCTAGAGAGACCAATTGGGGAAATAAATATGGATATGGATTCCCTCCTCATTTTTCGGTTTACTCCACAATCTCATATTGGACCTTGTTGACTTCATTTCTATGATTTCATCCGTTTGACTCTATTTGACATAAAATTTATAAATAATCAAATATAATAAAATTTACTCATACATCTTAAGTCTTAACAAAATAAATAATCCAGCATTCAAATATTAACAAAAGCTATCAATCTCATTCTCCTGTTACATGATAAAGATTCAAATAATTTATTTAAAGAAATTCATCAACATGCCAAATAAAATCTAACAAGAGAAACCAAGTTGTATGAACTATGAAGCGAACTTCAAATCTTTGAAGCACCTGCACCACTCAGACTTGATACCTACAATAAAATGCAAGAAACACATTAACGTGACTTTCAAAACAATGTCTATTATTTTTAAATAATAAAATTACCTCAATCACGTCATTCTCTTCATCAACGTGAATGTCACCAATACTGTTAACAATATTACCTAACAAGTGACAACAAAATAAATAAATTATAACAAGTAATGATGTTACACAACTAAAATAAGTAAATAAAATGAAAAGTTTGATGTTTAACATACCTCTTTTTCCAGCCCAAAGCCAATTTTGTGTGCACATTATTGCCTCCAAAGTTGATGGGAGAAGTCTATCATAATGTGTACACACAATTCTACCACTAGTACTAAATGAGGACTCTGAAGGAACTGTCGAAATTGGAATAGCTAAAATATCTCTAGCAATCTCAGACATTATAGGATATTTAATCCCATTAAGTCTCCACCAACCCAAAACATCAAATTCATGACTCCCAGGTAAAGTTTTTTCTTCCAAGTAACAATCAAATTCTGATTTTTCATTAAAACCACTACTTTCAATGTTCCATGAAAAGAAACCATCCAATGACTCTATCTCACCTCTGGAAGTCACATTCGAGCAAGAAATACCCTCATTAGCATCTTGAGAAAGTGGTTGACCAACTTTTGATTGATACTCTATAAATATATCTTCACAAAGTTTGCGCACATGTTTAACCTCATCTTCGGCTCTATCTTCTCCATAAATGAGAGGAAAGAAATATTGAGGAAGTTTTAATTTAAACCTTGGATCCAAAAGGCTTGCCATAGCTAGCACCCCATGTACATCATCCCAATATCGATCAAACTTTGCAATCATATTTGATGCCATGTTGCTTATCTCAACATAGCTAGAACTAAGCCACCTTCTCAATGCTAACTTAATTTCACAAATTTTAGGGAAAAAAAGATTGATTGTGGGATAATTTGTTCCAGAAAACATTTCCGTCACACTATAAAAGATTTTCAATCTATCACACATTTCTTTAGCCAAGTCCCAATCACTCTCTTCCGGCAAAGTTCTATATTGAGACTCGCATTGTTTTAAACTATAAAACACATCTTTATAATTTAAAGCAACACTAAGCATCAAATAAGTTGAGTTCCATCGGGTTTTGCAATCAAGAACTAACCTTTTCTCATAACACATATTCAATTGTCTTGTAGTCTCCTCAAATTTCTCCATCCTTTTCGGGGTCGCTGTCCAAAAAGCAACACTGTCGCGAATCTTTTCAATCCCACAATCAATGACTTCCAACCCACTTTTCACAATCGAATTTAAAACATGCGCAACACATTTCATGTGAAACAAACGTCCACACATGATCAATGAATTTGGAGAAACTTTATCCAACAAAATATCGATCATACAATTATTCATTGGACAATTATCAAGCGTCAAAGTTGATAACTTCCTATCAATATGCCAATCCAACAAACACTCCATTAATGCATTCGAAAGGTTTACTGCAGAGAGAGGGCATGGCACATACATAAACCTAACAAATTAATTTTAAATAAATTAATCTAATAATAAAATAAAATAATATAAAGTTATATCAAACGCATAAAACATATAGTATAAAAATTAAATAAACTACAACATTTTCTTTACCTCAAAAGTCGACTTTGTAGTTGCCATGAATCATCAATAAAGTGTGCTGTGACAGTCATGTAACCCCTCTTTTTATTGCTTGAAGTCCACAAATCCAAAGTAATAGCAACCCTACCCTGAATGTTCCCCAACAAGCTCATTTCCCTTGCCATTTCTTCCTCATACATCTTCACAATATCATTTCTAATAGTGTTCCTACATACAGGCTCAAATAATGGTTGGAGTGACCTACAGAAATCTCTAAACCCCTCATGCTCAACGATACTAAGTGGATAGTCATGCATCACAATCATCCTAGCAAGCTCACCCTTAGAAAAATTATTATCAAAATGTTGAGTTGTTAGGGTTTGACAAGAATTCTCAGTCCCACCCCCATCAACTTTTGACTTTTTTCCCAACTTTTTTCCTGATGATTGACTCTGATAGTTATCAATTCTTTTTTGTCCAGATCGCATCTTACATATTTTCTGATGGTCATGTAAACCCTTTGTACCCGCGCCAACAGCATATGCATGTTTACAATAGTTGCAAACAGCCTTTTCCTTACCATTTATGGAAACTAATTCATAATGTTCCCAGACACGAGACCTAAATTTTCTTTTTCGTTGTGGTAATTGAGATTGAATTTGACTACTACTTTTGTCAATATTAACAATAATTGAATTAACATCTTGATGTCGTGGTTGAGAAGACATTTTACCTACAAATAAAATCAATATAAAATCACAACTCACATAGAAGTATTTACTTGAATTCCATAAAAAGTAGTCATAAATCATAATGTTTGGCTACCTAAAACATTTAAAGAATACCGACTTCAATAACTAGTACAATTTTTACATACTCAACGATTCATGTACATTGGGTGAATGAAATCTCTACATATAGTTCACATGATGCATGATAAGGCCAATACAAGAACACATGAAAGGATGCATTTGCTAAAGCAAATAGATAACTGAAATCTTTCACTCAACCAAACAATTGCATTATAACATGTTCGATGCTCATGTATGAATAACAGCAACTGCAGATAAATTGAATAGCCATGATTTCAGTCTCAGAGATGAATCTTCTATATTTAAAGCAACTTTAAATTCTGGTTTTGAACATTCCAAACACATCTTTTTCTTTTCTGTTCTTTTTTATAAAAAAGAAAAAACCGACAACATAGCTATCATCAAGCAACATTCATAAATGAGCAGCAAACATGTTATAATTCAAGAAAAAAGAAAACTATTTCAAACAGATAGATACACAGAGCTAAGAGAGTGAAATAATATATAAATTAGCAGACATAAGTGGGACCCAATTGGCCCAACTGATATATATATATATATATATATGAATGAAGAAATTAACCTGCACTTGTGGTGATTGTGAGCTCTAACTTGGGTTTGGTATTTGGTGTTGCAATTGTGGAGAAGGTACAATGGCTCCTGATGTTGCTTCGGACAAAGATTCAATGGCTCCAGATGGTATTTTTAAGGCATTTTTGGAGATGGTAAGTCATGAATAATTTGCAACAAAACGAGTTAGTGTAGGATTCTCACTTCTGCATCACCATCAAAACTGAGCATTAGTAACCAGTAGAAGTCAAAAACTAAAAAGCATTAGTTTCTTAATTAACTTTAAGTAGTTGATTATGTTTGTTAGATCAAGATGGCAGATTCTTTGAGTGTCAACAATCACAACCACTAACACACTAAAAGGGAAGAAAAGGGCAAGCAGTTTTTGCCTTGACAAGCCAGTTTAGTGAGACATTTTATCGAACATTTGAATGACAATTTTAAAAGCAGCTACTGCGTCACCGTATATTTTGGCTTACAAGGTATTGAATAACTCAAAATTGACAATAAAGTTGACAGAATGATATAATAAAATAAAATGAACAGAGAGAAGATACCTTAGTTGGGTTTCGATTGAACGGTTTCAAAGCTGTTTGCTTTGTGGATGGTTGTAATGGATTCTGCAAACAGGTCAAAAGACTATCTCAACACAACAAACTTTCAAGTGATGAATTTAACAGCAATCTCTTTAGAGCAGATGCGACTGAGAAGTGAGAATTGAGAAAGAGAGAGATGGGGGATGCGGAGATGGGGTTAGAGAATGGGGATCTGGCAACCCATACCTATCCCCGTTCCCCAATTCACATCCCTAGAGGCCTAGACTAGACTAGCTACACTTTTACCCTTTTACCCTTTATATATACATGTGTCAATTATTTAAACGTTTTTTAAAATTAAAAAAATCAATGCACCTCTTTATATAGAGTCTATCAGTCTTTTTTATTTGTTTTTTAGACTTAAAAGATTGAAATTTGCTTGTTTGCATTGTTGGGTGAATACTGAAAATTCTAGAGGGGTTTTCTGTTTTGAGTTTGATTCATGTCTTGGAGGCATTAGTGATCATAACTGATCTTCTTTTTGTAAATTTTTGTTTTGATAATAGGGATTTTTTTTTTATATTTAAAAAAATAAAATAAAATAGGTATTTTGTAGATATGAAATGAGTAAATGACTGTATAGTTTTCACAATTTTTTTCAAGTAATCAAATAATATAGACATATTTATAGTATACTAATATGTATCATTACACTTTTATCATGTGTATTATTATGTGCTAATAAGACAAAAATCGATAGTTTCCATGCTCTATTTTTTAATTATCAATTTTGTTATAAAATTTTCAAATTTGAAACTGGGGTCCAAAAGCAGTTTTTCAAGCTTCAATTTTGTTTTGCTTCAATCCAGCTTCCATATTTTAGTCTTCTATCCAGCTTCAATTTTTACAACGATTTTGAAAACCTTTAGTTAACCCAAATGATGTGTTATTACCGCACAAATCATAGGATAATATGGTGAATGAACAAATTAATCACTTGCACATCATTTCAATTTTGTTTTGCTTCAATCTAGCTTCCATATTTTACAACGATTTTGAAAACCTTTAGTTAACCCAAATGATGTGTTATTACCGCACAAATCATGAGATGATATGGTGAATGAACAAATTAATCACTTGCACATCATTTGGATTGGTTTTTGAACTAATTTTTTTGTTGTCTAGCTCTAGCATGCTTTCAAGGAATTAACATATTTTCATTAGTATTATGTAGAGTTTGTTACCTTTAAATTTGCGCAAATGGATGAGACAAGATTGCTTACTGGCCTGCCAATCTGCCATTATTATTAGTCTTGGTGCAAAGCAAAAGCCATTAATATTGGTAAAATTAGTTTTATTACCCCATTAATCTTCCGGTTACTTTATGTAATTGGCTCTAGACAAAAAGTTGTAGCTTGCAGTCATATACAAGATCTCAAGCTGGGATGAACAGATTACCATGTCTGTCTGGATTTACATTCCTTGTATTGTGTATAATTGCTCTATCTTACAGTACATATTTATTCGGTTGTCTATATCTACATCTTTATTTACTGCGATGGTTATTACGCATCACAGTTTCTGATGCTTTATTAATTGGCTGGTTTCCACATGATTCTTGTCTACAAGTCCTCCTTTTTTACTGGTTTACTTCATATTTAATGATATCACTTGAAAGCATTACACTTGAAAAGCAACAAAAATGCATATATTTGTTACTGCGTCAACTGCCGTAGAAATAAAAAATTATCGAACAAAGTAATAGTACTTGCAGATTGATCTATGGGGAGACATTCCAGGGCTGCTATCATCTCATCACCATTTTTATGCAGTTGAGCCCATCTTCCCCTCCCATGACCGCTCAGAATCCATCAAACACCTCATGAATGCTGTGAAATTCGACCAGTCCCGTGTCCTTCAACAAACCATTTGCTATGACAGGCAAAGCAACTGGACATTCTCCATATAATGCCCAAGTAAGTTTGTTTCACCCATCCTAACTTACTTGGCATTATCACAATTTAAGTAGAGTAATGTTACACTGATTGAAAATATATATATATTGTCCAACTTTATTGTTCAAATGTGGTGACAAATTGGTTTGTAACTACCATTTGAACAAAATATTTGTGTAAAATTTTGGGCAAGGTATTTTTGATTTAAGTATCTTATCTTCTTGTTTTAAAAGCATAATTAAAAGTGATTTAATATATATATATACCAAAAATCCAAAATAGAACTGAGTTTTTTTTTTTTTTTTTTGAGTATTAATTACTACCGGTATAATCGGATTGACGGACCTATCAAGATTAGACAATGCATCAATACATGTGCGACTCGGATAACTACAAGATTCAATGTCGCTATAAAAGCACTAAAATTCCTAAAGGAACAATGTGGTCATCCAAATCCAACCCCTTTTCATTCTTTATATTTTCTATTAGTCGTATTATCTTCATTACCTACCATTAAAAACAAAATTTTAATAACATTATTAGTACAAGTTTGGTTATTAATTTTAAACTAGATAACTAATGCAATTATAACCATTCGGAATGTTCATAGACCGTAGTAGCTCACAACTGTACTTATTGGGAAGAATTTGGGGTGTGCTCATTCGAATTTTGATTTCTCATTTGATATGGGAAATGGTGGAGGCGTGGTGCTGGGTATGCTCTAAGTTATGCTTTAGTGGAAGTATTGGCATCCAAATAGAAGGTTGTATTGAGAGATAGAGTCACTTGGCTACACTTGGCGACACTTGATATAGTGTCAGCTTTAAGAAATAAATAAATAAATAAATAAATAATTAAAACATAATTTATGGAATGAAAGAGAAAGAGAGAACTAGAGGGACTAAAAACATTTTTACCCTATATGAAAAGCAAGCCAAAAAGCCGACACATGCTTATCGGTCAGTGCCGGCCCTAAGGCCGGGCAACTAGGGGCCTAGAAAAAAAGGGGCTTTTTTTTTTAATTATTTTTTTATTTTTTATTTTTTATTTTTTTTATGTTTAATGCTCTCATATTTAAACTTTGATAAATAAATGGTCTAAAAAGGATTCAGATTTATTGATATTTTTCAAACTTCATATAATTATATCAAATTTAGACCCCAAAAAGGAAAAAAAGATATGGAAATCAACTTCTTATATAAAGATTGGGCTCAACATTAGGGATGGCAATGGGGCAGGTTCGGGGCGGGGTGGCCTTCCCCGTACCCCACCCCATTTATTTTTTGAAAACCCATCCCCTCATAAAACCCCACCAAAGATGGAGCGGGGCGGGGCGTGGCGGGGTACAACGGGGAGTGCTTTCCCCATCCCCACCCATTTACCCCATTTATATTTTTTTTATTTAAATAATAAATATATAACCATTGAATATGATATAATATATAAAGTAGTAAATAATTCCAATAAACTATTAAAAAAAATCTCATAAACATAATTCTCACAAGTAATTCAATCATTTTCAAGCATAAACATAAAGTACGAAATCAAAATTTTCTTTGAAACTACGTAGTTTAACTAAGTATTATTTTAAGCGGGGTGGGGCGGGGCGGGGAGTATAAAACCCATCCCCACCCCATACCCATTACGGGTTATACTATCTATCCCCATCCCCGCCCCATCCCCACCAAATTGAAACCCATCCCCACCCAAAAAGTGCGGGTTCCCGCGGGGCCCCATCCCCATGGGGAATTTTGCCATCCCTACTCAACATGGATTTTCACCAGAATTATTAAAAGCAAATGATTTGCTCTATTTGCACCCTAGGAAATTTATATGTACATCCTTCTTTGTTTGTACATTTCATTAAGAGTTTTTTTAAAAATTATATTTTATAAGCACACCCCAAACATTACCAAATATACCCTTTATTTTATTTATTTTTTTAAATTCTAAAAAAAAAAAGAAAAAAAAAAGAAAAGAAAAGGAGAAGGTCTCCTCCATTTTCATTTTCCAAGCAAGTTCATCTCTTCTTATTTATATACGCTATTTCTTTGAGTGGAAATTGTCATTAAGATCTATTTGCTCGTAACCTTTTTTTTTTTTATTATTATTTTTAAGTTTTGTTTTTTCTATATATTGCGATATAGACTTGATAAAAATTACTTTGATTACACTTTTGTAAATTTTCTTGAAAATATATATATATATATATTATTAAGTACGGGAGTTCACAAGATTTAGATGCGAGATTGAACAAAGGGCCTCATTTCAAATATTCGTCATGAGGCCTTCAAAACCTCAGGACTGGCACTAATATCAATTATGTCTAGCATATAACATTGTCCGGGTGCACTGATGCACCCAGTGCACTAAAGATTTTCACAATCATGTTTGGTTGATTTTTGAGTTGATCTCGCCATCAAAACTGATTATTTACTTGTATCGTTAAAGTGTCAATTCTGCTCTTTCACTTTTGGAAGGGAATAAAAACCAATACGTCTAAGCTAGGGGTGGGCAAAAAACCATTAAACCGAACCGAACCGATGAACCGAACCGGTCCAATCGGTTTTTTTTCGGTTTTTAACTTTTAACCGGTTCGGTTCGGTTTGTTTTTTAAAAAACCGGTATTTTCGGTTCGGTTTTCGGTTCTAGTCGAACCGGTGAACCGAACCGAAAACCGGTGTATATAATTAAAAATCCCTAAATTTTTTCTACTTTGTCTAAAACTAATAATGTTAAAAACAAAAAGAGTAATTCATATTTCATAAATATTGTTGCACATTCATATTTCATAAAAATTGTGTATTAAAAAAATATTGATAATGAAATTATCAATATTTTTTTAATACACACTTTTTTAATATATGTAACCTAAGCTATCATCGAATCATTGATCTACCATTTGATTTTGTAAACAAGTCTTCAAATTAGTTACTAATGCATGCCCTTTAATTCTTATTAGTTTCAACCCTAAAAACTCATAGGACTATATATTTAGTCATATTTTCATCGATGGAACAGTTGTTCACCGTTAAAATTGCAAGCCAAAAACATTACAAACTAACTCAATTGAGAACCGAAAAAATCGAACCGAACCGAACCGGTTCAATCGGTTTTTGATCGGTTCACACTTTTAAATTTTATCGGATCGGTTCACTTTTTCAAAAACCGGATATTATCGGTTTTTTATCGGTTCATTCGAAAAGTGAACCGATCCATTAAACGTCCACCCCTAGTCTAAGCAAAGCAAAGGTGGCTCAAGAGTATCCGGCGCCTTTAGGTGAATATAAAAAATATTAATTGAATAGTGAAAATAGTATATTTAACATTTATTTTTGCTTTTTGAGATGCAAAAATGTTGATTTTTATATTAATTTTGTTTTTTAGTTTTTCGTATCTTGATTCATTTTTGTGCTAGACATGTCTACTATCAATTATAAAAGCTAACAAAAAAAAAAATGTTATTGCTAAAAAATAAATAAATAAAAATACAAAAATAAAACTAAAGTAATAGAGTTTTGAACAATAGAATATGGAACGTCAATAAATTATTTTTGTGATCAAAGAGTACAAAGAGAAGTCTTAAACTATATTGATCAAATATACAAGATGATTAATGCTATATTGCTATGCTTCCCAAAAAAATTTAGCCAAATTCATTCTCAATGTGGCATGTGATTTATTAACATCACATCACTCACCAATATTTTAATGGTCAAAGTTAACAAAAGAACTAAAAGCAACAACTCGATAGAACCTCGATGTTGAAGCTTCCGATTGATTTGACCGCCAAAATAATATGCCAACTGCCAGCGACAAGTCTCCTTCGCTTTAGGTGTTTGTCCACATAATCGTGTTTAGTAATCAACGTCCCCAATTACATCGAGTGCCATCAAAATTGCTCCTCGGAGACCAACTCCATTTAGAGGTATATCTGGAATATGATCTGTAGATTTTGATTCACTGTATACTAAGTCTGTCAATTTTCATCTCCCATCCGAGAGTTGGTTTGTTAATACTTCAATCATAGGCTCTTGCAATGGATTTCTTGCTTTTTACAGTTCTAAACTATGTACAGCTTTGTTGAATATTTCAACCAGGCAACACCTTATTCTACCAAAGTTTTGGAGTTATTTTGATGCTTTTTCAATGTTCTATGATGGGTTTGGTTATTATGGTGCTAGTGATTACTACAAGTTTATTAGGATTGTTAAATCTAGTGAAAGTTGGACTAAAGTTACTATTTATAGTTTGAGAGATAATACTTGGAGAATGATTGAGGATGATTTTCTATATTTGCTTGATATCTTTCATGTGATTTGAACATTTGTTGGGGGTGCTTTGAATTGGATAGTGGGAGGTAGAGTTTCGGTTTTCGACTATGGTAACTTCATCCTATCATTTGATCTTAAGAATTAAATATTTGGTCAAGTTCTAAAATCGGACATGGTCGAAATGAGGTTTGACATTTGCATTGAGGATTTGAGAGGATGCTTATGTCTTAGTTGCAATAAAGAATATGAGCATACTTTTGATATATGGGTCATGAATGAATATGAGGTGAAGAAGTCATTTGAAATATACAAATGCGGTTAAATTGCCTAAAGCTAACCTAGAAGGGGGGTGAATATGTTTTTATACCTTTTTTAATCCCTTGAAACAAACAAGAGTTTGTCCCTCTAGATAGCTTAAATCACAACACTTAAACAATATAAACATGTGTAGACAATTGAAAAGCATTTTCAATACATCATTGTCTATCAAGTCTACAAGTTGTAAGTGAAGGAATTATATTAAAACTAAAAACCAAAGAATACTTGTATTCATAATTATGTTCAATATGTACAAGTACTAATCAAGATATGATTATATACAAATAAGTCAATGTACAAATATAATGATATTTATAACTTTGATCAAATGGAGTGCTTGCATCCCACACTTTACTAAAATATGATCAAACTTTGATCAAAATTTCTCCTCGGAGACCAACTCCAATCAGAGGTATATCTAGAATATGATCTGTAGATTTTGATTCACTATATACTAAGTCTGTCAATTTCCATCTCTCATCCAAGAGTTGGTTTGTTAATACTTCAATCATAGGCTCTTACAATGGATTGCTTGTTTTTTTACTATTCTAAACCAGGTACTGCTTTGTTGAACATTTCAACTAGGCAACACCTAATTCTACCAAAGTTTTGGAGTGATTTTGATACTTTTCATATGTTCTATGATGGGTTTGGTTATGATGGTGCTAGTGATTACTACAAGCTTATTAAGATTGTTAAATCTAGTGAAAGTTGGACTGAAGTTACTGTTTATAGTTTGAGAGATAATACTTGGAGAATGATTGAGGATGATTTTCCATATTTGCTTGACATCTTTCATGGATTGGAATGCTTGTTAGGGGTGCTTTGAATTGGATAGTGGGAGGCAGAGTTTTGGTTTTCAACTATGGTAACTTCATCCTATCATTTGATCTTAAGACATAAATATTTGACCAATTTCTAAAGCCGGACATGACCGAAAGGAGGTTTGACATTTGCATTGAGGATTTGGGAGGATGCTTATAACTTAGTTGCAACAAAGAATATGAGTATACTTTTGATATATTGGTCATGAAAGAATATAAGGTGAAGAAGTCATGGGGTAAATTGTTTTCATTTTCATATGAGAAACCACTTGATACTTTTAACACTTTCTCCGATGACTAGAGTTTTGACTTATTCGAAGAGGGGTGATAAAGGTTTATTATATCGGGATGACATGACAGTTTTTGGGTATGCTTTAAAGGAGGAAAGAGTTGAGAGGGTTGCAATTAAAGGATGGCTATTACATATCTCCAAAGTGGTTGTTTATGAGGAAAGTCTCGTTTCACTTATGCTTTTAATATCAATAGTTAGACATCAAGAGCCGTTGAGAATTAGGTATTTTATGCTAATTTTTGTAATCAACAATTATGGTGAACAATTGTATACCGATCATACACTATAGGAATTAAAAATCTATAAGTCTAGACAGGTCTACTATCAATTATAAAAGCTAACAAAAAAAATTATTATTATTGTCGAATAGTTTGAGAGAAAAGAATATTGTATTATAATATTTCTCAAAGAGAGATGTATCCAATATATATATAGATATAGATGAAGCAGTTTTTTATACTGCCTCAAGACCAGGTCCTAGCATTTATCTTCCTAAATAAGATAAGTATCAACAACCAAACAAACATCTTAGTGAGATTGAGTATAGCAACTCATATCTCTTTATTTATAAAATAACTAAATAAAATAAATCAAACTTCCGAAAATTATGTTATAGCTAAAAAGTTTTGTGATCAAAGAGTACAAAGAGAAGTCTTAACTGAGATTGGTTGAATATACAAGATGAGTAATTATAAGCTTCCCAAAAAATTTACCCAAATTCATTCTCAAATGATGTAGTATGCGAGTTATTAACATCACATCACTCACCATTTTTTAATGTTCGAAGTTAACAAAAGCACAAAAAGCACAACCAATTTCTGGATAAATTGAAAATATAAAATGTTTGTAAAAGATTTATTTTTCATTCGGGTATAATTGCACTAATCCTATTCATACTAATAGGACATATCATATGGGTTTTTTTTTTGGTAATTCCAAGATAGAAATCAGCTATTGATTTGTAATATTTAGTTAGATGAAAATGTGAATCATGTTCATATGTTATTTTCTTTTTTCCAGCCATGTTTTTAATTTTTTCTAGAATGCAACGATTTTTCTTTCAAGGTATCTAGAATTTGATGTTTGAAAGAATCTATTATTAATCTCCGGTTGTGTATTTCACTTGAAGGCATCGTTGTTTATTCTCTAATTGTGTTGCATTTTCATCGGTTACTTATGTAAAAGAACTCATGAGTTTAAAGATTGTAAGGTTTTTTTATACATAGAACAACAATATATTTATAAGTGGGCTGAGCCCAATTTAAACCGACCCAAAAACACTTATTATAAAAACAAAAAAAAAAACACTTTGACTCACTGGCATATTGAATACTATGAACTCGTCGTCTTCTTCCTCTCTCCGTTTCAAAATAAATTTAAATTTTTTATAAAAAAATTTAATCTCCACCGTCATTTATTTAAAAAAATAATTGAATTTGGATGGAGATCCATATCCATCGATTTACAACCTTGAATATATGGTTCAATGATTAATTTTTATTTATTGAGTCAAACTATATCAACTCAAATTTCTACCAATACTGACATGGTTTGGTGGTTATAATAGAGATGTCTCGAGTATCGGTAGAAGCACCCCTTTCTTGTTTCTCTTCTTTCTCACCAATAAGAGGTATTCTTAAATACCTTTATAAAAAAAAAATATATATCTAACTCCAATTTTTGACTCAATTTTTTGACTTCAATATCTCAACAATTGGATTAAAAAGAGAAAATTGGTGGTTGAGATATTGAAGTCAAAAAATTGAGTCAGAAATTTGAGTTAATATAGTCTGACTTATTTATTTTATAAAAAAGCAAATAAATGTTTAAGCAGTGGCGTGGTTAAGATTTTTAATTAAGGGGGGCTAGACTAAATATTGAGACAAAATAATATTAAGTAAATTTAATGATAGAAAGGGTTTTAGAAATATATTAGGGTTACACATAATAGGGGACATGCGTCTTACTTTTCAAAATGCGTATACTCTTAATATATATATTTCAAAAATATATAACAAAAAAAAAAAAAAAACCCTATAATACTAGTGCATTCACTAATGTCTTTGAGTGAGACTATTGAGCTTGTTATAAGTTTTTATTATTTTTTTATTTATTTTTTAATTCAGGGTTTTGGGAGGGGAGAGAGAGACTCGAACTCACAATCACGTGGTGTAGATGTGTGGGGTATTGGGACAAACCTTATATTGTCGAGCTGGTTAGAAGTTAAATTACATTTTTTTTTTTTTAAGGCAAGCTAAATTACATCGTTAACTTTGTAATTTAATTTATAATATATATATAAATATATATATATATATATACATAAATGTTCAAGTCAGTGCGCACTGATTTAATTTCATCAGTGCGTTGGATGTGGACCATTAGATTTATATATTTTGACTCAAAGTGTATGCACTTGTCAAAACTTCTCCATAATCAGTGGTCCACAGCATTGATACTGATGTGGTTATATCAGTGTGCACTGACCAGTATATATATATACACACACAATTTTTCTATTGTCAATTCGTCATGATATAAAATATATCATGACGAAGAATGTGAACCATTAGATTTACCATTAGATTTACATATTTTAACTCAAAGTGTATGCACTTGTCAAAACTTTTTCGTAATCTATGGTTCACATTCTTCGTCCTAATATATTTTATATCAGGATGAACTGATAGTAGAACGACTATATATATATATGTATGTAACCTGCTCTAGTCTATGAGTGCCTCTACCCCTAGGTTTGACAACATTCATCAATGGTGGATGAAAACATCAAAGCTCTCACCTTAAATGGGATCTCTTTTGTTAGATAAGATTTTCGCCCAATCTCTTTGTTGGGGATTCTGAACTGATGAACGCGGAAACATTATGCCTAATACTCGCCTATAACTCATAGCAATTAATAACGTCAATATAACAGAAAAATAGATGAGAGAAAATAAACAATCATAACACAAGATATATGTGGAAAACCCAAATCGGGTAAAAACCCACAGGTTGTCAGGACGACAGAGAAAGTTTCACTATATGATAATATGTTACAACCATATACTTCAGAAGTCTCTCTCTCACCTAACCCAAAACCACACTCACAAGATCCTCATCGAGTACCTCCCAATATCCCCTAGGTCTTCCCTGAATATCACTCACGGATCTCTAACTTCATCCACTAATATTCCCTTGAATCCCTCCTCGGATATTCCCATTTGGTCTCCCCGGATCTCACTCACACTCTCTCTGATGTTACATGGTGTTCTTTTTGCTCCACAGCTTTTAATCTAATAACATAGATATTAGGTCTATTTATACTAGTTACAGGGAGTTTAAGTTAAATGAAAATCCTACTCCTAAACGTACAAGACTTACTTGTTTCACATAAATACTATTTCATTTTATGACAAGTCTTCTTGTAAAGAGTATTCCTTTTTCCTTCAAGCACAAAGAGTTCCTATTCCGCATGAAGACAAACTCTTTTTCCTTTTCCATCAAAGGCTTCCTAATCTGCGTAAATTTCTATCGAACCGTTGTGAGTCCCGCTGTCTGCAGTACAGTGTTTCCCACAGCATAAACCTCTAGATGACAACCGCTGTCATTATCGCTGTGCAATCCACAGCGCAAGGCACATCGGTCCTTCAATTGTTGTGAACCCAACCTCGACCACTCCCACAACTGCTATCAAAGCCAAAGCGATAGGGAGAGCGATTTTCTTCTTTCTTCCGCTTTCGTCTTCAATCATTCCCTGAGACACCTAATCTAACTTCCAAACATATCCCACGTTTCTAGGAAGCTCCACATTAGTTGAGTCTCGTTTGGTTAGCATTCGATTCATTTGAGAATACAAGTCAAAACCAAACAATTCTCCCATTTGGCTTGAATTCTCGAAACTGTCCACAACCACAATTATCCATACCTAGAATCATCATACCCAACCATAATATATAATCACTTAGGAATTAACCATCCTAAGATTTCCCTTCACACTTTTTTGGTGTTCGTTGTTCCGGCACCATGTCAAAATAACTTGCTGAAATTATGGTGCAACTCCTCAAGTCAGATTTCTAGGGAGTTCATCAGCCATCGACATCTTTATTCACCATACACCTTGTATCACTTTCTGACCAATGCCTTATGTACAATTATGGACCACTAGCAGTAACATATCCTCTTCCATGGCCAGTGGGGAAAACTGCCAAAAGGATAAATATGTCTTTACATCATCCAACCCTGTGAAAGACCTTCTATCCTTGCATCACATTCCTGGTGAAAGACTTACTACTAGAAACCGGGAGTGCTTTGCCGAATAAGCCACACACCACACCAAAGACTTCGAACGTTCAATTTTTATTTATTTATTTATTTATTTTTTTGATATACAATCAGCGCCTTGTGTAACTTAGATTGGATCTCCATGACTCATACCAGCCACCACAAGCCAAACTTCTCCTCCATCAATATTCTTCTTTTCATCAAACCCTACTGAGTTCGAAACCTCCTTCAAGACGTATCTCCTTTGCTAAACCATACTAGAAACCATGATCATCATCCTAATACCACTAAGTCCTCCATACGATCTCTTATAAAGACTTGAGAAATGCCATCGTCAAACCATGTGGCTCTGGTACCAATTGTTAGGGATTCTGAACCGATGAATGCGGAAACATTGTGCCTAATACTCGTTCATAACTCATAGCAATTAATAACGTCAATATAACAGAAAAATAAATGAGAGAAAATAAACAATCATAACACGAGATATACGTGGAAAACCCAAATCGGGTAAAAAAAACCATGGGCCGTCAGGACGACTGGACAAAATTCCTATATGATAATACGTTACAACTATATACTTTATGATTCTCTTTCACACCTAACCCCAAACCACACTCACAAGATTATTATCGAGTACCTCACAATATCCCCTAGGTCTCCCCTGAATATCACCCACGGATCTCTAACTTGATCTACCGATATTCCCTTGAATCCTTATCAAACTAATCACAATACAACTCTCACTCATGTGAAAATCATAGAATCTAAGAAACTAGTTCACATATGTCTCTAATTAGACTTTTGATTAGGTTTGATTAGGTTTGATTATGAAGCTATCTTTCTCAATAGCATTCACCATAGATATACATACATATAGAAGAAGAAACCCCAAGCAAATTGAAGGTTATAAAAGAAGAAATCACAAAGATATGAACATTACCTTGTAATCACGAGCTGGTTCGGTTTTCTATGTAGAACCACTAGAAAAATTGATCAAACAGCTACAAGACCACTTGCAAAAGGTAGAGAACTCGATTACAAATAATCTCCAACTTGAATCAACCAATTCCGACTTCATATGAAAAAGTTACAGTGTTTGGAAGGTGAGAAAAAATTGAGAGAATTCTGGAGAGTTTTTCTAATTTTTTTCTTCTTGGAAAGAATGGGAGAGAAGGAGGCCACCAATCACGGGATGCCATATCAGCAGCCCACGTGGGGCGCGTGTGCCACACGTGGATAGAGGGTTGTCCAGGCCGTGTGGCACACGGCCTCCACACGTGGTGAGCCAAGCTTGGCCTTTGGCCTAGCTTGCTTCTCCCGCGCTCAGCTTGCATTCTTCGACCGTATCTGGGCCTTCAAACTCCGATTTTGAATCCGTCTTCGATTTTTGAATCGTGACTCCCTTATGCATAACGACGACTATGAAACTTTTACAAAAGGTTAAGAATTCATCTCAGAATACGACAACGAAAACAACTCAACGAATGAGAACGAAAAGTAGTGTAGCTACATTGTTTGGACTCGAAACCAAAGGAATGAGTAACTGAAATGACCGGGACTTAATAAGGAATCATAAGAGATCATATTAAAGTCCAAAAATAATAAAGCGTAAACAAATAAACACAATGTCACAAAAGTATGCCGTTTCCTAAACATAGTCCTAAAACATGCAATTAACAATGTTTATCTATACATGTGCATACATTACTAAGTGTGTGAAAGTGTTATATAAATGTTGTTTAACCATGCAGGGACACATATGAATTCCGTGTGTGCGTGTGTGTGTGTGCCTATGCCTTGAAGAAGAATGAGGTCAATTTTACCTTAGATATGCAATGTAGCACATTCCTCTTCAAAGACACCTTCTTGCATGATATTGTGGTCACGTCTTCCTTTGAAGTTTTGAATCATCATAATAAGACCACTAATCAAATACAAGAAAAACATCATTTTGATATGGAATATATGTCAAGACAAACCAAAAACTTAACAACTTGTGAGACTAACGCTTCATGAGCCTTTGATGATGATAATTTATTTACACTCGAGTATTATTTTCATTATAATCACGATCTTTAAAATTCCACACCTAGGGAACCTTATCTTTTGAACTAAATTGTCTTCACGACTTTTATGTGTAACATATGATTTTTGCTGCCATTTCATAAATTGTTCTATAGGAACAACCTCCCGGGTTTGTATATCAGCATAATGTAATTTTATTATTTTATTCAAATCATCCGAAAAATTATTTGCATACAATTCAATTCACAAGATGATGTATACCTTGTAATTTCACGTCATCGTCAACTTATGATAATTCTCTCTCTAACGACGAGAAAATTTAATTGTTATTCTTCATAGAATTATTTGCGTCATTGTAATTTTATACTTGAACTCGTTTATTTTGTCATATTTCCCTTTTAATACTAACTTGTATCGTTTTATGTCCTTCAGGGACATTCACTAGCAAAAAGAATTTTCATTTATGAAATGAATATCCATATATAATATTTCAATTTTTCGATGCATCGTTTTCTTTGAATTGAACTTCAAGTTCATAACATTTGTAATCATATTAAGCATATGATCTTATGACAAAATAAACAATAAAAACATACATGCTTCTGGCATGAGACATAAATAATGTAGACTAAGAATAATTTCGTTAGTCGTAGATCATCTAGATCTAGTAAATACCAAGTAATTTCAAGTAATAGTTTTTCATTTTGTAATAAAATACTAGCTCTTCTAGAGCATTCATTATTCTTTGTATAAATCAACAAAAATATTTAGATGTAACACTTATACATAATATTCATCATTTTGTTTAACACCTTTGACAAACAACAAGTTTTTTTATAATTCTTGAAAAGTGTATTCATAACCTTTTCAATTCTTCTTGCCTTGTTTTGGTGTTATTCCACTTTCAGTGGACTAAACTGAATTTCTTATAGTGATCACCTTAATTTCAATAGTTTTTTTTCAACTATTTTTAGTTTTTTACTTTATATGCACGAGGGAATGCTTCAGGGAATGATATTAGTTTCATTATGTGATGTTTAAGAAATTATATTGATTCAAATATTGTCAAAATATGTGCTATCAATACTGCTTCTTCAAGAGCAGATTTGAATCATGTAATTATGGTAATATATTTTGCTATTTCATAAGCAAATTTGAGACACACAAATTTAAAATATTTTGCTCTAATCATGTCTTAATTATTATAATATATGTTGCTACTTCAAGAGCTAATTTGAGACATGACATATAAGATATTTTCATTTATTTTCCCTCCACACGATTGAGAGATAAATTTATACTCGATTATTAATTTAAAACTATACCATTTGAGGAGGAACTTCTAGTGATCAATTATCAAATCAAAAGGACAGTTGGATCATTTACCATGAGATATACAAATTTCAATTCGACATAACAAACCAACATGATTTGAAATAAGCAATTAAATATTTAAATAATAAAAATATAACACAATATATAACGTATCTTAATAAGAATACTAGATGCCATAACAATTACGAGTAGGTAATATGTTAATAAAAGAAATATTTTAATTACTTATTTGCATCATGCAAATATATCAAAATGAATATGTGATAAAAAGAATTTATATGAAAATAAATTCGACAATTCATATAATCTATTATATGAAAAACGTTTACATACTTTTCATACCAAACTAAGAGGAGAAATTAATGAAGAAATAACACTTCTTTTTATAATGTATATTTAAATTAGAGCTGAGCAATCAGATATTTTTAACAATTAAAGTAGAATATATTATATATGTATATTAAAGAACACATGAATACAAATTCATTGCATAATAAAACCATCAATTTTTAAATATTAAAAAAATTTGGGGACCATAAAACTAAATTGTTCACTATGAATTCAAATATCAATGAATGAATATTATAGACAATTTTTGATTAATGGATGTGCGATATTCATATTGTCTTGTATATTAAAATATAAACTTCTACACTTTACATAACTTGATAAGGAGGAACAATCACATTGATGAAGTCTTTTCATATTAAATATAAATAACCAATTAGAAGAAGTAGATCAAAAATGTTACATTCATGTGAAATATAAATAACCAATTAGAGGTAGATATATAAAAAATGAAGAAAAACAAAAAGGCAAATTACTTTTGCACTTTTTGGTCTTATTAATATTAGACTTAATGTTCTATTATATCATAACTTTATAGTTATAATTTACAAATCTAGAACTTCAAGTTCCAAACAAAATTCATATTTGATGTTAATGTAGAATTTTATAAGAACTTCAAGTTCATATATTAACTTCATGTCGTTATGAATGCTTATTAATTCAGTACTTCAAAAGTCATCTTTGGAGTAATATAAATAGGTGAGTTCTGTAATTGTGTGTGGCAAAAGTATTGTAAGAAAAATCGCACACACAAATCTAAACACACACAGATAATATGAAAGCAATAAGAAAAAAAAGACAACACTAAAGATTTTACGTGGTTCAACAATTTGCCTACGTCTACGGAGCACACCGCACTCAATCCATTACTTTCAGAGTTGATTACAATCTCTCAGTCTCTCTCAGTCTCTCTACAATTTACTCTTTATCTTTCTAGCAATTTTTTTCTCACACACATTAGAGTTTACATAATGGTGGTATTTATATGGGAGCACTAGGGTTGGCCAAATCCTATTTGGAGTCTATTACCTTTTTCCTTTTTCTTTACTGTGCAAATCTCATTGCACATGGATTTGTGCATGACCGCTCTAGGTGCCACAATGCTCCTCACAGTGCTCTTCAAAGCGTACACCTCTGTGACAACACCGCTGTCAAAGCCGCTCTTGAAATTCACAACGCAACACACAATGTGAAGCATTGATGCCTGACCTCTGTCTGAACTGCTATCAAAATTCACAGCGCAACACACAGCGCTACTCACAATATACGGACCGCTCACAATATGCAGACCGCTCTCATAGTCCACTGTGAAAGACACATCGTGAATCAATTTCTCAAAATTTTGCCTCAGCCTCTTTTGTTGACTTTTAATTGCACACTCCATTAAACTCCAATAATTAACTTTGTCTTTTTCATTTATTACACAAAGGACAAAAAATAAACTAACTTGCTTCAATTCTTTTGGCCACTTTAGTTGACTTGAAGTCTTCATACACATTCCTAACAAAAAGAACCGAGTGAAAATTATAATAAAAAGTTGAGCTCTATATAAGAGAGTGTTTTTCCTAAACTTTGTGTTCACCAGCCCACCAATTACAACAATAATAAGCTTTTCTTTTGTACTCATCTATTGCGGAAAAAAAAAAAAAAAAAAAGATTGACAAGAACAATATCATTGAAATTCATCCATATGACATGAAATTACAATGCTAGGATTGAACAGAAGCTTTGTATAAAAGTGAGTAGAAGAAGAATAACAACTACAATAACAGAAACACAGTACCCGTGGATATCTGCATCGGCGGATAGAATTGTCATCCTAAGAGAGGTGTTGTTGGGAAAAAGATGATATTTTAGGTTGAAGAGCACTTATTTAATTTTTTTGTTGTTGCTTACAATAATTTTTTCAGAGGTAAAATTGTATGTTAAATTTTATAATTTTCACTAAATTATACTGTTGGGAAAAGTGACGCGGAAGCACATGCCTAATATTCACAACATCACAAATAACGTTTACTAGTAAAAAAATAAGATGAGAGGATTCAATCACACAACATAAGATTTTACGTTTGGACTCCTCCTTCGAAAGATGACTTGAAGTTTAATGTGGACGGTTCCGCTTTGGGGAAGCCTGGGCCGGTTGGGATTGGAGGGGTCTTGAGAGATTTCAATGGAAAAATGATATGCTTGTTTTCTCTGTTTTCTGGTTGTTATGACTCCAACTCAGCAGAGCTTCTTGCGATCCATAAAGCGTGCGACCTATGTGCTTCAAGGCCTTCTTTAGTGGGTTGTAACATTGTCATTGCGAGCAATTTGAAGGTGGTAGTCTCCTGGGTCAATCAGGAAGGTTTTGGCAATCTGAAACATGTTAATTTAATCTATGAAATTTGTAGCTTCCTTGAGTTTCTTGGAGGAACGGTTGTGTGTTTCAAATCGAGAGCTTCTAACTTCTTTGTTGACAATCTTACTAAAATAGGTTTTAGTAGGCAGGGCGATTTTGTGGATTGGTGCTAGTGCCTCTTTAATTGGTGTTGTTGGGCCTTTGCTACATGGTTTTCTCGTTGTTGTCTCTTTTTTATGCTCTTTGTGTTTTTGGCTGTATAGCCTAGGTGTTGTTGTAGCGTGTGCTATTTAATGGGTTTTAGGGGTGTTGGTGCCCTGTTTCTTTTTGCTCTTTTTGTCTTGTTTTATGGGCTGTTGGTATTTCCTTTTGCCTCCTTTGGCTTTCTCAATAAGGTTTATTGTTCAAAAAAAAAAAAACATAAGATTTTACGTGAAAAACCAAAAATAGGGAAAAACCACGGCCGTCAAAATGGTAAGAGAAAAATATCATTATGTAGAAAACTGTTCCAATATTTTTTATCTAACCCCAAACCCTAATTACAACCGAGCCCAAGCTCACAGCCAAATTTACATCCTAGCCCCTAGCTTACAATTCTCTCTAAGTCCCTTCTGAGTGCACCCCAAATATTCCATTGATTTGATGTTCCAAGGTGTCTCTATAGATTCTATAAGTGTTATCAACCAAATAATAAGCCTCACTCCTTATAGGGGTGAGTATCCTTGGTCTCTAAGGCTATGTTTGGTAGGAAGGAAAAGGAAGAGGAAAGAAAGGGGTGGAGGGAAGAGTGGAGGGAAAAGGGAGAAGTGGGTGTTTGGTATGGAGAGAAAAGTGGAGGAAAAGGAAAAATGGAGAGAAAAAACCATGTGGGGCCCACCATTTTCTTTCCCTCCCAAAAGTGGGAGGAAAAGGGAGGGAAAGAAAGGGGAAAAAAAGAAATGGGGCCCACCATTTGGGTAAATTACAATTTTATCTAAAAAAATTTAATATATAAAATATAATATATGGGTAAAATAGTAAAATTGATAAAAATATCTTTTCTTTCCTTCCTGTTTACCAAACAACACGAGGGAAAATCATTTTCCTTTCTTTCCCTTTTGTTTTCTATCCTTTCAAATATTTCCATATCTTTCCATCATTCATATTTTCTTTCCTCTCTACCAAACGAAGCCTAAGTAACCAAATCCTCAAAAGGAGTGGGAATCCCTTCACACGTCTTCTCTAAAAATCGAAATCCCTTAAGCAATTGGATTTGTTTGGTTCACTTTGGGAATGCAAGCCAAATTCTAACATAAATATGAAAGAAATAAATAAAACTATTAGCGTGCCGATATTGCCATCCATAAATATGATTTACTGATGTAAGGGATAAATTCACGTAGACAACAATCGATAAACAGACGGGTAACTGATTCGAATCCGTTGATTCACTCACGAATACCGAAAGTGAAACCTCACTGTTCACAAATCAACTAGACAACAATGATCGTATCTGAGAGACCTTATTTTAGCAAAATGTCTATTTGTTCCGTATGTCATTTAATTTTTTCACACTTCATTCATTCATTGTATAATAAAAGCTTATTTAGCTTATTCTCTCTCTCTTTGAGTTTTATAACATATTTTAATTATTTACTTTTATTGACTTTAAAATTCTGAAGAGAGGAAATGAATATACTACTTCGGCCGGTTCAAGGTTTTATGAAGCTGCGACGAATTTTCATAATCATCATCTAGAATTTACAAAACAGAGCAATATTCTAAAGTAAACCTCTTTAATTGAAAATCTTATCTTCTAAGATTGAGAGAAATTTCTGTGAATTTGTAAAGTATATGAAGTCACTTAGGCACAACAATAATAATTCAGGATTTGTAAAGGGGGCAGACTTGAACCCACAACCTCATAATATAATATAGGTATGAGGGGCAAACCTCATCTTGTCTAGTACTGGTTTCTTTACTTTCCTAATTTAATATTTAACTAATTGTTTATGGAATTTTCAGTTGAAATTGAAATCAGCTAGTTGTGTAACGTTACTAATTAATGTACTAATTAGTGAAATCTTTGTATGTTTTCTGTCATGGTAACACAAAGATACGAGTGATAATTACCATAGAAATGGCCGGTGAATGAGGTGGGATTAGGCATACAAAAAAAATGATTTTATTTTATTTTAAAAAAGAAAAGAAAAGAAAAAAATAATTATCTCAAACATCTCTTTTAGTGACCAAAAAATTTCTGAAAGAAAAAGTAGAATCTAGAACTTATCTAATTGACTGAACAATTACATCAATATTCATGATCCAGCTTTTATAGTCTGAACCTTACAACAAAGAAGAGCAAAATTGCTTTCCTGAAAACAATTAGAGCTGCCATGTGAACTTAGTTACAAGAGGAAGCTTGACAGCTTGGGTGGGAAGAATCAGTTACAAAGTCAGCTGATGAAACAAATAACACGGTGTGTACAATATTAATCTAGAGGGGGGTGAATAGATTTTTACGATATTACCCAATTTTCGCGTTAAGTCAATATTACGAAAAAACCCCAATCTAGTCAAAACAATAACAAGTGTAATATGGTGCGGAATTATAAATGACACTTGATATTTACGTGGAAACCCTCAACAGGGAAAAACCACGGGCTATTATAGTGCGCCACACTCGAACCTCGAATCCACTAAGTGTGTAATGATTACAACCTAATCCCGATCAATAATCAACACACCTACCTAATCCCGGTATAAGTGGACCTAGTCCAATTGCTTGTGTGACCACCTAATCCCGGTGTACGGCCTAATCCCGGCCTATCACAACAAGACTTCAATTGCTTGCGATCTAAGCAACCTAATCCCGGAAGCTACACGCAAGACTTACTTCTCAATGAAGAGATAACAACCTATGTGAATATATGATGATATTCAATGAGCAAATAAAGCTAGGTAACCTTAGATGCTTATCTAGGATGATTAGATAACAATTAATGCAATCCTAGATGTCAATAGCTAAATGACATGTCATAAAGCTTAGCAAATCATAGATAAAATATCCTAGATGTTGCTATCACAATACATCACACAAACATGTCAACACAACAATCTCTATTTTGTATCTAGAATATATTCTAAGAGCATACAAATAATATAAGAGATTTCTTTGATAAATAAAACACTAAGCTTAGATGAGATTAGTGAAGAACATACCAAAGGATGTGTGTTGACCAAAACCCATGCAAGCAAGCATCCTAACTATGCTAGAAAATGCTAGATGATATTTAGATGCATATGAGAAAGGTTTTGAGTGTGTAAAAATGAGTTCTTGATATGATTCTCTCTCAAGTTTCTCTCTTTGAGGTTTAGGGTTCTTTAGAGTCAGAGAACTAAGTTAGAGAAATGAGAAAGTATGATATTTATAGGCATCAAGAACAGGGCATGTGAAAAGACCATTTTGCCCTTGAAATGCTCAATCGGCGGTTTCATTATGCGGTCGGGGCCGCAGAATGTGGCCGCAGAATTGAGCCCGAGAAAGAAACCGACCTAAAATATCTAATTCGGCGGTTTCATTCGGCGGCCAGGCCGCCGATCATGACTGCAGAATTCAACCCGAGAACAGGGGAGAAAACGGCGGTTTCGTAACCGCAGATCAAACCGTAGAATCAGACCCGAGATAATAAATGCATCAGGTCTGATCGGCGGTTTCGATTCGGCGGCCAGGCCGCCGATCGTAACCGCCGATTCACCAAAGATGGTGAAACCAAGGAGAAGCCAAGGGCATTCTCCATGAGCGGTCTTCGCGCAAAACCAAGCACATTTTCGTGCAAGCGCGGACGTTTCCGAACATATTCGGGAAACGAATTACACGACACAAACAAACACACAACAAGATATAATCAAACAAAGTGCTAGTGTGTAATGTGACATGTGAAGAGTATGCACACATATACAAGTATGCTAAGTGTGTGTGTGCTTCTAAATCTCTTCAAAGAAAATAAGCACTAGAGATATACCTTTGGAGTGCTTGTCATCCTTGAGGTCTTGAATAAGGGCCTTCGATGTTGGTCTTCAATCACCTAATCTACCCTTACAATTCAAACCCCAACTTGTGGTTTGTCCACGAAATAAGCCAATCAATAATGGGAATCCTTACAGCTGAGAATTACCTTACAGTGCTAGGATTGAACACAAGCTTTGTATAAAAGTGAGTAGGAGAAGAATAACAGCTGCAATAACAGAAACAATAGCCCATGGAGTTCTGAAGTAGTCTCTTCTCAAGGTTGCCTTCCACTTGTGCCAAGGCACTTGGCAGTAGTCATTCAAATCTTCAGCAAGACCAGAAAAATAGAAACAATCATGTGCAACAATTGTCGAAATGTTGTGAAAAAGAGTTGAAACCAATGCAATATTACCAATATCATTGCCAATAATTCCCTTTTGGACAATCAGTTCTGCATCCTTAGGAGTTGATACAAATTTTTCCATGAGGCTCACATAGTCATTCATGTAAATATCAACACAATGACATTGCTCGTACGCCACTACGTTTGATAATATCGATTCTGTTGATGCGGATATTATCATACGCGGAATTTCCAGAACTCCATTCTTGAATCTTATGTCAAACAAATTTTTACTTGACCCAACTTTAAACTTGACTCCAATATCGTGAAGTTCCAGTGCACTTGGTATATAAAGCTTTTTGAGTTGTTTTCTAAGTCTTGTATCTAATCGCGGCGGTTGGAGACAAATTCTTATGAGATCTACAAAATGCTTTACATCATAAGAAAAGATTCTATTCAAACTTTCTGTTATGAAACTATCTTGAAAGAAATTATAGATAAGGTCAATCATGGAAACTTTTATGCCATTCACATGTATTTGTGCTAGCTCAAACAATTCATCAAGAATGAAGAATGGAAGCTGATTTTCAAGTAACCACAAGTCATGCAATATATCAACGATCAACCATCGATTGAATATAAAACTAAAACTCTCGCTGAATTGATGGAAAGAGTACCTCATTAACAGCTGAATGATGAAGGCACTATCCACTAGAACCATTTTCACTAATTCGTCGCTGTCAAGTTCAATGGTTTCAGAATAACAGTTGCGTAATCTTTCTTCCCTCTCCTTTATAATTTTGACGAAATCCCCCAGACTTGTGGTGGTTTGTGAAAGAAAACTTTGTAGGTATCTTCTTTTGTGCTCTTCCATGGATTTGAACTCTTGTTTGCCATGGTGAAATGGACCAATGGAAACTATTCGAGGTGTGTAAGCCTTTCCGTTTAAGCCATGTAGTCGCTTTGGAACTCTATAAATACAACATTCTTCGGACCAAGGATGCAAAGCTGCCAATTCCTCTCTCAAACAATTTGTGAGATTATCAGCATGATCAGCTGAAGTATTACTGCTTATATTCATCTTAACTTTTGATAAAAAATCAAGTAAATTAAGTTGAACAATGCTTGTATTTTGTGTTGTTTTGATATTGATAAGAACACAAGACTCCGATAAATATGATTGAACCTTAAATGTACTCTTTTTCTTGAGTCCAAACGCGGTATTGCAGTACGTAAAGCCTCCAATTTGGAATTTGATTGTACAATGTTTTCACATTCCAATTTTCTACATTCTTTACTGCACAAGTCATCTCCTACTTCTGCTAGAGCCATTTAAAAAAATATGAAAACAACCAAAAGTCATCACCAAAATGTTCATGTCGTGAAATTGGCTTCAATTTCTTCCCATAACGTACAGTGCAAATATATTTGCTGTTCACACATGACAAATCGTATATACAACGTTTTTATGTCAAGAATATACTCAAAATGACTGTGTTGATTAATGAAAAAAAATACTAAAAAGAATAAATAAAAAATTAAATTCGACTTTCCATGTAACTTATTGATCTTTTCTTCGCTTGTTCCCAATTTTGCAATACTTAGAAGATGGAATCAAAGTAATAGTGTGTGATTGCACACCAAGCATGATATATAGAATAATTGTGACATCAAGGACATAAGCTAGTTAAGAGATCCTTTTTTGTTATTATATCATTTAGGGATGGCAATGGAGGGTTTGGGCGGGGTGGGACAGGATATGCTTTTCCCATCCCCACCCATCTTCACTCTATTTAACTCATTTATCAAAATTATTAATTAAAATTATTAAGTCCTCATGTATGAGCATGTAGGCATTGTTGATAACTAGAGTGTTGATTTGCATTATAACATCTAGTTTGGCATTTTGTGTGTGGTCTTACACATTATTGCATTTGAGTATTATAGTCATATTCACTTAGACTTTTAATTTTCTTCAATGAGTCAAAGTCTTGTGGCTTTTAGGTGAAGTTGCACAAACAAGTGAAGTCTTGCAACCAAGGGTTGGTTGGCAAGCATTTGCCAAGTACCACTATAAAAGGCATGCAGGTAGATTAGGGGGTGCTCATGCCAAAAGTAGTGGATCGAAGGATATCACTAGGATTGAACCAAGAGTGGCGAGTGATAGTGTCCATAACATGAGGTTATCATGAGTGATAGTTCGTGTATCACTTGAGGGTGTAACCATCTTTTCATATAGTGGATTGCTATGGCTTAAGTGGTTAGCATGGCTAGTCTCGTGGTTTTTCCGTGTTGAAGGTTTCCATATAAAAAATCAAGTGTTCTTTATATTTCCACTTTTACTTGATTTTTATTGTTTGTTGAATTGGGTTTTATTATTAATATTGACTATTCTAAAAAATTGGTAATAATCGACCCTATAGATTGTATTAGACACACGTTTATATATTTTCACAAACCCTAATTACAACCAAGCCCAAGCTCACAACCGAACTTACATCCTAGCCCCCAGCTTACAATTCTCTCCAAGTGCCTTCTGAGTGCACACTAGATATTCCTTTGATATGATATTCCCACGTGTCTCTATGGTTTTTCTAAGTGTTATCAACCAAATAATAAGCCCCACTACTTATAGGGGTTAGTATCCTTGGTCTCTAAGTAGCCAAACCCTCAAAAGAGTTGGAAATCCCTTCACATGTCTTTTCTAAATATGGAAATCCCTTAACAAATCTTTCATAAACAAGGAATCAGACTCCCTTAAGCAATTGGATTTGTTTGGTTCACTTTGGGAATGCAAGCCAAATCCTAACATAAATATGAAAGAAATAAATAAAACTATTAGCGCGCCGATATTGCCACCCATAAATATGATTTACTGATGTAATAGATAAATTCGCATAGACAACAATTGATGAACAGATAGGTAACTGATTCGAATCCGTTGATTCGCACACGAATACCATAAGCGATACCTTCTATTAATCCATTGACCATGCATAGATACTAGAATAACATACTGTTGACGGCGGTTTTTGTCAATTGACCGGTCAACGATTTCTGGTTTGCAAATATAATTTAGACGTATGATAAAGTACTAGAAAAAGAAAACAAACAGATATTACGTGGTAAAACTCCGGTGATCAGAGAAACATCCACGGTTGGCTGCCTAAGCAACTCATCCAAATTCACTATAATAATCTTTGTAATTACACACACTGCTCTTTCTTCTCTCTTTTTCACCGTACTTCTTACCTATATTTTGTAGGGGGTATTTATACATGATTCCCCTAGGGTTTTTTGGGTCCTGCTAGGGTTTAGTGTCGTGATACACAAATTGATGAGTGTTGAGTTTACTTTGTGATTCTTTCCTTATTCTACGCTGATCTCTCCTTTATGATTATGGATTCTGGATCTGTTTTGGACTCTAGTGAGCTGTCGAGGAAATCGTTTTGTTTCCTTACGGGACTCTGCTTCTTAGTAGTAGATTTGCAGATTTGCGAACGATCTTCATCAATTATATTTATGTACAGGTGGCAAACAGATTTCAAAAGGCGATCCCTTCCTCTGTGCCGAACACATGTAGTCGGGCACTTTCTATACTCGGAGTACTTGGCATCATTCGCCGTTTCTGGCTATATCTCCTGACTCAGTCTGAGGTAATCCCTTCTTTCCGATCAGTCTCCTCGCTCGTGGTTTGTTCCTATCCAAGCTGTCTGCTGACGTGTCACTTGCAACGAATTTTACCTACAACACATACGTTAAAATTCGTTGACCCTCGCAAAGGTACCAAAATTTGGATAAAAAGAGATACTTTATTTGAAATTTTTATTAATCATTAAAAACTAAAATCTCTGTTAGGGTAAAAGGCCATTAAATAAGAAAACTATAAACCTAAACGAAACCTAAAAGAATTAGGAAAGCAATAAAATAGAATCCTAAAACATCACAAATGGAAATTGAAAATACTAGAACCCTAAAACTATTATGTTTTTGAGTCATTTTGGTATATTTCCGTATCAAAACGACATTTCCTTTATATTGATTAGTTGTCTAGGTTTATGCTGACTCAAGCTTCAAAAAGGAAGGACAACACATCATGCAAAGTGAAGTCTTCAAGATGAACAAACTTTGTTTCACATCAAATGTATATCTAGACCTTATTCCTCTTGCAAGGCATTTAGGCACACACACACATATATTGCATTCATATGTGTTCCTGTATTGTTGTGCTTAATTGGTATAACACATACACACACTTATTGTTGTAAGCACATGCATTAGATTTATATTGACAACTTTTATAAAATTGCATGTTCTAGGACTATTTCTAGGAAATGGCATACTTGTGTGTATTTGTGTTTGTTTGCTTTCATTAACTTGATTTCAGACTTGAATATGTTCTCATATTATTCCTTAACGAGTCCTGAACGTTTCTACTTCTCACATGTATGTTTTCGAGTTCTGATTTGGATTTTATGAAACTTTTCATGTGTTTATCGTACATGGATTTCGTCCTTGTGTATCGAGTCAAATTCCAAGTTGTTGGTTGAAGTTTCGTAGACATCCATGTCTAAGAGAGAGTCCTGGTTCGTAATCCGAAAATAGATTCAAATTCAAAGTTTGGAAGCCAAAGAACGGTTGAAGAACGTAAGAGGTGTGAGGGAGGAAGCATGGGAAGAGGGGGTGGCAAATTGCCACAAGGCCCCCTCTCCCGTGGAAGTGCGTGGCCTCCACGGGAAAGGTGCCCCTCGGCCCCCGTGGAGGCTTCATGCCTCCACGAGAAGATGAGGTGGCATGGCCTCCTTGGTTGCACGTGGTCCCCTCCACGCTACATCATCTTCCCTCCTATTTTCTTTTAAAATCCCCCTCTCTCTCTCTCATTTAGATTTTCGAAGAAGACAAGTGCAGACATTTTTGGGTAATTTTCTATCAACTTCAAAACTCCATATCTCACTCATTTCTCAACCAAATTGAGTGATTCAAAAAGTGAGAGATTCGTATTGAAGTATACTATCTTCTCCAAGTAATTTTGAAGTCAATTGTTAAGTATTTTTGGTGTTCGACATCAATTTCTTGGCTGCACTCAAGTCATTAAGGTATTTGCTTATCTTTTTATTTTCTAAGCATTAAAATGTTCAAATACCTTAGGCCTTCTTACTATCTTTGTGTATTTGATTTGAACAAATGTTTTTTGGAAATAAAACTTCAATTATATGCTAGATTTGTCTAATTAGAGACTTAAATGTGGTTTAAGTTTTGTTAAATCTAAAAATTTCACATGTTTGAGTGTTGTATTGTGACTAGGTTATAATCTATGGCTATTTGAGTGTTAATTGAATTTATTATGATGATTGATAGTCTTTACATGTGCTAGGATCTTTTAATTGACTCTATTTTAGGTTTAGTACATTTAATTTATATTTAGAGCCTTTGAATTTTAATTGATTATTTTTATGAATATGTGCTTTAAATATTTGCTAGAGAAACTTGATTGAACATATTTTGTATTCTAGCTTTTTTTATTTTAGTTCTAAAGCCTTGAACATGTGCTTAGTGAATATGTTATATTTCAAGCTTTAGCTTGCATGAATAAAATCTAGGAATTAAGTGTGATTTGGTTGGAATGCATTTTCTAGGTTTTTGTTCATGTATAAAGTACTAGAAAAATAATATCTGTGAACTTTCATGTCTATTCTAGTTCTTCATGAAGTGTACCTAATCCGTACATTTCATACGTGATTTGCATCATTTTTTGTGATGTCGATTGTTTGGATTGTAAACTGGAAAAACATACATTGTGTACATAAAGCTTATTTCTTGTTTCCATAGAATATCTTGATCATATATTCTATATTGCATGTGTTTGCATACACACATTTGATCACGTTAGGAAGCCTTGCATAGGCATAAAGTCTCTTGTTGGAACATGCGGTTCTAGCTTGAGCAAGAGAGTCTTTACTAGAACCATGCGGATCCGTAGGTTGAGCATGGAGAACTCAATTAAAGGCATGCGGCTTCTAAGTTGAGTGCCAATAAGTTTTTCGTTAGTAAAAGACCTAGTGGTAGGATAGAAGGGATATCCAATAGGAAGTAGACAATCATGCAGAATGGTCACTTTGAGGGTGTACTTTTATCCAACTATTGAAAAATGGTGTTGCTCGGAGGTTGTTGGATGATTCAACCCGTGGATATTTCCTCTTCGGAGGTTTACCACATCAAAATGACGTTTCAAATATCTCTATCCCTTACTCTCTTGTATTTGTGTTTATGTGATTGTTGAATCTTGTTTAGGTCATCAAATCTCCATTTTCTTGTAAACAAGATTGTTGTAAGGAAAGAGAAGCAAACATACTTCTAGATCAAGTTTTATATATTTCTTGTATTTGTTAATAGGTGATATAGTTTTTTATAGTTATACATTCATTTGTATTTGTGAATATTGGAGATTAATATATATATATATATATACAAGCTTGAATTGATTTATGTTTTAGTAAGATATCTTTACTTGCAAGTTATAGACTTTGATTTACATGCTTTATTGAATATGATTTCAATAGAGTGGATCGTTAGAAGGCAAGTAACGAAATCCAAGATACATTCACGGTAAATTGTTACATTCGGTCAAGGTGGCCTAGGTTGTTACTTGCCTTTTACAGGATACGATGACCAAATGTGCCTCTAATTCTAGGCCACCTCTACTCAAGGACTACAACTACGGTTTTTTGAAATTTCAAATAAAAGCGTATATACGCTCCATCGATGAGAGAGCATGGATGATGGTTGAAGAGATTTATTTCTCTCCGAACATGGATGATGGGTCGATTGTCTCTAAGCCTAGAAGTGAGTGGTCTACTAATGAGTTCGATTTGGCTAGGTGGCATCATCGGGTGATGAATGCCATATTTGGAGGTGTGGATAGTCACCAATTCACCTATATCTAAAATTTAGAAACCACTAAGGAAACTTGGGATGCTCTTCAAGTAACTAATGAAGGAACCTTGACGGTAAGGAAATTTAGACTTCAAATGCTCACTTCCCAATTTGAGAGCTTTCAAATGGATGAAGAAGAAAAGTTTCAAGACTTCAAATACAAGCCTCTTAGTATCTAAAACCAATGCCAAGTATTCAGAGTGCTTATCTCTCGTGGGTGTCTCAATTGGAAAATCTTGAGATCATTGCCTAAGAGGTTTAAGGCCAAAGTGACTGCAATAGAAAAGAGCAAAGATGTTAACTGCATGAGTATTGATGAGTTGCTCAGGTCACTACAAACGTATGAAATGAGCCTAAAATCCAAAGCTAAGAGCAATGGTGTAGCACTAAAGGCAATTGAGGAGAAAAGCAAAGATGATGATGAGAAGATGGCTTTAATGGTTAGGAAGTTCAAGAAGTTTGTTAGAAGAGGAGCCAAGCCTAATGTCTATGGGTTTAAAGGAGAGGAAGTCAAGAAACTCTCTATTCTAAGGGATGAGAACGATGGCTTAGCCAATGGCAAGACTAAAGTCAAATGCTTTGAGTGTCAAGGTTTTGGACACTATGCCTCGGATTGCGCCAACAAGAAGAGCAAAGAGGATGAGAAAGGCAAAGCCATGGCGGCAACTTAAAGTGACAAGAGCTTAAGTGATGAAAAGAGCTTAAGCGAGGATTACCATAGATGAAATTTAAATTCTTATTCAAACTTCTACATTCTAATTTAGAGGTTATGGGTTTGGATCATTAACCCCTCCCCAAACCCTAAATTATAATAATTTAAAGATTTTCAATTTTGTTATGAAATTTATCTACATGTTTTTTCTCAATTTTTAATTCCTTGCACTTTCTAAATTGAATCGTTTTATTTATTTATTTATTTACCAATATTTTAACGGTCAAATTAACAAAAGCATAAAAAGCACAAGGGTAACTCTATTGCCATCTATAAAATCTCTCCCTATACCTATTTTATTTTAAATAATCTTATTATTAAAATAACATATAACAAAATTACTTGTAAACCTAAGTAACATCAGCTCATCTTCTTAGGAAAAAAAAATTCATTTTTATCTTTTTTCCGGTAATTGATCAAATAAAAAGACAGTTGAAGATCAATCCACTTTATTAATAGAAACTTGTAAAAAAACAAGACAACTTCAGCATATGTACTCTTTGCTCATTACCAAATAAACGTCAAAGTGGCAATAACCACACGTATTCTTCACCATTTTTTTCTTTCCAAAAATATTATTTAAAACAAACTAATAATCGATCTCTCTCCTATGCAATTCTCTCTTAGATCAAGTTTAGTTGGACGGAATATAAATAATAATAATAATAATAATAATAATAAATAAATAAATAAAAACCATTCCTTATGTTTGGTTTGCTAATGGCTATTGGAAAAGGCTTTTCCACCATTTGATGGAATACTTTCCTCCTAAAAACCAATGGAAAGCCCTTTCAAATTCCTAAGTAAAATTGTTCTTTCAAAAAAACCCTATAATAATATTAACAACAACAACAACAACAACAATAATACTAATTATTATTATTATTATTATTATTATTATTATTCATAATACATCATGTTATTATAAATGTTTTGTAATTAAGAGTATTTTGTTTCCATTCCATTTAGCTATTAACCAAACAAAATAATACTGATTTAGAGACTAATTCTAAAGTCTCAACCGAACAAAAAAATAATCAATTTTCCTTTCTTTTCCTTTCCATTCTCATTCTCATTACCATTCCAATTATCATTTCCATGGTAACCAAACATCACCTTAGGGTTCTCTTTTTAGCGGAAGAAACATGGTGGTTGGAATGGCGGGTATGGTGGTGAAAAAAACTGTTAAACTGAGAGAGTAGGTCTGACGCGGTTCCGGTTCGGTTTCGGTTCCGGTTTGGGCGGAACCGACAGTTCCGGTTCTAGCAGAACCGCCAGTTCTGAACCGGGTTTTTTTTTTTTTTTTTTTAACATTACAAAATATTACATTTTATTTATAAAAAATAAAATGTTAGAAAAGACATTGTAGAGTATTGAGCTATGACCCATAACCCTTGTCCAAGTAAATATGTTTTACATTCCCTTCTCCTCATTTTTATATAGGTTAGGCATCTCATCCACTTCTCTATTTTTCCAATGTGGGATGTGGGATAATGGATAAGAAGTCATATTATGCATTTTTAACAAATATTTATCAATTTTTTTTTCCTTAAAACTTAAAATATTATGCATTTTTTTAACAAATAGTTTTAAACTAAAGGAAAAAAAATTGATAAATATTTGTTAAAAATGCATAGTATGATTTTTTATCCCTTATCCCACATCCCACATTGGAAAACCAGATAAGTGAATGAGATGCCTAACCTATATAAAAAGGAGGAGAAGGGAATGGAAAACATAATTACTTGGTCAAGGGTTATAGGTCATGGCTCAATACTTTACAATGTCCTTTCTAACATTTTATTTTTTTTTATAAATAAAATGTAATATTTTGTAATGCATAAAATAAAATAAAAAAACCCGGAACCTGTTCCGAAAATATTGGAACCCGAAGGCCGGTTCCGGTTCCTCCGGTTTGAACCGAAACCGAGCTAGGCCTATGAGAGAGTCAATACTACTCAAGAGTCAAACCATCACAAAACAATATTTCCATTCAAGGTTCAAAAATACATTAGGGTGTTTGTAGATCAAATACATATCATCAAATAAATATGAAATTATGATGTTAGAATCACATTCAAAAACAGTATTAAGTTTTAGATTGAGATTCAATAAGAGAAAGTGAAACAGGGGATTAAAGAAAACAAAGCATATTAGAAAGAACGAAAGAAAAAAAAAAAGATTAAAAGAGATTAGTTAATGTGAAATGAAATAGGGTTATTTTTGGAAACTTGGGAGGTGTATAAAGATAATTATTGAGTTCTAAATTTCTACATGGATGTCTTGAGAAATTGGACGTAGCAAGACATTTTATTGTTGGCAATAGAGCCACCAAAGCACAATAGATAATACACATAACCAATTTTTTACATTCTAATTTAGACATGGTTATTGGTTTGAATCTTATACATCTCCATAAACCCTAAATCGTAATAGTTCAAAATTTTCCAAATGTAGTGTCCTTCTATGTTGATCTGAGCAACAACAAAAAAAGGCTTATTGAGCATTGTACAAACCAAGGGATGACAGAAAATTATGGAATCGTATGGAGACATCTGATTCACTTGAAAATATCGACTAATTGGTGGAAAAAAAATAATACAATGTCTCAGGCTATCAGCGTTATCACTAATTCCAAATCCTCAATACGTATGGATGTTCAAGAAATCTTATCATATGACCAAAACCTCACATTAATTACCTTTTATGTTTACCAAACAATGGACTCTTTAGACCTTGAAACTCATTCGGGTAAAATCTTTTCATCATGAGCCTTTTGAATTCCTATGAGACGGGCGTAATCAACCCACCTGCCAAAGTAAATTGAAATTCGTCAGCAGTGAACAGAAGAGAAAGCTCTATCGTTTTCGTTGCTACTCAAGTTTCATTGAGATTCTTACAGCAAAGAACCCAAGTATGTGTTGCCTGTTCGGACAGCAAAGCAAAGTGCACTGAGAATGAGCTTGTGCTGGTGCAGGAAGGGCTCCAAAATCCTCTGTTCAACAACTCCTGCCAGTACTTGGTACCTGTTCAACACAAGTAAAACCTAACTAAAATATTCCAAGTAGAGCCTTCAATAAGGATAAGAACAAATAGCCCAAGTAAAAAAGTACAAACCCCATGTAATTGACTAATCAGCCCAAGTAAACCTAATACTTATTTAAATTATTCACATATGAATGAACAATTCAAAATTTCCACCGTTTACAAATATCAATGGATCTCTTACCTCTTAATCTGGGAACCGCGAAAGTTGAATCCTCTTAACTTATACACAAGCACTAGATTATACTTCAACACAAAGCCACTAGAAGTTCTCAACTCAAGTATGTATAGGGATTTGTACCCATCAATATGAATTGATTACACATCACATTCTCTGTTTTGGTTCATAAACTCAACTTCTTTGCAATGGCAGAATATTTTTGAAGATTTTTTAATACATCTAATCAAGGTTCTGTCACAAAGCTTTTCCTGGAGAAT
This sequence comes from Acer campestre, assembly GCA_954870605.1. Taxonomy (NCBI): domain Eukaryota; kingdom Viridiplantae; phylum Streptophyta; class Magnoliopsida; order Sapindales; family Sapindaceae; genus Acer; species Acer campestre. The sequence goes on from OX940800.1 coordinate 42,574,849, forward strand.
AAAATCTTTGGCAAAACTAGCTTGATTGTCACATCAATGCTTAAATATTCACATAAAGTGCATTTATATGTTCAATTCAAATTTAAAACAGTTTAGAGTTTGTATGAGTGTATGACTCCCCCCCCCCCCCCCCCCCCTGCCCAAACTAGAAATATGTGGGCTGTAGTTTGACAGGAAAATATAAATAATATAAATAAGGTCCCCTGAAGTACAGCTCAGTACAAGAACTATTAAATATATCTTCCATTGGGAAGGCATCAAATGAAGAGGGAAAGAATGGTAAACTGCCAGAGGCTTCAGACTTTATTATTCATAAATGATCTGATCAGCATTACGCATCATATGTATTTTTGACAAAAATAGGGGTAAAATTGAAGAAGGAAGCTCCGAGATCAACGGGGAGTGATAATCATCAGAGCCTACATACCTGAGGTTGCTAGAAATTGCCATATAGACACCATAGGCAGCACTGGTGGAAAGTATGGGCACATTCTCAACTTCACCTGCAGCAGATTTGTCCACAGCCTTCCTTGCATTGATCAAGGCATTCGTCACAGCTGTGCCAACCTAAACAAAGTAAATTTCATTAAATGGGACATTAAATGGAATCATATCCATGTTTTAGATATAAAATTGAATTAATCGATCACATAGAAATAAAAATATATATTCTTGTAACATATTTAAGGATTACAACGATTGTGGCATAAAAGGGTAATAACTATCAAGAACTCACTAAATTTGGACACTTTAAGAAAAGGAACAAGCATAAGCAAAATTTAAGAATTAAACCACTAAAAGAGAAAAGGGTAACATATAGCTGCAGAGACAACTTTTATAGCACATCAAAGATTTGAACTTATGAAAACCATAGTATACTGCAGACATTTGCTAGTCCAGCACCTCAAAAAGGTAAAGGCATAGGTAATGGAGACAATTGACCAGTCAACTAAGAGACTCTTTAAATTGGTATACGCTTCATGCTACAGAATAATTGCACTAATTAGCTTCATAATCAATATCTAAGCAAAAGCTAAAAACAATTGTTAGGGACTTGGATTTGTAGCCACAAATGAAAACTTCAATTGCAAAAGTAAACAAAGTGGAATTTAGAGTAACTAATTTACTATAAGAAGATGTAATTTTAAAACATGTCACAAATGGAGAACCTTTCCTATGCTTTTAAACTTTTTTGCCAATTCTGGTACAGCAAAACTGATTTTGGCTAATACATAAAGGTATGCGAAGCTCTAAAAAAGGCACATCCATATATTACAAGCCTCATATTTTACGCAATGAAAATTTAAAATTATTGCATAGGACTCAACAAATTTGAAGTTGATTCCCCCTAAGCCAACCATTTTTTAAAGTTTTTGGGAAAGGATTGCACTTAGTTTGGAGAACCTACACAGACCAAGGGAAGATCTCCAATAGAGTTTTGGACTCCCAACACAGTCCAATTGAATTATTCTTTTTAATGTATTGCATTCCCCTGCTAATCAGTGTGTGTGGGTCTGTTTGTGTGTGTTAGTTGCCGGGGATGAAGGGTGAGCGGGTGGTTGGACAAATAAAAAAGAATAAGCTTTGTATTCTAAAATGATAAGCTCTCAACAATCATAATCGCCATGCAGACCCTGATGTCAAATGGCTCCCAATAGATTAATCATAATGTTGTATCAAAGGAACCTCTTATTTGATAGAGAATAACTTACAAGTGATGAAGTGGTGCCGACTGCAAAAAGTTTGGTTCCATTGCGCTGCATAACAGATATAAATAAAGAAAATATAAGCATTTACTCCTCACCTAAATTTGAGAAGTTTTAATAAAATTTATGCAACATGCTAGAAGATTTCTTACCACTATAGCACCTATTCTATGCAAAAGTGAATATGAAGATCCAGGGAGAGCAACCTGCATACAAAATTTAAAACCAGTTAATTTTATGTAATATGCACTCTCATAGGCGGTATTCGAACAATAGAGAACCTGAAAAGCGTTATCGGGACAGTTGTAGAAGAACTTGGAAATAGGTCCAGCACCGACTAAAAGAGGAGATCGTAGAGCCACAGTTGGAGCAGGAAGATAAACGAGCATGAAATCTGCGATTATGGCCATAACCTAAGAGAAAGCCAAGTGAAAACTTAAGGATTACGCATCTTTAAAAGCATAATGCACAAACGACCCCAATACTTCATAATAGAATTTTGAGTTAAGAAAATATATTTCTGATTATTATACAGCTGTGACTTACATAAGAAATTAATTGTCTCAGCTACAAAACTGCAGTTATCATCCATCAAAAATCTTTTAAGATAAAAAAAACTCAGTGAACCACACATCAGTAAAAATCTTTTCAAATCAACTGGTAGAAAATATATATCTAATATAAGTTATCAGGCTTAAAATGTGCACTTGCACATCTGAACCAATCTAAAGGTCCTGAACTAATCCAGATAAATTAATGACCATAAATGTCATATAAATTCCATAAGATAATAAGCTAGGCTTTGAAACATTTACATTAAAAATTTAAAAAAAAATAAAAAAAAAAGAGTTTGAAGTGTAAATGAGAACAAGCAGATCGATCACATGCAATTTATTGCTAGTCCCAAACAAAACTCTGTCCATGTAGTTTATCAGGGATCCAAACACATATGTCAAGGAAACTTTGATTCTAAAGGCATAACATGGAAAAGAGGAGAAAAAATAAATCCACAGGCAAGGTCCTCTTTGATCTCCTATTTTCATATATAATCATGTTACAGCAAGAAAAAAAAAAAGTGGGCTTGTTTGGTATATCTAGGGTATCAACTTCACCACTGTCATTTCAACTTCAAAGTTCTATTCATTCTTAATCTTATTTGCCTTAAAACATAGATTCTCCACAATCATAAGTTTATGTTAATAATCATGATTTTCAACATTAATCATATTAGTAGCATGTGAAACACACCATAACAAATCCCAGAGGTTAAACTTCTATGGAAACCCCTCATTATAGTATAAAAACTCTAGTAGATGGTAGCTAGGCAGTCTGCTAATCATGAATGATAAATGTTCAACAATTAGATCACAATGCCAAGAGATGATTATTTAACAGCACAGAGTCATATCAACTTAATAAGGCGTGATTTTCCTTCTAAAAGTCAGCAATACTGTACTGTAATCTTTATCCCTGCATCATAATTCAGCATTATAATAACAAGGATAACATAACACAGATTTTAAGATAAAGAAAACCAGGAAAAGAAGATAATGTACAATTTAAGGACCTTATGATATATATATATTAGATAATTTTCTCAAACATTGAACATTATAATAAAAATTCTAAATCAAATTTTACTTGCTGGTAAGAACTATCAAACCTTACAGTAAAATCAATTGGTAAGTTCACTAAGTGGTAAGAAATGATTATGAAAAAGAAGCATACCACATCTGCAAAAACAATTTCCAACTCATTGAAAAAGTTTTCTCTGCGCCGATCATACTCTGCTGCAGTCTGGAAAATCAGAAAAAACATTGCATACTAAGGTTCTAAGCCAAAATAAAGTACAAAGAATCAGCACGTACATGAGAGAAACTGTACACTTCAGTCAAGTATCAAACAAAGCAGTGATTTTCCAGTTTGGTCTTGGTGCTTATTATAGACTTATAGTTACTATGAAATCACTAAAACGAGGAAAATCATAGCACTAAGAAGTCTTAGTGATACAAAATATGAGCAAATAAATTCTGCTCAGGCATGCATAATTCATCTGAACATTCTTCAGGTCCATCTGTCAATACATCCTTCATCAATATCAAATGCACATTTTATGGGTCTGTTGTTATTGGACTTGCCAACAATGAAAAAAACACATGGATGGCCTTAATCTTATAGCAATCATATGATCCATTGGTCAAATGACATTGTGAAAGCACTTTCAGCTTCATGAGTTATGAAAGTCCACTAAATGTTGTTTCAATCTCATACCCCCACCATCTAGTAGGCATTTCACCCATTTTCAAACTCGAATTCGAAACTTCAAAATGGAAAATAACTCGCAATGTATATTATATTGTTATCAACAAGTAATTCAGTCCTAAAAAAGAAACAACTTCACTGTCCAACGGTGACACTTGATTCAAGCATAAATGGGTTGTAACTGCTAGTAATCATCTATGTATCTTTTCAATATACCCTATATTTCTGATTTCATTTGTTCAGAATCAAACCAGTTGAATGCCTTGACTAATCAATCCTCATAAAAATGCAATTCTTAAGTAGCATTTCATTCATTGAAACCACTCACATAAACACAAACACACATGCATCAGAGTGATCCAATCACAACTAATAAAAAAAAAACAGAAGAAAAAACAAACCTTGGTGAAAATTCCAACACCGCACTCCATGCCGACCTTAGCAAGGAAAAGATCATCAGCCAATAACCTCTCTTTGAACCCACCAAACTGCATTAACCAACGCATCAGCCCAGACTTCTCAAGCTCTAAAAACCTCGTAATAACCGCCCCAGGAATTTTCCCATCTCGGATCGCAGCCGCCAAGTCCATGGGAAGACTCTCCAGCGATCTCTTCGCCTCCGCCAGCACCATCATCGCCTCTTCCCTGTTCTTGTCCCCTGCACTATCACCGTCACCACCCTTGCCTCCTCCATCGTTACCACCGCCACCACCACTATTGTTGTCGTTGTTGTTGTAATTGTTGTCGCCGCCTGAGGTGGAGAAGGCTAGAAAAGGAGAGTAGTGGTAGTGGTAGTGGTTGTGGTGGAGGGAGCGATTGGTGATGGGGGTGGCGGCGGTGGGGAGGCGGAGACGGAGTGGACGGTGGAGATTGAGTTTGGTGGTGGTGGTGGTGTTATTGGAGATGGAAAAAGATGGGGTCAAGAAACAGGTGGCGATTGACATTGTTGTGGGTGGCGGTGGCGGTGGCGGGTATTGTCTAGAGAGATTGAATTTTGGTCAGTCAGCTGTGTGTTGTAGTGATGTGAATGTTGTGCTTATAAATCAAAGCAGAGGTTGGTGTGCTGAGACTACGTTGTTGCTGGGCGTTAATTGCGAAACACTACCAAACAGAGGCTTAAGGGTTTTTCTCTATGCTTTTTACACTATTCCACTCGCATACATTCTACTTTCATTCCTCACGCTCTCATTTTTTTAACTTTATTAATCACTAATTCTTTTTAAATCACTTTTCCAATATATATATATATATATTAAATAAAATTTATTTGTTTTTTAAAAGAGAATATTACACCCAACCTATCTTGTGTTTGGTTTTTCGAGTCTAAGTGCTTGTTTGGTTGAGCTTTCTATTGGCTCAAAAGGTCTACCAACGTCTATTTGAGTTTTTTTAGAGTTGTTTGGTTGGGTTTTTGAGATTGTCTATTTTAAATTGAGTAGATGCTAGTAGAGTTTAAACTTTTACTAGGCAAAAGCTCATGGTGAGGTGCTTCTTCAAATAGATATTTTTTTTTTTAAAAAGTCTACCAACCAAACATCTATGATTTTTTTTTTTTCAAAAACTCTATTTCTAATAGATCTACTACAAGTAGATCTTTTACCAATATAGGTTTTTCAGCAGCCCAACCAAACAAGCTCTAAAAATACATCTATCGCCATTAATATAACAATAATTCTACTTTGTCTAAATTTGGTGTCAAAATCTGTTATCCAAATGATGTGACATCTCTATAATTCATTCATTTAAATTGTATTATGGGTATAGATATTGACACTCATAAAACTTATTAGTACACCCATATCTAAAATTTAAAAAATAAATATTACTATAAGCACCCAACATAATGCCAATAGTACCCTCATTGAAATAAATTTATTTATTTTAATATATAAAAAAATCATATTATGTTTATAATCAAATCTTCTTTAAATGATAATCCAATTTACTTTTGGAAATATCTCAAATGTAGGAGCCTCATAAAAGGGAATATATGGAACCGTATATTTTCAATCTGGAATTCTCGTATTTATATAGCTATCTTTACCAAAAAAAAAAAAATTATTGATATCTATAGCTATCGTTAAAGAAAATATATTTTGTTTATTGATAAAGTTCATAACTATGCATAAAAGAAAGACAAAAACAAAACGATAATCATATGATAATGAAAAAGTTTGAAAGTTGAAATAAAATTAGAGTTTAATTAGGTTTATCATAAAAATTAGGGTTTATCACAAGTTTTTTTTTTTTTTTTTTTTTTTTGAAAGTTAAGTTTTTTTTTTAATAAAGAAATATAGTTGAATATATGAGTGTAATTAATAAGTGTATATAGTATTTAGTTTATTTTTAATTAAAGTAATTTGTCCTTATTGGTAAATTTCTATTGAGATATTTTTGTAATTGATTTTTTTTTATAAAAATATGGATGTACTAATAAGTTTTATGGATGTCAATATCGGCACTCTTGTATTATATTTACATGATTTAAATGAATAGATTGCAGTAAAGTTATATCATTTGGACACCAAAATTTTAGATAAAATAACGTTACTCTTAATATAATAATCACAGTGAAGGGGAGCTCAACCGCTCCATCTCATAAAGATAGAGATCCATTTGGATCTAGTGGAGATCCATATGGATCTAGCGCTCATTTGTTTTCAATCTTTTTTAAAAGATATTCATTTTTTTTTCTTTTATCTATATCGGCCATCTTCTGAGATGGATGGTGGTGATCCTATTTTTTTTTTATGCAATTTCGTTCTTTATTTATATATATATTTAACATTTTGATCTTCTTTCATCTATCTCTTTTTAAAAAATAAAAAAAAAATTAAAACTTTTTTTTAAAGAAAATATTAAAAGCTTTGATGAAATGATGAAAATACCCATCGACTATTAAGTTTTGACCAATCAACACTAACAATAGATTGAATAATGTCAATTTTTTTTAAAGTTGTTTCCACCTGTGAATAGCCAAACACAGGGTAGATAGGGTGTAATTTACTCTTTTAAAAAATAAAATGTGTAAAAATAATTTAATAAGATTTAAATTTAAAATTTTAAAGTATAGTTTCTTTTAGAAGTTTCTTAACTTAAGAATTATAAAAAAGATGAGATGAAGTTGGTCCGGTGGTATACCTTTCATACCTACACCACGGGGTTATAGGTTCGAGTCACCTCTCTCTCAAAAAAAACATCAAATTTATGTAAAATTAATATATATATATATATATATATATGAAAAAAAAATGTAATTTCTTTAACAACAATCGAATAACTATAGAAATCTAGGGCGCGGCCTGTAAAGTTTTTGAAAGCTGTTTTTATTTTTGTTTTTTGAAAAGAAAAATGAAAATGAAAACAGTATTTTTGATTTCAGTTTCGAAATCCAAAAAGGCATTTGGTAGTACATCCTCGAAGCTATATTCCAAATATGAAAACACTAAAAACGCGTTCAGTAAGTGAACCGAAAAATATCAAAAATTGAAACTAAATTGATCCAAAATATCAAATATTGTCATTAATAATAAATATATCAAAATTTGCCAATAAAGTGATCTGAAAGATATTTTAATTTTTTTTTTAGCTTAATTTAATTGAAGTACCAACTACCAACTTTCTCAATAAAAGTCTTGGTCTCTCTCTCAATTTCTCAGATTCCATCTCTCTCTCTCTCTCTCTCTCTCTCTCTCTCTCTCTCTCTCTCTCTCTCTCTCTCCGTCCCCTTTTTTCTTTATGTTGAATCTCTTCTTAGCCTTTTGATTTGGTCGAATGGCCTCTCTCTCTAATCTCTATCTTCATTTCATTTCTTTAATTCTCTATTATTTTATGTATTTATTTATTTTTCCACTAGTCATAAGATTTATAGGCAGCACCAAGGCTGGAGGAGGTAAGATCCTCCTCCGACGATGCCGATCTAGGCTAGATCAGCGTCACCGAAGGAGGATCTCACCTCCTCCAGCCTTAGAAGAGCAAATCTGAGAAGAAGAACTTACCTCCTCCGGCCTTGGATGAGCAAATCATTGAAGAAGAAGAAGAAGAAGAAGAAGAAGAGTGACGATGGATAGTCGAAGAACTAAAGAAGAAGAAGAAGAAATGAAAAGAAAAAAAAAATGAGTGTGAAAAACATCTCAAACTTGTTTTTCAAAATTTTCACTTATAACACTGATGTTGTTTTTCATTTTGTTTTTGTTTTGAAAATAAAATGAAAAACGGTAACGAACGTGTATTCAAAATCATTTTTGTAAAATAAAAACAAAAACACCCTTGTAAAACAATACTGGACAGGCCCCTAGTTTTGTATGAAATTAGAATCCTCGAATTTGTTTACAAGTATAAAGCAAACAAATCTAGATATTTATACTATATTTCATTTATGAAAGAATCCTAAACGATTTTTATTTTAAATATCGGATGTCCTATATTTTCCTTATATCATTGCACACTAAGAGTGTGTTTGGTAGGAAGGAAAGAAAATATGAAGGATAGAAAGTTGGAGAGATAGAAAACATGAGGGAAAAAAAGTAAAATAGTTTTCCCTTGAGCTATTTGGTAAACATGAAGGAAAGAAGAAATATTTCATTTCCTTTGTTTGGTATTGTTGAAGAAAAGATAAAGGATAGAAAATCTTCTTTATTAATTTTACTATTTTACCCTTACATTATATAGCCAGGGCTTGTGAGAGGATTAAACAAGATGGGCAAATTTATAATTTCAATGAAACCCAAAAACCATTCCATCTTTTCTCTCTATTTTTTGTCCACTTTTAGGAGGATTAAAATTAGTGGGTCCCACCCATATATTTTTCCGTCCATTTTTCTTTCGTACCAAACAACATACTTCCCCATTTTCTCCTCCCTTTTACCTCCACCATTTTCTTTCCTCTCTCTTTTCATCCCTATCAAACACACTCTAATAGAAAAACCACTGATCAACAATAATTTTCTACCCCTGGTATTGTATATATTATCCCAAAATTGCACATAAAAGTAAAACCACAAAGTGTGGAAGAATCCCTCCGGGGTAGATACCTTCCGATTATGAGAATAGATATTTGGGTCGTAGTGTTTGATATCGGCAAGTCATAGTAGACCCCTCAAGCCCTCACCCATTTGGTGTTAGAATATATATATATATTTTAAAATATCTTTAGTTGTTTACTCAAAATTATTATACCGGTCAATGTAGCTCAATGGTAAAAGCGATCATTTAACATTAAATTATCTTATATTCGAGTCCCGCCACTGCAAATAGTGTATATATATATTAAAAAAAAAAAAAAAATTGGATTTTCAAATTTTGGTATTGCATTCACACATGTATAATTAACGTGTAATTATATACATATACAATTTCATTTTTTTTGTTTAAATAATTATTTAATTTTTTTACGTGGAAACCCTAAATCAGGGAAAAAATCATGGGCTGTCGGAAAATAGAGAAATAATCCATTATGTAGTAAAAACCACACAATCTAGGATTCTCTTTCTCACAACCCAAACCCCAAACAACCGAGCCTTACCGAGCCTCCAAGCTCACAACCAATCTTACATCATACCTCTCAGTTCACAATGCTTACCGGGTCCTCCTCCTAATACACCCCTGAATATCCCTCTAGATCTCTTCTAAATATCACACACGGATCTCAAGTGCCAAAAGTTTCACGATCTTTATTTATGCACATCACAAAACATTGTGATTGATGAGGTCCTACACAAAAAAGAAGGAAATAATTAGGCCGGGAGTCACTAGGTTTGCCTCGGCTTTCCTAACATTGCAAAGTTTGGTGGAGAAAAAGGACAACTTAAGGGCAATGTTTACTAGCTCGGAATGGGAAGAGTGCAAATGGTCGAAGACCATTAAGGGGAAGGTGGCTTACTCTACCATGTTGAACATTGGTTTTTGGAATGGGGTGACAATGTACTTAAAGGTATTTGCTCCATTGGTAAAGGTGCTTCGACTGGTTGATGGGGATATAAAGCCATCAATGAGTTTTTTATATGGGGAGCTCATAAAAGCAAAAGAATAGATTAAGGTGGCCTTGAAAAATAGTGAGAACACTTATAGGCCAATCCTTGACATTATTGATAGTAAAGCCAAAGATCGGCTCGATACTCCATTACATATGACGGCATATCTTTTAAATCCCTTCTATTTTTATAAAGATCCTTGGATTGCAAAAGAAGGTGCTTTATTGGATGCGGTATGTAGTTGTTTGGAGAGGTTGTTTCCCAATGACATTGACAAGCAAACAAGGATCTTAATGATTGACTTGGCGAAGTATACCGGCAAAGAGGGCGCTTTTGGAAAATTAACGGCTCAAAAAGCATGCGAGAATAACAATAGCATTTATGATCCAGGTAATAACAAGTGTTCACTAGTATATTTCTAATTATAACATTTATTTAAAATTTATACTATTTAAGTATTTATCTCTAATTCTCTTATTATGTAGTTCAATGGTGGTCTGTGTTTGAACATCAAACACCTGACTTGCAAAGGATAGCACAAAGGATCCTTTCATTAACTACTTGTTCATCCGGGTGTGAAAGGAATTGGAGCACTTTTGAGGGGATAAGTTATTTACCGGGCATTAGATAATAGTATAATACTAAGTTATTACTTACTAATTTTTTTCACTTTTATGTAGATACATACAAAGAAAAGAAATAGACTAGATGTTGATCAATTGAACAACCTAGTATTTGCCCAATTCAATTCCAAATTGATTCATAAGCAGAAAAGGTTAATGGATAAGGAGGCCAACATAGATGTACTACTAGCAAGTGATGGTGATGCTAGTCATGCACAAGGTTGGATAGTTGATGATGGTGGTGAAGAGGTTGAGCCGGGTACGGGGCTTACTTGGCAATTGGTTGATGAAGCAACCGGAGCGAATGAAATGATACAACCTCGAAGAAGTGCTAGAATTCCTAGAGATCTTGAGGAAGAATTTGAATCCGAAGATGAACCGGTGGAGGAAGATAATTTTGAATTCGAATCCGATGAAGAACAAGTGTTGGAAAGATATGGAGAAGAACAAGATGAGCTAGACACTTAGAGGCTCAGACTTAGAAATTTATTTCCGTATTTGTTTACTAAGTTATTACTACTCTATGAACTTATTTGTTTAATGTTTACTACTTTATTTCATGTTGTTGCCTTATTTGAAACTTGGATGTCATTTGGTTGGATTTTGTTTGCCTTATTTACTTCCTATGGAAATTGATTGATTTGGTTGGAGTTTGGTTGGAAATGGAGGCTCATTATGTGAGTGCAAAATAATGAGTGCAAAGCAGTGTTTTTTTTTTTTTTTTTGGTTAAAGTAGTGTTGCTGCCTGCTGGATTTGTATCTTCAAAGCAGTGTTTTTTTTTTTTTTTTTGGTAAAGCAATGTTGCTGCCTGCTGGATTTGCATATTAGTATATTACTTTGCATATTAATTATTAAATTAGTATTACTTTGCATATTATCATTCTAACAGTAGTAACTTTAAAAAAAAAAAAAAAAAAAAAAAAAAAAAATCGACTGACCGCCAATCAACTTCCAGCAGGCCGGACGGCCGACTTCCGACCATCCGCCTAGTCCCCGACTAGGCTGCCTAGGTGCTACGCGGGGGGTCCCCGCTCGACTAGCGCCTAGCACTTTCTGCAACATTGCCTCTACCTAAGGGAAAGAAGACAGTAGGATGTAGATGGGTGTTTGCTGTCAAGCATAAGGAGGATGGGACCATTGAAAGGTATAAAGCTTGATTGGTGGCAAAATGGTATACACAATCTTATGGGATTAACTATCAAGACACTTTTGGACTAGTTACCAAGCTTAATATGGTTAGAGTGCTATTATCTTTGATAGCCAATTAGGATTGACCTCTTCTCCAGTTTGATGTAAAGAATGTTTTCTTGTATTGAGATTTAGAAGAAGAAGTGTATATGGACCCTCCTCCGGATATAGAGAAGTACTCAAATACTACAATTGATGTGCAAACTCAAGAAGGCATTGTATGGGTTAAAGCAATCTCTAAGGGCTTGGTTCGATAGATTCACCAAATCTATGGAGAACTTCGGCTATAAACAAAGCAACTCAGATCACACATTGTTCTTGAAACACCAAAAGGGTAAAATTACTGCTTTGATTATCTATGTTGATGATATGGTGGTAACATGTGATGATCAATATGAAATTGAGAGTTTGCAACGAGACTTGGCCTCAGAGTTTGAAATGAAGCAGCTTGGTGACTTGAAGTACTTTCTTGGAATCGAGGTAGCACGATCAAATAATGGTATTTTCTTATCTCAACGAAAATACATTCTTAATTTGTTAACTAAAACAGGTATGCTTGGATGTAAACCTGCTAAGACTCCTATGGAACAAAATCATAAGTTGTTTCTGTGTTTGAATGCAACCTCTACTGATAAGGCAAGATACTAGAGCCTTTTGGGAAAATTGATCTATTTGTCTCATACTAGACCAGATATTGCCTATACAGTGTATGTAGTGAGTTAGTTTATGAATGATCCTTGTAAACCTCACATGGATGTCGTGGAACGTATATTGAGTTATTTGAAGACTGCTCTGGGTAAAAGATTTCTCTTCACCAAACATAATCACCTAAAGGTAGAAGGTTACACTAATGCAAATTGGGCAGATTCAGCTGATAACAGAAGATCTACTTCAGAATACTTCACTTTTGTAGATAGAAATCTTGTGACTTGGAGGAGTAAAAAACAACCAATGGTAGCAAGGTCTAGTGCAGAAGCTGAGTACATGGGCATGGCTTTTGGAATATATTAGTTACTATGGTTGAGAAACTTGCTTATGGAATTGGGTGTTGATTCTCAATAAGCAATAAAGTTGTATTGTGATAACACTTCAATTATAGAGAATGCTCACAATCCAGTTCAACACGACTGGACAAAACATGTTAAAATTGATAGACCATTCATTAAGGAAAAACTTGAAGTTGGGATTATTATGTTTCCTTTTGTGAAGTCCGAAGATCAACCAGTTGATGTTCTTACCAAAGTTATAGCCATCAATGCTTTTGATGATTCTTTAGACAAGTTAAGCATATGCAATATCCATGCTCCAACTTGAGGGGGAGTGCTAGAATTAAGGATTTGATATGGGCAATATTCTCAATTAGTTATTGAAGGAAAGAATCTCGTTGATTATTGGCAAGTATCACGGGCATTCATTGGTGTTTACTATGTAATATCAATTAAGATAGTTGGCTAGAATCAATCAATATCAATTAGGATAGTTGACTAGAATCAATTGTAATTAATTGTAATTAAGTTAGTTTCCTTTTTCTCATTTGTGTTAGTTGTATAAATATTTGTAATTCTTTATTCAATAAATATCATAAAATTATTTCACAATTGTGTCATTTTTGATAATTCCCAAGGGTCTCCCTCTGGATCCACCCACTCTTTGATGTTACATGTGTTTCTTTTTGCTCGGTGTAAATAATTATATATATTTCAATACTTCAATTCTTGATATTAACAATTAAAATCTTGTACCAATACAATTGATTTGAGTTTGTTTTAATTTTTGAATTTTCATTAAAATCACAGCCTAAGCATACATAAATAATATAAATTTCATTGACTAATTTATTTTTGTTAACATCTCTTCGTATTAGTCTAATAGTGTTTCCTCATGCACCTCAGAAAATTAATTATTTTTAAAACATTATTATGATTTCTATATATTTTTAAATCGCTTAAATTGTTTATATGAATCACATATTAAGAAAATAAAAATTAATTTGAATCTAAAAATGTAATTAGCTTAATAAATATTGCCCGTAAATGATTTTTAGATAAAGTTTTATCTATGAACGAAAAAACTAAAAAAAAAAAAGTGTGGCACACGCTTTTGAACACGCGTGAGAACTTGATGAGCACTGTATAAGTGTATAGGGACCACTGGGTTGGTGAGACCGTGAGAATGAGAAATTGAGAATACACAATAACCGAGTATTACAGTGTATAACACGCGCTCTGGCAGTCTGGCTGTCTGGGTGGGTATAGGTTTTAATTGTATTTTTAAGGGTAAAAATGTTTTTAGTCCCTCTAATTTTCCCTATTATATGTTCTGGTCCCCTTAGTTTAAGTATTGGTCATGCAGGTCCCCATAGTTTAAGTTTATGGTCGGTTAGGTCCCTACCGTCCAATTCCGTTAGGTTTTTTAAAAATTTTGTCAATGGTCGGAGGGTAAAATGGTAAATGTTGATGGTGATTTTTTGACAGTTAACCAGTCAACGGTCTTAGGTTAGTAAAACCTGCAAATACGAATATGATATGCAATAAAATGATAAACAAAATAAAAGAGAGATATACGTGGTAAAACTCCGCTGATTGGAGAAACGTCCATGGGCTGTTGCCTGAGCAACTCAGTCAAATCCACTATAATATTCGAATGATACACACTCTGATCTCTCTCTCTCTCTTTTGCTTAAGATTTTCTCGTCCCCTCCTACTATGTTTTGTAGGGGTATTTATATATGGTGTTGCTAGGGTTTTTGGGTGCCACTAGGGTTTAGTATCGTGACGTACAAATAGAGGATTACAGAGTTGGTTTTAGGATTATTTCCTTTTTGGTGTTTATCATGTCTTTAATGTGGTTGAATCCGAATCTGTTTGGGATTCTGATATGTTGGTAGGGAGACCCGTTTTGTTTCCTTGTGAAACTATGTTTCTTGGTAGTTGACCCGTGATTGATCTCTATTAGCTGTATTGCTTGCAGGTGGTGGAAAAACTTCAAGGACTGGTTTTTCTTCGTGCCGAGTATGGTTAGTCGGGCATTTTCATACTCAACGTGCTCAGCTTTTTTCATGCTCGTTGGCTATACTTGTATTGTGCCTATGTCAGGTGATTTGTCTACATGGAATGTCAATCCTCCTTTCTACTAGACTTTCTGCTCACGTGGCAGATTCTATCCACGCTGTTTGCTGACATCTTCAGTGAATTTTACCTATAAAAGTAAAGATGCCTTCCATGTTTCTATAACGTTTTTGACTAAAGGGAAAATTGGTAACTTAGGTAATTAATGGTATAAATAATTGAAAATTCAAAAAACAATTAATAATAATTTAAATAAAAAAATATAAAAAATTAAAAATTAAAAACTAAAAAATACTCTCTCTCCCTAAACAACTCTCCTTTTTTCATTTTCAACTCACAGACTCTCTCTCTCTCTCTCTCTCTCTCTCTCTCTCTCTCTCTCTCTTTTTCTTCTTCTTCTTCATCTTCTTCTCGTTTATGACGATCAGTTTGTGTCAGTGGTGTAGTTCGGTTTTAGGTTCTTTTGGTGGTGGTTTGATTTGCGTTGTGTTAATGCTAGATGATTGAGGGTCGATTTCAATTAGGATTTTGGGGTTTTTGACTGAAATTTGTGGTTTGATTTGGGGTTTTTGATTGAAATTTATGGGTTTAAAATTTCGTGGAGAGAGAGTGGCTGGGTTTGGGTAGTGGCTGATTCATGGGGGTGGTGGTGGTTTGTTGAATATGGGTTGTGTAGATGAACAACCGGGTTTGTTGAATCTAGGTTGAATCTTGGTTGTGTAGATGAACTGGGTTTGTTAAATCTGGTGGTGATGTTGAATCCAATTTTATTTTATTTTTAATTGGATAGAGTGGCATTTTTTTAATTTTATCTAGACATCTCTCTAGATCTCTTCAAAATCTTTTTTTTTTAAGAGATCTGGGAAAATTTCCATATATCTTCAAAGGTTTTTTAATTTTATTTTATTTTTTTATAATTTCTAGATTTCTTCAAATCTGGAAAGAAATCTGAAAAATCTTCTAGATTGTTTCAAATTTGGAAAAAACTTTCAAGAGAGAGAGAGTGGCTTGAAGTTGGATTTTCAATTTTTTTTTTTTTTTTTCTAGATTCATGAAAAAATGGGTTACTCATGGTGTGTGATTGAAGATGGATTATATATTTTTCCCTAGATTAAAGTTTCAAAAATAAGAGATTGATGAACAACGGTGCTATTGATTGGTTTGTAGAAGAAGAAAAAAATATGAATTTTTTTAATTAACTTTTTACTAAATAAAAAATAATTAAAAATATCTTTTTTGTTTATTGATTGGATCTCCAACAAATCCAATTTTAAATTATTATTTTTTTGATTTGGTGGAGATCTCCACCACTGTCCATCTCAAGAGATGGAGAAACGGACGACACCAAATCCATTTAAAAATTTAAAATTTTGTTATTTTTTAATAATTTAAATATTTATAAGAAGGGTAAAATAGTATTTTTGTCAAAAGTTACACTTTAAGGGACATTAAGGTCATTTTGTGTTCTAATCATGTCAAAGGCTTGTTTTTAACGGAAACCATAACAGAAGGATCAAATGGGTCAATACTGAAACTAGGAGGACCAGATCGCATAATAGGTCAAACTAGAGGGACTTTTAACATTTTTTTCCCCATTTGTAATTTAAAATTACATTTATAGAAAAGGAATCTTTAAATAATAACATTTATATAATTTGACATTTAATATTTTATTATTTTATATCTTTGGTATTTATATCCGGGAATTTAGAAGTCAGTAACGTATAAATCAAGGAATTTGGATCATAATGGCTGAAATTCATGTATTTTATTTGGGAGCCGATATTGATATTCATAAATATGATAAGCACACCCATTAAAAATAACCAAAATACTATTTACACTCATTAATCTTCAACTATATCACTTTATTAAAAAAAAAAAAAACCAAACCCTAATTCAACCTTAATTCTATTTTTATTTTATTTTTATTTTTAAAAAAAGAACGAGAAGAATATAAGCCCAACGGAGCCAAAATCTCCCATTATCATATAAAAAAGTAATGTAACAAGAATTTTCAGAGGACTCCGATTATACAGAGGTACGTATTTCTTTTTTTATTTATTTTTGTTGTGAACTCTATCAATGAAAAAAAGTGAGAAGTAATTTTTTTTTTTTTTTTTTTTTAAGATAGCAGTACATATCCCATTGTTGGAACAATTACTGAATTTTTGTGAATTCTCAACAGAGCATAAATAATGTTGGAGGCGAATGTACTATAGACTACAGTAGTGAATTTACAAATTACGAGGAATAGTTATGCTTATACATTATATCAAAATTTTAGTTTTTATAGAAGAGAAAACAAACTTAAATTATTTTTTATTTAAAAACTGAATTTTGGTTGTTCTCTCTGGATTCAAAAGAATCAAAGTAAGGTTTCAAATTGTTGTTTTAGTGGGTATTTGTTGTTTGGGTTCGTTGTGACATGTTGGTTTGTTATTCCTTTGTTCCCTGTTTTGGTTGTTAAAAAATCTTGCTATTTTTTTTTTTTTTAAAAAAAAAGGTTATTGTCAAAGAAGAAAGTTTGCATTGGGTACAAGTTTGGTTATAAATAAATTGTATTAAAATGAAAACGTTAATTTAAATAAGGGTATTATTGCCTAAAATGGGTGTTTATAGTAATGTTTTAATTTTAAATTTTAAATTTTAGACATGAATGTACTTATAAATATGGGTGCGCTTATCATATTTATGAGTGTCAATATCTGTACCCATTTTATTTATTTCACTTTTATTATTTTAAATATAAAACATTATCTTCAAGTGCTTTAGATCATGAAAAAAATTAGCACAATAGAGGATCCAAATCCATAAATTAAGATGACAGAAAAGGGACCTCATGGCTCATACTAGAATCTAATTCCCAATTTGGAAATAAAGTATTTTTAATTAGCTTAGATTTTAGTCTATGTTTGGGGTTCTTTCTCCTTAAAAAATAATCATTTATTTCTCAAATTTTGAGCAAATGAGTGTTTGGTAAACTTTCAAAAAATAGTTTATTTTATAATTTGATCCTCTAATAATTAGCTTTTCAGAAGTTGGCTGAGATTACTTTTGGAAGCTTATTATTGGAAAAGCTGGTTTTTTACTTAAGAAATGTCTACGATATCATCACTATTTTAATGAAAGACAATATTACCCTTATATTTAATAATATAATACAAAATTAAAAACAAAAAAATATAAAAGTTTAATAAATGGTGGCCACTGTCAGACGTCGAGGCCAGAGGAGGACCGGAATTCTCTAGCGACGATGTCGCCAAAGAAAGCCAACTTCTCCTTTTGCAGCGGCCGTTTATAGTTTTAGAGGCTTCCTCCTAGAGATGCACATTTGGGGAATGAGGATGGATATAGGTCCTCTCATCCCCATCCCCACTTCCTAGACCCTTCCCTCATACTTCCCCCCGTTTCCCTATTTGGGGAAAATGGGGATGGGGAATTTTGGGGGGACCTATATCCATCCTCATCCCCAATTCCCCATTTTCCCCATTTTTCCCCGTTGTTCCCTATTTTTCCGTTTCCCCCGTTCCTTCATTTCCCCATTTGACTAAAAACTACAAATTAAACTAAAAAAACAAACATTCCATTACAAATACAAA
Organism: Acer campestre; assembly: GCA_954870605.1. Classification (NCBI taxonomy): domain Eukaryota; kingdom Viridiplantae; phylum Streptophyta; class Magnoliopsida; order Sapindales; family Sapindaceae; genus Acer; species Acer campestre. The sequence continues at coordinate 42,593,271 of OX940800.1, forward strand.
ATAAAATTCATTAGTGCATTTTATATAAAATGTGTATATATACTTAGGGAGTTAGGGTTTTCAAAGAATAAAAAAAAAATTAAAAATATATTATAATTATATTTATATATGTTTGGGGGAAATAGGGAAATTGGGATTGGGGGAGGTTTCCCATCCCCATCCCCATCCCCATCCCCATTTCAATATAATTGTGGGGAAAATGGGGAAATGGGTATGGGGATGGGTCCCCCTCATCCCCATCCCTCCCCATTTCCTCATTTTTCCCAACAACAAAAAAAATCCTCAAATGGGGATAGGGACGCGGGGAATTGGGGCCCCAGGGGAAAATGTGCATCTCTACGTTCCTCCATAAAATCTAGAAAATAGAGAGGCGAGATGTCTCCTCAGCTACTAGAGAAGGATCGACCTCCTTTGACGACACCAAATCTAGATCTGGCGTCGTCGGAGGAGGTCGATCCTCCTTCGATGACCGAGGAGGCGTCTCGCCTCTTCCATTTCTAGATTTTATGGAGGAGGCGAGACGCCGCCTCCAATGACGAAAGAGGCGAGCGCCTCTTCCAGCACCAGAGGTTGACAAATCAACCTCCGACGACTGCGACGTCGACATCGTCGATGTCTAATGATGCCGTTGCCGCCGTCGCTAGAGGAGGACAAATCCACCTCCGGCATTCTTCAAATTTTCAATTTTTTAATATTCAATATTTATTATATTTAATTTTAAATATATAATCATTATACCAATTGATTGATGTCTCTTTTTGTCATTTCATCAAATACATTTTTCACCCTTTCAAAAGCAAAGCAATTTTAAAATTTAGTTTACGAAACACCTATCCACTTTTTTGTTAAGCTGATTATCTCTTAAGTTACTTAAACGGATTATTTCTTAATCAATGCAATCTCAAACCTAGCCCTAATGATATTTAGGCCCCTTGTTTTGGTTGTCGGAGACTTCACAATCTTCATCAAACTCTCCAAGGTTCAAGCATTGATACCTTAATATATATTAGCAAATCATTGCTTATAAAATCTCAATAAGTGAGAGGAGACTTTTCCTGCTATTGAGAGCCGACTTCTTACAATTATGGAAGTAGACAATCGGACTATGTTGCATTTTTGATCGCAATAGATCATAACAGTCTTCTGAGCTGTCTGGTATTAGATTAAAAAAATGATATCTATTTTTTTTTTCTTATGCCTCATAATTTCAAATATAACTAACCAATCAAAATTTTAATTTCATTTCATGGTGTAATAATTTTATCAACCTTTTCTAAATTTGTGGCAGTTCAATAACTATTAGTCGACTAATTATTGCAACTGGACTTACGCTCACGAGTCAATGAACTGAGTTTTTTTTTTTTTTTTTTAAATATATATATCATATATCCTATACTATATATGAAAGTGTGAAGTTGTCGGCTGGAATTATAGCCCCCTTTTTTCTCTTTTAATTTCTTTGACATTTTTTTAAAAATTTCTTTAAAAGTAAAATTATAAATGCAACCCTTAAACTTTATATAATTACTTAATAGATAGTTTTTAGTAAGATTTTAGTTATAGCATCCATTATTATTTTTTTTTTTGAAAGTCAAATAACAAATACAAGCCTTCGAATTTGTAGAATTACTTAATAGACATGTCTTAGTAATAGTAACACAACATGGATTGTATAGTAATTTCTAAAATTTGTCTTAATTTAAAATTCTATATAGGTTAAATCATTGTTAAATAGTTTACCCCAATTATTATGACTTTAGATGGTTATTTGCTAAAAGGCTAGAGGTAATGATATGGACTGAACCCAAATCAATCCTATACTATATATAAAAGTGTGATATGTCGGTTCAATTATAGCATCCTTTTTTTTTTCTTTTAATTTCTTTAAATGTAAAATTACAATTACAACCCTTAAAGTTTATATAATTACTTAATAGATAGTGTTTAGTAAGATTTCAATTATAGCATCCCTTAGATTTGCATTGAACGTCGATTGACAAATACAACCCTTGAAGTTTGTATAATTACTTAATAGACAAAAGTAATAGTAACTCAATAGGGATATATAGTAAGGATTTTTTATTATTTTAAATTGTAAAATGTGACTGGGGATGAAAATATAATTTTTTATGTATTTAATTTGTTGAAAAAGAAAAGGGAATTATACAGGGGTGGAAATGTAATTTGTGTGAAACTTTATTACTTGTGGATTATGTAATGGATGTGTGTAAAGTGAAATGCAGTAAAAAAAAAAAATTAGAAAAAATCCAAGCGGTGGTTTCTGGTCAAATAGAAAGATAATTAAATCATCCACATGAGTTTAAGACTTCCTCAAGATGTTATACCAATGTAATAACATTTACATGAACTAAAACTGTATGTGTTATATTAACATTTATTATTTTTCAAGGATATGTATATTTACAAATATGAAACACAAATACTGATTTAAGCACATGCCTTGCATGTGCTCCAAAACCTAGTGTGTATGTGTGTGTGTGTGTGTGTGTGTGTGTGTGTGTGTGTGTGTGTGTGTGTGTGTATTACAATAATTTAGGACTCAGGAATGCAGGTTAGGACTTGGGAGTAGGGATGGCAACAATTTCCGACCCGCTCCAAACTAGTGGGGATCTAATCCGTTTAGGAAGGGTTTTTGAGCACTTAAAATTGGGCTTGGGTCGGGTATGTATCAAACTTTTTTGACCCAGTTTTTTATCGGGCCAGGTATGGGTCAACCCCTTATGCCTCGACCCGTCCCGTTTGACCCAGTATTTATATAATTATTTTTAAAAATATAAAAATATAAACCGAAAAATATATCTCTAATCTCTGTCACTTTATCTAATTGTGTTTTATGTATGAATTTAAAGTTTTTAAAACTTAGATGTTGTATACTAATACTATTAAATTTAATTTTTTGTAGCTCAGTCGGTAGATGGGCGAGCTTGAGGTTTGGGCAAATGACTCATAAGTTAGTGGCTTGAATCTTACCAATGGTAAAAAACTTCAAAAAAAATACATTGTCTAGTAGGTGGAGATATATATACCATAAAAAGAAATGTATGAATTTTAAATGTAAGTTAAAATGTTTTTCTATAATGTATATATTTAAGTGTATATTTAAATTTCCAATAAAAAAAGAAAAAAAATTGTATATATTTTTTTAATTTATTAAAATTTAATTGAATGTTAAATTTTAAATCATGTCCTAGAGTTCAATTGTATGGTAAAATAATTTGAATATTTAGTGGTTTGAGATTTTTTTTTTATAGAAAAAATACGAAACAGGTCATTTCGGGTCGGGTTTGGAGCGAAAAACAAAATCCTGTTTAAAGCACGGATCAGATTTGGAATAACTCATATAAATCGAGTTTCAGGTATGGGACACCTCTGATCCAATCCGATCCATAGCCATCCCTAGTTGGGACTTGGGAGTTCGGAGTTGGTATTGACCAGAGCTACATCCTGATGATGGCATATGTGCGAGTGTCAAATACTCAAATCACTTGACCAACATTATTTTAATAGCCTTTAAAATGGATTTTGGAAAAAAAAAAAAAATACTCTTACTTCTCTTTCCTCGACTAACAAACGGCTTTAATTTTTTTTTTTTTAAAAAAAAAAAAAAGAAAGAAAAATTATATCTCAAAACAAAACAAGAAAAAAAAAATAGAAAAATATATATTTGGAACCAACACAAAATAAATAGAGATAACACAAATATAAAAATAAAAATAAATAAATGAAAAAATAGGTTCGAAAGAAAGAAAAAATAAAAAATCTACACAAAGTCAAACAGGACTTAAAGTCTTTAAGGGTGCGTTCGGCACGGACATGAGACAAGACAAGGTGGGACATGACAGAACAGGACGAGACATGACAAGTTGTTTTGTATTGTGTTTGAAAGGCCTGGGACAGAACTGTAGACTGTACTATTATGCGTTTGGGACAAAACTGTAGATTGTACTATTATGCGTTTGGTATGGCTAGGACAGGACAGGACAGGACAGGACAATAGATACAAATGACCAGAGTACCCCTCTTATATATATAACAACATATATTATAATATTATATATTAATATATAATAATATCAAATAATAATATATATAATATTAAATATTAGAACATATAGTTATATAATAATATATATTATATAATGTATATAATATATAAATGTTACAATATATATATTATTATTATATATATTAATAATATATATTATATTATATATATATATATCCTATAAATATTATTATATATAAGATATATATATAATATTAAATATTATTACATGTACAATAATATATATATATTATTGTATGGGTAATAATATTATTATATACATAATAATATTTAATATATAAATATAATATATATTTTTTATATTTATATTACATATATATTTTATATAATATATGTATTATAATATGTAATAATATATATTTATATATATATTAATATATATCATATATATTATGTGTTAATATATATTATAATATATATACATATTATTATAATATATATATATATTAATAATACATATTAATATATATATTATATTTATATTACATATATATTTTATATAATATATATATTAATAATACATATTAATATATATATCATATATATTATGTGTTAATATATATATATATATATTATAATATATACATATTACTATAATATATATATATTAATAATATATATCATATATATTATGTGTTAATAATATATAATATATTAAAGATTATAATATATATATGATATATTGAATATTATTATATATAGGATATATATATATTATTATATAACATTATATATTATTAATATATATATATATAATATAATATATTAGACATGATTGTAATTGTTTGAAAATATAAAGGGTAAATTGGTCCTTTTGACTCTTGTCCCATGTCATGGGACAAGTTGTCCTAGGGTCTTGGGTGGGACAATTTTTTGTGATTTTTGTCCCACATTGTCCCGTCCTGTCCCATGCTAAGGACGCGCCAAACGTGGGATAAGAACAAAATGTCCCACGTTATCCTGTCCCGTCCCGCGTACCAAACGCACCCTAAGTCTCGACTCTCGATCGAAGGCAAATAGCCATGCCAAGATGTCTAGACGAGTAGATGAGACTGGCTATGGACTTCAAAAATACCCATTAGTCTGAGGATCCGTGGGGACTCACGCCATTAAGGGTGGGTTTAGACCTACAATTTATGTTATGTTATATTATAGGGTTGGTATTTTTTTCAATCCTCATTTTACTTTCGGTATGGTTACAGGATTTCAAGTTCCCATCCCACCATGTCCCCGCACCCCGTTATATATATATATATATATATAGTTTTTCTCTTCTCAGAACCGAATTAAACTTTTAAGATTATGATCAGACTTATGAGTCATTGATTAAGTTTAAGAAGACTTTGACTAAGCTGAAGTATTTGAATATAATGGTTGATAGTAGTTGAACTGATATAAATAAAATCAATTCGTCTCGAGGAGAGAAAACTGATATATATATATATATTAAAGCATGTAATTTGTACTATAAGTAACAATTAAAAAAAAAAAAATAGTACTCTTTAGAAAACATAATTTTCCCTCATATTTTTCCCTCTTTTTTCCCCTTCCACTCACATAATTTTCCTTCTCTTTTTCCCCTCCATTGAAATACCACTCCATTGCAGATCATTATATATAATATACCCTCACACTATTGTTTTCATATTATTCAATAATTTTGATACAGTAATACTACACATTACACCTAAAATCACATCTTTTTCATCCCAACACATGTGGCACTTGAAATATCAAATAGTGAGTGAATACATGTGTTTGGTAAGATAAAACATTATTAATGTGTATCTAGTCACAATTTGACATCTTACATGCCATATGTGTTGGGATAAAAAGGTGGGTTGTTTATCATTATTCATTTTGATATTATCTTTATCAAAAAGTTATTAAAAAAAACACATCAATGAGATGAGAATGGTATGAGGCAAAAAAACGATCCCCTAATGAGGAATCCCTATACCCGCACCGTTTATTTTAAGGTGGGCATTTATCGAGGATGATATTTCTCATACAAATTGGTATTGGGAATGGTAATGGAAAACTTATTCTCAACCCGTATCATTAACATCCCTAGACGAGGCCAATACTTCAAGAATGCTATTTATATATATATATATATATATTATATATATAGTTTTTAATCTATAAAAATGCTATCAAAATAAATAGATTTTAAATTTAAAGTCTCCATGAATGAGAGTGTTCATCCAATCTCTAAATATGAATACTTTTCAAGTCTTCAATAATGAGATTCTTGGACTACCTAAGGAGCGGATAAGTTTGTTAAAATTTAGAGAAAAGTGAGTTTTGTATAGAGATAACACCAGAAAAAAAAGAACAAAAAATGTGAAAGAAAGACAAAGAAGCAATAAGGTGAACTAGAGCTGCCTTGTTGTAAAATTCAGGTTGCTTGTGTTTTTATTGAAGATCGAATAATCTTGAAACCTGAATAACACGTTTGTTTGTTTGTTTTTTTTTTTTCACCAACTTGTTTGTTTTTTAATGATAAAATTGTTTGAAAACAAGTACTTTGACATTTATACTCTCGTTACTATTAATTCTTATATTTTTTTCATTTTTTTTAGAGAGATTATATATTTTCATTTGATATGATATAAATAACTATATAAAATTAATTTAACAAAATCCTAAACAATTTTTATGTAAATATTGATACGATATTTTGGTAATTAAGATATGATAAATAATGGTACATAAATGCTTTAGAATTTTACAAAATAAAAATTGAAGGTTCAACAAGTTGCATTGAAACTTGAAAGTGACAAACATGATTAAGGTTTTTATTTAAAAAAAAATAATCCGATCCATTTATTGTAAGTAACTGGCTGAAAGAAATAAATTTATACCATATAAAATTAGGTTTCTTTCGATGTGAGATTTATTCTCATCTTTTTCGGTTTATTTTTGGATTTCTAACATATTCGAAGAACATTATAATTTTTTTTTTTAAAAAAAAATTTTAAAAATTTATTTTGGTTATCATTTTTAATTCTAATTAACATATTGCAGTACGTTTATAAAATTCATTATTTTTTCTTAAAAATAAATTTAATGTTTTTTCTATTAATAAAATATACAATGTAAAAAAAATAATAATAAAAAAAATAAAAAACCATTAATCAGATAAAAGATGTCCTCAATAGTCAATAGAGTAAATAAATTTTAAGTTGAGAAATCATACCATAATTACACGTGCCCCTAATTAAGTTGCACCCACAAAAGTTGCTGCAGTCCTTGCAATAAAATGTTCCATGTGACAAGTGACAAGTGACAACATAGATGAAATTAATATTGTGGGTCAAACAGAAAATTTAATGTCATTGTCTCATTGATATGTACAAGTATCTAAAAACTTTTAAGAAAGGGATACATAATTTAAAAGATATATTCTTAATTATTCTTGTTGAGGGGTTTTTTTTTTTTTTTTTTTTTTTTTTTTTTTTTTTAAATAATAAAATTTGTTTCGAAACTAATTATATGTCGACAATGACAAATGACTTGCGAAGTATGAGAATAATTACTAATATGGTTCCTTCTATTTTATGCATGTCTGCCCTTCTTCTTTCTTTTCGTTGTTGATACTACAGATTCTGTTGTGGGGTCAGGGTTAATAATTTCATTTGGCCTTTAGATGCGGGTACTATATATAGTTACTGGTCATTAAAAGCATCTCCAACCGTCTTCTTTAGAGATCCCCTTAAATAAAGGTGGATATTATTATAAGGGGTCATTCAAGGAGTATGTGTTCCAACAATGCTCCCTTAATAATTTTTCATTATAATTTTAATTATTATTATAAAATAAATTACTAATTAGATAATAAAAGATCTATTGGGATTTAAAAGTTAAATATTGGATGCTTTTCAAAAATAAAAATATTTGGAGCCCACCTAAGGGAGGCTGAAGCCATCTTTTAATTAAGGGAGTGAACTTCTCCAAAACACATTTAAAGGAGCCTTTAAGAGACCTATTGAAGTTATAAATATGCAGCTTCTCCTTTAATTAAGTTAAGGGATGTCTCCAAGGGAGATTATTGGAGATGCTCTAAGACCTCGATTTTCTAAGGAAATACAGGGGTTCGTAGATTGGCAATATGGCAATATATATAGTCCATGTATGACAAAAAATACTTTTACCATAACTTGCAACACCGCCATGATATCTTGCGATTTAACCATAACCTTATGTGAACCAACTAACCAAGACTAATGTGAAAAAATATCTTACTCATTATATGAACCGGATTTCATATGAATTATGGGTTATATCATAATACTTATAAGATCGTTCTTTTAGAAGATAAAACAACTTAAAAAAAATAAAAAAAAATAAAAAAAAAATAAAAAAAAAAATCAAAAGAATAAAAGATGTTGGGGGATTTACAATCAGGTCCCTAGATAATTTGGAAACGTCACTATTTTACTTTTTTTTTACATTTTTCATCAAATTGGTTGTTATATATATTATTAAAAATAGATCATTTCAGTCCTACTGTTAATCAAATATTGGTCAAATTTGACATTATCATGGGTATTTTAGTCTTCTTATATGTCCTAAATGAACTATTTTTAATAATAGAAGGACTGGTTTGATGAAAAATGTAAAGATAAGTAAAATAACGACGTTTCCTTGTTACATACAGACCCAATTGTAAATCCCCCAAAGAAATTTTAAAATTACAAAGGAATGCACGGAGTTAGAAAAGCTAGATGATGATATTGGATAATAATTAAATTATATGAGGACAAATAGAAATAGACAAAGAAATAGATGAGCTGGAGATCGCAGGTCTTCAACTAGAAAATAGAAATGGTTAAGATCCTATACTACGCGTTCGGCGTTCCAATAACTTTGGAAGTCTCTGTTTTGGTTGGTACGAGACAACTTCCAATCTGGCCTACTACACTCATTCAACTACTATGCATCTTCTATGTCATTTTTTTTTTTCCTTTAAAACAAAATATTAGTTTTTTTTGTTTAAATGCAAAAACCATTAAGTGCCCGTTTAGAAGAGTTTATCTACTAAAAAAGCAGTTTTGAAAAAAATTTGTGTCGTTTGGTTATCACTAAGTAGAACTTTTGAATGATTAAAAAGGTTGTTTTACGTCCATTTGGAGAAACTCGAATTTTAGGTTTTTCCAAGTGGATATTTTTGATCTTTTTTAATAACACTAAAATGTCTAATATAACCATATCATTTAAAATAGTTTTTGAATATTTTGGTAATCCTACCATTTAAAAAAACTTTTTCTAATTGACAATCAAACAACCAACATCTTCCTATTAAAAGCTCTACTTGTAGAAGGTCTATTTTAAAAGATCTACTCCTAAAAGATCTACTTGAAGAAGCTCTTCCAAACAGAGCCTAATTAGTTATATACTTATATATATAGGTATTGGCTGGTATTGCTAAATAAAAAAATTAAAAAAAATTACATAAAAATATCTTTAAATTTAATCAATTTTGTTAATCAGTTGTATAAAATGAATATTAATTAAGTTATTAGCACATAGTAAAATTGGATTGTATAAGAAGAGCATTGCTTTCCAAAATGATCGGTGATGCCAACATGCAAACGGAAATTTCAACATGTACACATGAATCATGATTCGGTATAAGGCATTTATTTTTTGTTTTATCTTGTTATTTTGGGTGACTCGAATATGATATATTACCAGACTAAATAAATGTTCTTTACCATTAAATCACATTGGAGTGTGGTTATGTAACACCAACAATATGCACAAACATCCATTGACAACATAGAAAAAAAAAAAAAAAAAAATCAGGCCCATGTTCATCTTCGGATTGGATCTCGCCACTTGCATGGCATACAATACATTCGATCAATGACACATGATCTAGCACTTTTCATTTGGAGAAATCATAATAGAAATATAAAATAATTCAAATATATATATAAGTAACTAATAACATTCTTAAAGGAAAAATATTTTGATGCAGCCAAATTATTTCTCTCCGTCAATCAAGAATTCAAGATTAGGTTGGATTAGTTGGATTTGTTGGATAGTCTTATATTTCCAAGTCAGTTCACTTTGTTTTTTACGCCAAATGTGCTAACGATGCCTTCAGCCAAAAAATAAATACAGGCAGAGAAATAATAGAAATGATATAACTAATAATAATAATTATTTTTAAGTAATAATAAATAATTATTTATTATTATGTATTTCAGCACAAACCCTACACCCACAAGGCCACAATCCCACATTAACACAAATTTAAATAAATTCCCTTCCAGAGGTTTGATCCTTAGATCTCTTGCTTTAATCATCTGGAACATAATAATGATATTTATTTGATAAGATTTTTATGAACATTTACACTTTATTTTTATCTCTCTCTCTCTCTCTCTCTCTCTGTGTCTATATATATATATATATATATTAAATCTCAACTATCGGATGCAATTCAAAGACTTATGGATGAAACTAGTTACATATTATGATATTAATATGATCAATATTCAAGAATCACATATTTAGTTTTAATTTTTATATCAAGTTTTATTTCACTAATCAAACATAATGTAATGGTGATCATTTTTTATTCCTTGATTGGAATTGAAGACTAATAGGGTATGTTTGGTGCATGAGATGGGATTATATATATATATATATATATAAGGTTGTTGGTGATTAAGATCAGTAGATGCACTGGGACATCCCAGACAAGCTGACAACTCCATAGCACCCTCATCATCTACCCAAACCCAACATATTTATTAAAATGAAAAAACGAAAAGACAACAAAAGAGTTTAAGAAAATAAAGGAAAACAAGTCAACAGAATCTAAAAAAAGGTCTACTACAAACATCATCATTAATAAAAGAAGTGCAAAAGGGCTGGAGTATTCCACCACCAAGTAGGAGTAATGATACTGGGGCTTCTAGATACTAAACAATCTACAACTCGGTTGCCCTCCCGATAAATATGAGTGACAATAAAGTCCATTTGAGAAAGCAAACCTAAACACTTATCCCAAGCTAGGCGCTAACGCCAAGAAACCTTACGAGACCTAGAAAGAAGGATGACCACCACATAAGCCGAATCACTCTCCAATCACAAAAGGTTACATTTTAAAGAAATGGTTGGTGCATGAGATGGGATATGATAGAACTAATTTTAGTCCCATCTTTCATGTTTTCTGGTTGCATAGGATGGGGTGGGACTAATATTTCCCGTGCAACCAACTTATCCCACGATGAGGGGTTATTTAGTCCCATGTTTTTTTATAAAAAAATTCTTCATCTTTTATTTTTTTTAATTTAATTATACAATTTTATATTTATTTAATATATCTTATTATAATATTTGAAAATATTTTTTAAATATTAAATAATAATTAAAAAATGTTATTTTCTCTAATATTAATATTAATTTATTTTAAAAATTAAATAAATAAATAATTAATTAATTTAGAAATTATTTAATTTAATTTTATATTAATCAATTTCACACTTTATTAAATATATGATAAAATTATTTTTCTTATCTAATCCAATACCATACCAAACAAGAGACAAGATTATTTTAATCAAATCTCATATAGTACCGAACACATCACATTACTAAATTTAGTCAAATCATATCCTATGAAATCCAATCAAATCCCATAAAAATAATTTTATCATATTCTTTACACCAAACGAGCCCATAATTCATGAAGATTAATGCAATTGATAATAACAAATGTTGGACAAGATGAGGTTGGTTTGGTACTACCCCTCATACCCACACCACCACTAGGATGGCGAGTTACCCCCTCTCCAAAAACTCCCCGAATTAATATAATATTTCAAAAATAAAAATAATAACAAATGTTACCAAACCGAATGTGTTGCTGTTTTGGGCAAGTGTAATGGGGCAGGCCTATTTGAAAGATCAATCGAGCCTAATAAATCATATTTTATGATAACGGGCCAAAACTGAAACCGTGAAATATTTTAAAAACTGCTTATGCACATTCCCATTAAAGACTTATAAAAAGTTTCCAGATTTTACATATATATCATTTATTGCCAAAAATACTATTTTATTTTCTTTTATTTACTTAAAACCATTTTTTTTTTCTTTTACTGTTTTGTTTTAAAAATAGTTTGTTTTATTTTTAGCTTACAGTTTAAAAAAAAAAAGAAAAAAAAAAAGCTACGTTTTATGATGCATAAATACCAAAAAAGAACCACCGCACACCCAATGTAGCTTGGTAGTAAAAACATTTATTCAATCTGATAATGTCTCAGTTTGAATCATTGTATATCTGTATGTGGTATATAAAAAAATAAATAAAAATATCCAAAAAGAAACGATTCTCTTATGGTCGATGTATTTACAACTATGGGGGGTAAACTTGATACAAATTCTATAAGTAGAGCTTTTTATAATAGATCTTTTAGATTTAAAACTTTGAAAAAAGTTATTGTTTAATTATTAATTAAAAAAAATGGACATGTAAATTTTGTTGTTGTTTAATTTGAAAGAGTTAATATACTAAAAAGAAAAATACAAGAATAAGGGTTAAATAGGTTTCTAAGATTTTATTTGGAAAGAGCAATGTAATCAATTATGGTTTTTATTAAGGTTTATCATGAGCGTCTTTGTATTTATTATTATTATTATTATTATATTATTATTATTATTATTATTTTAAAAAGAGCTTCTTTGTTTTCTAACACCCAAACCCAAAACACATGACCCAGACCAAAGCTGACCCAAGCCCAATTATGTTTTCTAACTAAATTGGTCATGAAACAACAACCCAAATAATTAACTACGCCCTACTCGGCCCAAAGTCTAAAAAAGGCAAATTGCACTATAGTACCGTGACCTCTACTAAAATATGGTTCCTTCCTCTTTCTTCGAAATAATGTCTTTAATAATTAGGTGATCCTTCCTTTCTAAATAAATACAATACGACCACGTTTCTCTTGGGGCCATTGGAGGTTTACCCGACTGTTAACTTCAGAGCCTCATGGGATTAGTCAAGGTGCGCGCAAACTGACCCGAACATCCACAGATACTAAAAAAAACACCGATACTTTGGATATATAATTATATATCCAAATCAGATGATAAAGTACCGATATTTAATTTAGGGTGGCTAATGAAAAAGAAAAAGTAATACTATATAATCCAAAAAATTAACCCAACTAATGTGGTAAATGAGTCGTCATGGCTACTCAAATCATGAAATGATGCGGTGAATGATATGACAAGGACAAATCACTTGTCATATCATTTGAGTTGATTTTTGAGTTAAATTTTTAGGTTTACTAGCATTAGTGTTAAAAAAAAAATATGCATACGATTCATTTTCTTAAACACCCACCAATAAAATTTAAATTTCACATTTTACTCTTTACACCTTTTATTGGACGTTGGTGATTGTCTATTGTACTAGTTACTGATGAGATATGATTAATTGTCATTGAAAATAGAATAATGCTTGTGTACTGATTGGTTAGTACCCAAAGTACTGACCCCACAAAGGGGAGTGTAGCACGTGGTCTAATTTGTGAGATAAATGTAAAAGTAAAAGAAATAAGGTCACATACTATATTCCAATTGGTGGAGTCAATATTTTGAGTACTAACCATTATTCTTGATAATAAGTGATAAAGTGATTAAATTTTTTAAAAGTTCAACTGAAATTTGATGTCAAGGAGAAAAAAGAAGAAAATAAGTGAGGGTTATAATGAGTGTCAATTGTAATCTTATCCTTAATGAAATTATTTTACCCATATAAGTAAATCTAAACGAAGTTATTTTGTAATAAAAAATTTAAATAAAAAGTGAAGCTATTGACAATCCATTCTTTATCTATTGACGTTCTATTTGTAATATTTTTTTTCTAACACAATTTTATCCTTAATTAAATTATTAAAAAAAAAAAAAACCTAAAAACACTTGCACACAAATCTTTAGTGTGTGTATATATATATACATATTTTTTATTATCAGTTCATTCTGACAATAAATATATCAGGACGAAGAATGTGGACTATTAGATTTACATACTTTGACTCAAAGTGTATGTACTTGTTAAAACTTCTCCAAAATATATGGTCCACTTCTTCATCCTGATATATTTATTGTCATGACGAACTGACAATAGAAAGACTGTATATTTATAGTATCTTTGAAGATCTTATTTTCCACCGATAAGTCTCGAATTTGCTAAAATGTCCAATAAGTCTCGAATTTATAAAAATGCTCAATAAATCTCGAAAATACCAAAACAAGTTTTATATTTAAAAAACAAGTCTCGTAAATGTTAAAATAAATCTCGAAAACATCAAAATAAGTCTTAATTCCAGACTTGTTTCCATATCTATTTTTTTTTACAGATTATGTTTTTTTTTTCTTACAGATTTAAGTCTAATATAATGAAATGGACTTTGATTTGAGAGAGAGAAATTGTGAAGTGAGAGAGAAAAACCAGAAACATGAGAGAGAAGATTTTTGAGTGGTTGAAGAAAGAGAAAAGTTAAAGTAAAAAATAAGTAAAGAAGGACATTTTTAAAGGTCACTTACTTTGGTGCTATATAAACTTAATTTAATAAGTGAGTGTTATTTTCAAAAGTCAATATTAAAAATGTGTCATTTAGGCCTATCTCCCATCTTTTTTAATATGGAATGTGTTTAGAAAAGAAGAATAGAAAAATTAAAATTTATTTATATATAATATCATGAGTCTTGACAATAACCTCCAAAGAACCTTAAAAAAAAAAGATAAAAAAAAAAAAAAATTGAATGAAAAACAAGGATTTTCGAAATAAATATTTTATAAAAGTAAAAATAAATGACACATCTTTAGAAATATAGCATATTTTCCAAGGTTGAAGAAAGAGAAAAGTTAGAGTATTTTGGATTAAATTGAAGTGTATTTAGAAATTTTAAAAATAAAAAAGAAAGAAAAGAAATGAGGTATCTTTAGAAAAAGAACCGTGAAAAGAAAAAAAAAATGGAATGTAGAGAGAAAATCTCTTAAATAAAAAATGGGTGTGAAGAAATTTTGTGTGGATGGCAATAAAGCCACCATTTTAATTTAGGGGTAAATACACTAACATCCCCTAAAGTTTGGCATAAATACAGTTAAAGAATAAGTATGAATTAATCCATTCAAACCTCCTCTAATCGTAAAATTGAATTAATAAAAAGACCGAATTGCCATTAACTCTTAAAAGTTAAAAATGATGATAATTCTTTTTATAAAAAAACAATTAAATTATTTGAAGATAACCATTTCAATGATATATAAATTAAAAAATAATTTTAAAATGAAAAATAAAAAACTATTTTTGAAAATTTAAATTATCTTTACAAATTTATTAATTTTTTTTACTATTTTTTAAAGTAAAAAATGTTTTTAATTTTTACAAAAAAAAATTATCTTCATTTTTAATTTTTAATTTTTTACTTTTTTTAAATTTAAAATTTTAATAATTTTTTTCAAAATTTAAAATTTTTGTAACAGCTTTTACTTCTTTTTTTAATAAAAATATTATCTTCATTTTTAAATTTTAAGAATTAAGGGCAATTGGGTCTTTTTATTAGTTCAATTTTTAAGAGTAGAGAAGGTTTGAGTAGATTAATGCACACTTACTCTCTAACTGTATTTATGCTAAACTTAAGGGGTGGTCGGTAGGGGTGAGTGATTGTGGGAGCTCTACGGGCTTGCAGCCCCGTTTGCATTTTTAAAAAAAAAAAAAAAAAAAAAATTAAGTGCTTACTAATATGTTAAGTTTACTTACTAATATGTTAAATTTACATAAGCCAAATGCAAGTTTTTAAGTACAGTCCAAACCCAATATCTCTTATGTTAATTTAAAATATTATCCGTAATTACTTCTACTCCAACTTTACAAAAAGGACTCCAAAGTTGCTCAATCAACTTGCTTATCCCTAACCCACTTGCTTAGCTTCACCTTTAATCGGAAAATTCGGCTCCTTGTCTGAAAGAGAACATCTCGCACAACTTCACTAACTCAAAAGAACCCATGAAAACACCATATCTAATCGAAACAACCTTCACATACGTAGATCTGAGAAAGAAAAACAAAACCCACGGTCACCTTCTCCTCTTAGTTAGAGAGACTCTCTACTTATTGGACCACCAGTTCTAAGGTTGTTCCTCTCACGAGAGAGAGCTTTCGAGAAGACTAACCCTTTCTTTTTTCTTGATTTCATTTTATTTCGTGGGAATATATACATTTTGAGAGATTTGATTTATTATATCCCATGACTTGTCGTTGTGTATTTACTTTTTATTAATGAAATCCATCTTCCTATTAAGGTTGTTTAAAAAAAATTTCTAACTAGCATTTAGTTCAGTCTTGTCGAATAGAAAATCATGGATTCACCCCGAGTGGTCGCCGGTCGGTGTATTTACCACTTTAATTTAATAAAGTGTGTGTACAAGTGGAACTAATCTCTTACAATTTGGATCGAAGAAATCCGGTTTGTGTGCATATTTAATTATTCGTTGGTATCTTTTAATATAACTAGTTTTCCAATCCGAGTGTTGCACGGGCTTTGTATAAAAAATTGTTTGTAAAACATCATATTGTTTATACCGAAATTTTTGATGCAAACATATTTAAACTTAATGAACATGCAGTTTTTTCTTTCAATAAAGCATCAATCATCAGATAGCAGGAAAAAATAAAACACACCAACATTAATGATATACATAGATCCTCAAATCAAGGAGAAATGCTATAAAAAAAAATTATTTGACATGTCTGTTGATTTCCCCAACAAATTATGTTCATTGAATTGTAATGTTAAATTCATTAATGATTGAATTATTGATATTATTAATAAATTACTAATTTTTATAAAACAATAAAGCAAGATGAACTGATTTTTAAGTAATTAATAAATCTGATTTAATTAAATTGTTGTCCATTATAATAATCCGTTAAGGAAACTCTTAGGTCTCCAATATCATTAATGGACAGAGACTCTCTATTTCTATCACTATTATTCTAGTTTATATGAACAGATTTCTTAAGGATTATTTAATTTTTTATATAGGTTAATTAAAAATTATTTTTTGTATTAATTGAAAAGCTCTCTATCTCTTTAGCAATATATATATATATATATATATATTATGACAAATTATTAATTTTTGTTATGTTATCATTAATATATTTCTATTGATATGCTTTTAAAATTTACCATTAATTCCATGAAAAAAATAAAGAAATAATAATAAAAAAAAACAAACAGATTACGCTTGATTTGGTAATATAATTACTATTTTAATTTTCTTTGTAAAATATTTATTTATTGCCATTTATAAGAATAATTAAAATTCAAAAACTTTTATTTTTAGAAATAATCATATTGTATTTAATGCATAGTTAATACATTCTAAACAATCTAAAAGAAAAGAAAACAAAAAGATAAAAAATAGAAAAAGAATTATAAATATTTATAATTATATAGAGTTAAATAACTATTGAGATTAGCTATTTACAATCCATTTTTTTTCACATTTATTTTCTTGTGACATTTCATTTTAATAAATTAAAAATTTGAAACCTCTAAATACACCCCAATTTACTCGAAAATATAATATATATATATTATAAAAACGCTCATTCTAGAAATACATGTAGAAGTATTAATTAAAAAAAAAAAAAACTCCATGGAGGATATTATCAAACTAAGTGATAAATTAATTTATTTTTCCACCATTTTTTTCTAAAAACATTCTATTTTTTAATAAATTCTTGATTATATTTTTTTTAAGCATCCGTCTCATAGATAATTCAATAAAAAAAAAAAATGGTGAAGAATTTTATGGAGATGCAAATAGTAGTAGGAGTTATTTGTTATTTATTACCATATATATATGAAAAAAAAAAATTAAGAGTGAATTTCATATATTTAGAAAATGAATCTATTTAATTGAATGTAATAATTAATGTTTATGATGTGTTACCATTAATAATTGACCAAAAACTATTATTTTAATTTTTTTTGAAACCATTATTTTAATTATTTGTTATGTTATCATAATATCATTAATATCTTACAATTAAGAAGTTTTTAGAATTTATCATTAATTCTTTAAAAAAAAAACGGATTACTATTAATTTGGTATTACAATTGATGTTTGAAAAATATTTATTTATTATCATTTATATGGATAATTAAAATTCTAACAGTTATTTTTGGAATAATAATCTTGTATTCAATGCATAATTAATACATTCTAAAAAACCAAAAAGAAAAGAGAACAAAAAGGTTAAAAAAATATATAAAGAAAAAAACTGCCAAAAAAAATGTATAAATTACCTTTAAAAAATCCAAGGAAAAATCGGGTATTTAATTCCCAAAAACTGGAGTAGATACAATTTTTTTTTTGTTTTTTTTTTGTTTTTTTTTTTGTTTTTTTTTTAAGAGACTATATAATATTACAGTTAGAACCAAGAATAATATTTATTTATAGTAATAATATGTCTATCGAATTCATCGTTCATAAGTACAAAACACATCATAAGTCTCGATCAGTTTATTGATGTTCTGCATTGGTGGTTATGAATAGGATGCTAGCGGATGGTTCCATAACAAACGCCTCAGTTGATAGCTAATTGAAAATCCAAGACCACCAAAGTTAAAATTCCATGATCAATCCAAAATTACCTTTTTAACTACTAAAGCATTTCCTACATTTTTTAAAAAAAAATTATTGAATCAAATATTAAACAAAATCCGTACAAATTACTCTCACCACCCAACGCTATCAAATTCCCCACTGCTTGTTTTGAGTTTGCTCGTGAGGAAGAGTTAATAGGCTGAGATGAAAAAAATATGAGATTAAAAAAAAATATAAAAAAATAAAATAAATAAAGGATTAAAATTATTCAACCAAATATTATATATATATATATATAAAATCTATAGAAATTCCTCTTACCACCTAATGGCATCCAATTCTTCACCGTTTGTTTTGAGTTTGCTGAGAAAGTCAATGGAATGAGATGAAAAAAATATAAGATTTTGAATGGTTTTTATAGAGAAAATTGAGGGAGATGAGAGGGCATAAATGGTTTAGAGAGAGAGAGAGAATGGTTTAAATAATTGAGTCTACAAAACCACAATTGTCATTAATCAAATAAAAATCATTGTTTTAATTCCTTGAATTTAGCTTGTCAGTTTAAGAATCCAAGATATTTCACATTAAGGTTGAATAAGAAAGGGTTATTATTTATTTGCTTTTATTATTATGATTATTATTTACTAAATTGTAGCATTTATTTCTTTATTATTTTGAAGAAATGAAAAAAACATTTAATAATAGAAGATATTAGGAACAATCATATTTGATTTATTACATTTAATTCAAAAGTTTTCTTACGCTGACACGTGACACTTTGAAACTCTATTATTATATATATGTATATATATATATATATGATAGGTGGAACTCATTGCTCATGAGTGATGAGTCATGACTCGGCAATTTCAATTTTGAAGAATGTGGTGCAAAGTGCAAATGCGCGCTGTACAATCCACTTTGTGTCGCACATTTGCTGATACTTACCCGGCCACCACTCCCCAAAGCCGGCCCCGACCAAATCCAAATCACACCATTATTTTCCCTTTTCATGTCAACTCAATAATTCTTTACTTTTTTTACTTCAAAAAAATAAAAATAAAATAATAAGTATTTACTTTTTCTCTTTGGCAGCAAAGTAATCTTATTTCAGTCTTCCCAATATAATTGCCACGTTTTCTATTGCTAAATTGATTGTTATCCTATAACTATATAATCTATACTACAGTAGAACCCCTCTAAATTAATATTCTTGGGACCTACCCTTGAGTATTAATTTAGAGGGGTTATTAATTTGAAGGATTTTACATCGTAAAGTGTTATTTTGTCTTAGAAAATGTGTGAAAGTCGTTTTCTTGTTTAGGGAAGGTTCTTTTTTGGGATCTCCAGCTTGTTTAGTCAGTTTTCTTCTTTAGAAAATTTTTTTTTTTTTTTTTTCTTTAGGATTCCTTATTTAGGAAAGATTTATTAAGAAAATTTTCAATTCCTTTTGGGAATGTGATTACGTAGAGACTAAGCATACTCATCCTATAAATAGTGAGGCTTATTCTTTGGTTGTATATCACAAGAGAGATATCAAGATATACCTAAAAATTTTATTCCTAACAGCTCCTAAAAATTCTCTATTTTCTATCTTCTTTGCTATAACAAGAGGACAATTCAAAACATGAAGGATGAAGTCAAAAATATCAAATATGGTAGCCTTGTACAAACTAGCATCTTGAAGTACTTTTCTAGTTCTTGATTATTATGTAATATATTTTATACTCTTATGGAATTATTAATTTATGCGACAGTCGGGACTGAAATTTTACACTTGGTTTCAAAAATAAATTATTAATTATTACGATAGAGGGGTTTATTAATTTTTTACACTGGCCCGAGTCGGGACCGGGATTTTTTATTAATTTAGAGAGGATATTAATTTATAGGAGATTAATTTACAGGAGTTCTACTGTACATATAAAAGAGTGAAGAGCCAGCTGTAATTATAGCATCCCTTTCTTTTTCTTTTAATTTCTTTAAATGTAAAATTACAATTACAACCCTTAAAGTTTACAAAATTACTTACTAGATAGAGTTTAGCAAGATTTCAATTATAGCATCCCTTAGATTTGCATTGAACGTTGATTGACAAATACAATCTTTCAAGTTTGTATAATTACTTAATAGACAGATCTTAATAATAGTAACACAACATGGACTATATAGTAAGGATTTATTATTATTTTAAATTGTAAAATGGACTGGGGATGAAAATATAATTTTTTATGTATTTAATGTGTTGAAAAAGAAAAGAGAATTATACAGGGGTGAAAATGTAATTTGTGTGAAACTTTATGACTTGCATGTGGATTATACAATGGATGTGTGTAAAGTAAAATGCAGTAAAAAAAATAATAATTTAAAAATCCAAGCGGTGGTTTCTAGTCAAATAGAAAAATCATTAAATCATCCACATGAGTTTAAAACTTCCTCAATGTGTTATATTAATGTAATAACATTTACATGAACTAAAATTGTATGTGTTATATTAACATTTCTTATTTTTTAAGAATATGTATATTTGCAAATATGAAACTCAAATACTGATTTAAGCACATGCTTTGCATGTGCTCCAAAACCTAGTATATATAAAAGTGTGAAATGGTCGGTTGGAATTATAGCCCACTTTTGTTTTTCTTTTAATTTCTTTGATTTATTATTATTATTATTATTATTTAATTTCTTTAAAAGTAAAATTACAAATACGACCCTTCAACTTTATATAATTACTTAATAGATAGTTTTTAGTAAGATTTTAGTTATAATATCCCTTAATTTTTTTTTTTTAAAGTCAAATGATAAATACAAGCCTTCGAGTTTGTAGAATTACTTAATAGTCATGTCTTAGTAATAGTAACACAACATGAATTGTATAGTAAATTCCAAAATTTGTCTTAATTTAAAATTCTAAATAGATTAAATCATTGTTAAATACTTTACCCCAATTATTATGACTTTAGATGGTTATTTACTAAAAGGTTAGAGGTAATAATATGGACTTGACCCAAATCAATAGTTATAAAAAGAGCGATATGTCAGTTAATTATAACATCCTTTAAAAAAAAAAAAATTAGTTTATTTGAAAAGAAGCTTTTTAATTATAGCATTCTTTATTTTTTCTTTTAATTTTTTTGAAAGTAAAATTGACTTGAAATATACAAGTGAAAGAAAAAAAATATATTAAAAAAGAGTCCAAGCGGTGGACTAGGTATCTCGCTTTTATACAAATCACATTCTTTTCCTTCTGGGTCTTTCCCACCTCTAGACAAAACGAGAGATAAACATTGAAACATTTTTTTCCTCATTCTCTCCTCTTCTTCCCAACAAATTTGTCTGCATGATTCATCCAGGAAAAGGTTGGTTCTTTATTTTTGCTATTAATTATGCTAAAATTTCAGTTAGATTTAATTATTTGGGTGTCTGTTAAACACCGAAGAAGATCACATCATTCAACAAATCAAAACGCTAAAGAATTAGAAGAGACTCAGGTCCTCTTTCCTCTTCAATTCCTTCAAAAATGGTATGTTTATGATTTTCTACTTCTTTTTTTCCTTTCATTATTTTCTCTTCAATTTAGGGTTTAATTCATTTTTGCTTTTGTTTTGATTTCTCAAAACTTATCAATTAATTATGAGAAATTATGACTGAAATCTTATTAGTTTTATAATACGACTGTAATATTGTGATTATATTTGAATGATTTTGATTGAAACAGTGAAGTAGGTTTAGTTTATATTAAACTAAACACAGTGGAGTTTATCTCTCTTTGTAGCTTAGATCTCTCTCTCTTTTAATCTTTTTTTTATTGTTTTCTAATTTCCTTATAATTGAATCTCACACTATGAATTTATCTTCCTTTTCATTTGAGTTGTTCATCTGAATTGATAGTAAATTTGTACTACAACTCTGATTGTGAGATTTTATAGTAAGTCCTCTCTTTCTCCGTTTTCCATTTTCATGATCAAAATCAATCCTTTAACTTGTTATATGATACATCAAGTAACAAGCTTGTGAATTTATAAGAATCCAAGTGGGGTTTTTGTGTTTTTGAGTTTGGATATGAAAGTTGATGTTTTTGTTTTTGTTTTTGTTTTTGTGGGATGTGTTGTTGTAGATTGTTGTGCACTTTGTTGCTTAATGGTGCATGCCTTCTATGGTTATGAACCTTGTTTTTGAAGGGCTAGCTTCTTCTTATTCTGATGTTTTGTTCCTTACTGTTGATGTTGATGAAGGTAGATCTTTTGGGGTGCGTTTGGTACGCGAACGGGACAGGACAGGATGGGACAGGACGGGACGGGACGGGACAGGACGTATTGTTCTGTATTATGTTTGGAATGCTTGGGACGTTTGGGACAGAACAGTGGACTGTACTGTTATACGTTTGGTATGGCTGGGACAGGACGGGACAAGGGATTCAAATGACCAAAGTGTCCCTATTTGTTTGATTTTATTGAATAAATATATTTATATATCATATTAAAAAGAAAAATATTGCTATTGAAAAATATTAATTGAATCAACATCACTCATCCAACATCCACCATCCCCATCACCACCAAATTAAATTCAATAAATAAGAAAAAAAAATCGAATAAACAAAAAAAAAAAAAAAACACAAATCTCATCCAATAATCCATGTTTTTCAATCAAAATAAAAAAAATAAAAAAAATAAAAAAATAAAAAAATTCGGGAACATATCAAAGCAAAGAAAAGATGATACAGGTTTAATTTTTTTTTTTTTTTTTTTAATGGATGGCAGATCTGCCATCTGAATATTTTTTTTTTGCTTCACTTCGCCTCCATCCTCCATCGTCGTCTCCATCATCGATGAACTCACCATCGCCTACCTCCATCATCGACGAAGAAACCGTCGCCGACCTCCATCACCGACGAACCAACCGTCGCCGACCTCCATCACCATCAACAAAAATTATAATCAAGTACACAACTGCAAATCCAACTTAAAACCACTCCAAATCCAACCAAGAAAGAAGAGAAAATGAAAGAGAAGGGAATGGACAAAATGGACCCAGAAAATTTTGATCCAGTAGAAAATGAAGAAGAAGAGAGAAAATGAAAAAAATAAATATATATATTTTAATTAAATTTGGATCCAGTTGGAAATTTATTGTGTGTGTTGATGAAGGTGTTGAGGATGTTGGATGGAGATGATGGAGATGTGATAATGTGATGGATAATGTGATGAAGGTGTTGAGGATGAAGTTGGGTTGTGGAGAGAGGGATTCGATGATGAATTGATGAAGGAGAGAGATGGATTCAAGTGAGGACATGCTTGTAATATTTGAAAATTTTAAAGGGTATAAAAGTCATTTTCACACTTGTCCCATGGCATGGGACAACTTGGCCGAGGGTCAAGGGTGGGACAGATTTTTGAGATTTTTGTCCCACCTTGTCCCACACTATGGTCGCGCCAAACATGGGACAAGAACAACCTGTTCCACGTTGTCCTGTCCCGTCCCGCATACCAAACGCACCCTTGGTGGTCATTGTGTATACTCCATTCAATCAGAAAGATAATATCGTTTGTGTAACTTTACAACATAATTTGTTTCCATTGTTTCCAAGTTTTTGGATGACTAGAAAATCCTGTACTTATAGGTTCTTAATTTCATAATTTGGTTATTTTTCCTATAGAATTCAATGTGCATATATATATATATATATATATAAAAGGAACTTTCCACCCCCTTATTTTATTAATACAATGAGCAACTTTAATGAAATTGCATGCAATTGAATACTTTTGTTACTGGAGACTCAAATATCAACTTGTATTTATCCTGTTTGCAATAGAATCCTGCTTTCTAAAAACTAAAATAGTGATAATCAGCTCTTTTTAATCTTTAGGTTTTAATTAATTTAATGTTCTTGACATTGCATGAATGATGTTATTTAATTTTTTTTTTTTTTTTTGTATGTTCTACAAAGAGAACAAAAAGATTTTGAAAAATGCATTGGTTGCAACAATGCACTAAAGTTCCGTGAGGATGCTCATTTTAACAGGAAGCATGTATGTATTTATGTCCTCTGCAATTAGGTATAAGGCTTTATTTTTAATTTTTTCTTAAAAAAATAAAATATTGTAAATAATGTTATTGCCTCCATAAGTTGATGCATCATGAGAGTTATTTTTGTATGATTTAATTATGTTTTATTTATTTATTATAATTTGTGATCTCATAATTAGTTGTATATAAATTTTTAATTTTTTTTTTATATTATATCAAAATTAATTTCTAATCAAATATTATAATATCAATATTATAATTATGTATATAAATTAAAATGCATGCGTTGTATGTGTAACCAAACCTAGTATATCTACAAAATGTTGAACAAAGATTTTTTTTTTTTTTTTGGTTGATTTTTGCATTTGGTCATGATTTCCGTCCAAGCTTGTTTCAACCAAACCAGCCCACTTTAAATATGAACCATTTCTTTTGCCCGTCAAAAGTGTTTCTTACAAAAGCATTATTCTTCCAATTGCCAAATGCACTTGTAAGTGAAGTGGCGTGAGAATTTCTAACAAAATTCATTCAGGATATGCACTTTAATTATTCCCAAGCTTATATGTGTACTGTGTTGTTGCTATTATTATTGATTTTCAAAGCTCCACTCAGCATTTGAATTTGGAAAGAGATGCCCTGTGCAGCTGTGCTGTGATGTGGTAGTTATTTATACCTATATATAATTCTCAGACTCAGCTTATGAAAAACGTGTAGCTACCAAGTACCAACACAGTCAAAATGTAATCATGCAGAAGCCAATGAGCCATGAGGGATAGCTTTCTTTTTCTTATTGATAGGATAGATCATATCATGTCTCTCACTTTTATACTTTTCTTCTCAAATATTATTTTTTGCTTTCTATAGCTACATCTTTCTTAGATGGGTAAAAAAAAAAAAAGGGTTGCCATGAATTCATGATAATAAATGTTCATATATCAAGTACCATCACTTTAACTTAAAAAGTGAGCAATCAACATCAAAAGGATTTTGACACAAAGGGAAAAGTCTCTCCTCTTTTTCTCTGTAAACTGAGTGAGAGTAGTCTGGGGTACTCAATTTGTATTCTTTCTTGTAAGCTCTTTGAGAATAGTAGAATGGATTCAGATGATATATCTTCTCTGTATGCATCTTTATCTATTCAATCTTGTGATGGTCCGATTCAGGTACTCGATGATAGTCTTATATCTGATGCTAAAAATAGATTGTCGTTGTGTCTGGTAGGGAAAATATTATCTAGTAAATGGGTTAATAGAGATGCTTTTAAGAGGGTGATAGGTAAGATTTGGAAGGTTCAACACGGATTGGATATTGAATCAGTTTCAGGGAATATTTTTACATTTCAGTTCAGAGATGAATTCGATCTTCGTAAGGTTAGTGAAGGAGGACCGTGGAGCTTTGATAACGCTCTGATAGCGATGGAGAAACCAGTCGGTAAGGGTATGATTGAATCTTTGCGGTTTAGTCAAGCAGACTTCTGGGTTCAGATACACCAAGTCCCTCTTTTGTGTATGACCAAAGAGATAGGGAGGGTATTGGGAGGGATGATTGGCGAAGTTCTTGAAGTAGATGTTGGGAATTCTGGGGATTGTGTGGGGAAATTCATGAGAATTAGAATTCGTTTAGATATTTTGAAATCTCTGAAACGCTGTCTTTGGGTGGATGTTTTAGGTGATGGATCGGAAACAGTCATGATTCTCAGATACGAGAGGCTACCAAATCATTGTTTCAGATGTGGGTTGGTTAGTCATTCAACCGATGAATGTATTATAAGGGAGCCCATAACAGTTGTTAATGGAAAGGAAGAATTTATTTATGGACCTTGGCTCAGAGCTACAGGGTTTGTTCGTAGATCAAATTTCCATTCACAACATCATGGGTTTAATTCGCAAGTTACCACTGTTTCCAGGTGGAGGAGGGGAACAGAAACGGAGAAGATTGGGTCCGATAATATTTCCGATAAAGGTAGATTACCCTTTGAGTGTTCAAGGAGTGAAGAAGGAGATATTTCAAACAGGGCAGGTGCCTCGAATAGTGGATCAGCGGTTTTTCAGGAGAGTAAGAGTATGGCAGTGGATTTAGATAGGTTGGAGAAGAGGGAGGTCAAGTCTTTGGGTACTGATCCACTCTCAGTGGAAGTTTGCAATCGTTAGGAAATCGAGGAAGTCAATAATGTGGATTGTGTCGGAACAGAGGTCGAGGTCATAAATGGTGGAGTAGAAGGGGACGGTGGGGGTGAAATGAGAGATTTTGGGGGAAGTGTAGATATTGATATAGGTGGGTCAGATATTTCTTATTCCTCTTCAAGGCCCGTGGACGGTAATTTTGTGTTTAGTTCAAAGCCCATTTGTGAGAATGAGACTTTGGGTTTTAAGAATGGGCCAGATATGTTTTTTAAGGTGAGTGAGGTCAATGATACCAATTTTAGTCAGCCTAGTATTAGTGGGAGCCCAAAAAGGGTCAATGATATTGTTTCAGATACTTATAAGGTGGGGAGTAATAGAAAGTGGAAAAAATTTAGTAAAGTTAGGAGTACAGAGAATTCTGATTTGTCTTCGGTGGGGAGTAGGGGGAAAAGGAAGGAAGCTCCGGAGGTGATTGAGAAATTTCTTAATGATCGAAGAGTGAAGACTAAGGGAGATAGTTATAATTATGAGGCAGTGGTCAGCAGTTTTGAAATTGGAAAGGATTCTATTGGGAGGGTTACCAGTGAAGTGGTTTCACCAGCAGAAGAAAAGGATTCGGAAAAACGAGTATCGGCCGATCGATTTTCATCGGTTCGCCGGGTTCAATGAGAATCATGAGTTGGAATGCTCGGGGATTGGGGAGTTCCCGGGCATTCAATTCCCTACTTTCTCAGAAGCAAGAGTTCAAGCCAAATTTGCTCTTTTTGATGGAGACGAAAGCTAATCAGGTTCGAATGGAGGTTTTGAGAATTAAGCTAGGATTTTCAGGTAAGTTGGTAGTTAGTGATATTGGAAAATCAGGGGGTCTTTGTTTGTTTTGGTCTTTTGACTTTGATGTTGTTTTGCTGAGTTATTCGGTGGGGCACATAGACGTTCGATTGAGTTTTTCTGGTAATCAGTGGTGGAGATTGACCGGTTTTTACGGTAATCCGGAGGCTAACCAAAGAATTAATTCCTGGAGTCTTCTTAGAAGGCTGGCGGATATGTATTCTTTACCTTGGGTGTGTTTAGGGGACTTTAACGAGGTGTTATCTAGATCGGAGAAAATGGGAGGTATGGATAAGAGTGAGTTCAGTATGGCTAATTTCAGAGAAGTTTTAGGAGATTGTGGGTTAGAGGACTTCGGTTTTGTTGGGCCAAATTTCACATGGTGTAACAAGAGGGAGGGCTCTGCTCTTATTCAAGAAAGGCTTGATAGATGCACTGGAAATGTTGAGTGGCAGAATTTATTCCCTAATTACAAAGTCTTACATTTGGATTACTGGCGTTCAGATCATAGGCCAGTTCTATTAGAGGTTTTAGACGATTTGGTTAATTCTTCAGCTAAAGTCAGGAAGAGGCGTTTTATGTTTGAGGAGTGCTGGATGGAGAATCAGGATTGCTTTAGTTTGATTTCGAGGTCTTGGATAGTCAGAGGTAGAGGAAGTGCAGTTGAAGAGATTCTTGGTAACATTCAAGCGTGTGGTGTTAGTTTGGAGGGTTGGAATTTCCAGAATAGGAAGAAGTTGAAGGAAGATATTTTGTTCAAGAAGAGACAGTTGTCTGATGCTTACAACAATATTGGTCAGGGCTCATGGCAGCGAATTCAGTATATAGAATCGCAATTGGATTTAATTTTGGAAACTGAAGAATGTTATTGGAGGCAGCGATCAAGGATAGATTGGCTTAAAAGTGGCGACCGTAATACGAAATATTTCCATATGAAGGCTTCTATAAGGAAGAGCAGGAATCAGATAAAAGGGCTCAAAGATGAGGAGGAGAATTGGCGAACATCTAAGATTGATTTGGAGAGGATTATTTCAGGTTATTATAGTAGTTTGTTTAGGTCTAGCCAGCCTTTAATTTCTGATATAGAGAATATTACGGGAAGTGTTTATCCGAAGCTTTCAGAGGCAAGTGTTTCTTTTCTTGAGAAAGATTTTACAGAGGAAGAAATCAAGAGAGCAGTGTTTGATATGGGAGCTACTAAGGCTCTTGGGAGTGACGGTTTGCCGGCATTATTCTATCAGAGGTATTGGGAGACAGTTGGTCCGTCAGTGGTTAGAGCAAGTATGGAGTGTCTGAATAGGGGAGGTTCTTTAGAGAAAATGAACGATACTTTAATTGTTCTTATCCCGAAGAAGAAGATTTCAGAGAGGGTTACTGATTTTAGGCCAATCAGTCTATGTAATGTAATTTATAAAATAGTGGCGAAATCGATAGCAAATCGGTTTCGACAGATTATTGGAGAAGTTATTTCTGACACTCAGGGCGCATTTATTCCAGGTAGATTGATCTCTGATAACATTATTATAGGTTTTGAGTGTATTCATAGAATTAAAAGGAGGAAGAGGAAAAGAAGATCAATGGCATTGAAGTTAGATATGTCAAGAGCTTATGATAGGGTGGAGTGGAAGTTTGTGGAGCAGATGATGAGGTCTCTCGGTTTTCCTGTAGGCTAGATTCGGCTGGTATTGCATTGTGTCTCCTCTGTCAGTTATTCCTTTGTGCTTAACGGGGAGATTTGTGGAGCTGTGAAGCCTACTAGAGGTTTGAGGCAAGGTGACCATATTTCTTCCTTTCTCTTTTTGTTGTGTGCGAAAGGGTTTACTAGGTTGATAGATAAAGCTGTTATAGCTGGTGAATTGCAGGGGTTTAGATGTAGTTATGATGGACCTATTATATCGCATTTATTGTTTGCTGATGATAGTCTATTGTTTGCCAAAGCCACAGTTTCCAATTGTGTAGTTATTAA
The DNA here is from genome assembly GCA_954870605.1 of Acer campestre. Taxonomy (NCBI): domain Eukaryota; kingdom Viridiplantae; phylum Streptophyta; class Magnoliopsida; order Sapindales; family Sapindaceae; genus Acer; species Acer campestre. The sequence continues at coordinate 42,622,964 of OX940800.1, forward strand.
GAATATTTTGGGTAATTATGCTAAGGCTTCTGGTCAGGTCATCAATTTTGAGAAGTCAGCTCTTTGTTTTAGTCCTTCTTTAGCTTTGTCTGAATGTTCTCTTATGGCTGCGATTATTGGTGTGGTGGTAGTTGATTGCCATGAGAAATACCTTGGTATGCCTTGTTTTACTGGTAGAAAGAAAAAGAAGATTTTTTCGGGGATTACTAGTAGAATTTAGGACAAGATCAAATGTTGGAGAGACAAGTTTCTTTCTACAGGAGGTAAGGAGATATTAATTAAAGCAGTAATCCAAGCTATTCCGACTTTTTCTATGAATCTGTTTCAGCTTCCGAAAGGACTTTTAGAGGATATTTATAGGCTTTGTGCCCGCTTTTGGTGGGGTAGTAATGGTTCTCAGAGGAAGATGCATTGGTGCAAGTGGTCTAGGCTTTGTGAACCTAAGGAGAAGGGGGGTCTAGGCTTTAAGAATTTAGAGTACTTCAATAAGGCTTTACTTGAGAATCAATGTTGGAGAATCATGTCGAATAATAATTCGTTAGCTGCTCGGGTTTTAAAAAGTTGTTATTTTCCAGATCAGGATTTTTTTGAGGCTTCTATGCAGTCTTCGGCTTCCTTTATTTGGAAGAGTCTCATGTGGGGAAAAGAGTTAATGGTTGCTGGCACTAGATGGAGAGTAGGAGACGGGACTAATATTCATATATACACAGATAAATGGATCCCTAGGCCAATTACTTTCAAGATTTTTTCTCCTCCTTTACTCGGTCTAAATGCTACAGTGGATCAGCTGATAACCCCTGATAGAAAGTGGGATATTTCTCTGCTTAATACAGTTTTTGAGGATGAGGATGTGCAAGCTATTTTGAGTATTCCGATTGGGCGGGCCATAGTTTCAGATTCTCTTCAGTGGCATTCAGATTCTAAAGGTTCCTATTCAGCTAAGTCTGGGTACAGGTTAGAATGCTCTATTAATTCTGATCCTTCTATTTCCAACTCAGATTTTCATTCTAATATTTCTATAGCTTGGTGGAAATCTTTGTGGAAACTTAATATTCCATCTAAGGTTAAGATTTTTGTTTGGAAGGCATGCCATAATTTACTCCCATCTTTTATGGTGTTAGCTAGTAGAAGAATCCCAGTCCAATTGGTGTGCCCTATGTGTAAAATGAAGAATGAATCAATTATTCATGGACTGTGGAGTTGTAGTAAATTAAAGGATTTACAGTCCTTTTGGTCGTGTAAACTTGAAGGGAACCATAAATTAAAGCCCCTTTTCTTTGATTTTATAATTGATTGTTTTTCTCGTTTGAATATTGAGGAATTGGGTCTATTTTGTATCTGTTTGTGGAAGGTTTGGTCTATACGTAATGCAGAGATTCATGATTCTCAGTTAGTTCAGGCAGTGAATATTGTTGAATGGGCGCAGGCTTATGTTGCTGAGATCAGTGAAGAGCAGAATGTCTTACCTGGTCTTGTTCTTTCAGTTATTCCCAGAGTTCAAGTTTGGCAGCCTCCTAATGTAGGTTTTTTCAAAATCAATTGTGATGCAGCTTTGGATGTTAGAGGTCAGACAATGGGAATAGGTATTGTCATTCGTAACTCAGATGGGCTGGTTATGGCTTCAAGTTCTCAGAAAATGGCAGCCACTTTTTCCCCACAGGTAGCCGAAGCAATTGCAATTCAAAGGGGCATTCAGTTGGTAGCTGATTCAGGCATGTTTCCTTGTTTACTTGAGTTGGATGCTGAAGTGGTTGTTAAATGGATTAACAAGGCTGATGTTATTTTTTCTGAGATTGGGCTTATTATTTCTGATATTAATGTGTTAAAAGTCCAGGCGAGGTGTAAGTCTATTAATTTCGTTTCTAGAACGGCAAATCAAGTTGCCCATGTACTAGCTAAAAACAGCCTCTCCTGTGTTGAGGATATGTTTTGGCTGGAGGAGTTTCCTCCTTGTGTTGATTCCCTTATTACGGCTGAATGTCGTGTTAGGTTGTAATTCACATTTTATATCAAAAAAAAAAAAAAAAGTACCATCACTTTAAATATTACAAGCAGCCAAATTGGCCTTTTCTTTTCAAAGTTATAAAATCATGAAAAGGTAAACAACTCCAGTGACATAATGTTTTCCTAAAGAGAAACATGATATAAGTTATATTTTAGGGTTTAGTGGACAAATGTAAGATTATATTTAGATTATATTTTAGGGTTTGTGGTGGAGCTTCATAAAGTAAGTCGGAATAATTAAATGTGTAAAAGTGATAGAGTTTGTGGTCTTGATAATCATAGATATCAAAGGGTATAAGAGAGAAATGCAATAGTAACCATAGGAAATATCAAACTTTCCTTAATAACCACTTTTGAAACTTTAATTGTTAATAACCACTTTTTTAAAAAACTTTCAGTGTATGTCCGTAAATTACCAGAGTACCCCTGAAAATAGTTTTATTTTAAATCTCGAAGCAAACTTGAAATCATGGGTAAATTGAAATGTTAAAACTTGAAATCAGGGGTAAATTGAAATGTCAAAACTTGAAATCATGCCTAAATTTGAAATGTCCAAACTTGAAATCTGGACTAAATTGCAATTTTCCCTTTCTTCTTCTTTCTCTTCTTCTTCCTCAAACCTAGGGTTTTTTTGTTTTGTTTTTTTTTGTTTTGTTTCCCTTCTGCAGATCACCTCGCCGGTGAAGGGGGGCGATTCCGTCGCCGGCGAAGCAGCAGCGGGGGCCGTGGAGGTCGCCGGTGCCACGCTTGGTCGCTCGTCGCCGGCCACGCCTGCCATCGAACCAGCGAGTGAGCGAGTGAGAGAGCGAGCGAGCGAGCGAGGGGTGCGAGGGAGAGAGATCGGGCAACCACCAGGCGCTGCCGCGAAGCCCCAGGAGGTCGCCGGCGCTCGGCGACACCTTCGCCGGCGCTCGGTGACCGTCAAAACACCCCGACGAGAGAGATTTGGTAGAGAGAGAGAGAGAAATCGGGGAGAGAGAGACCAGAAGAGAGAGAAAGAAGAAAGGGAAAAGAGAGAGAGTGGGTTTTGGGACCCTTTTTATATGAGGGCTTTCCAGTAATTTTACAAAAAAGTGGTTATTAATAAATAAAAATTCGTTTGTGGTTAAAAACAAAAATTTCCTAATATTTGTGGTCACTCCAGGTAATTTCCACAGGGGGTATAATGGCCTTTGTACTATTAGTCTATTAATATATAGTAAATACTGGTCAGGTGGGGGCTAATGTTAGAGTCTTGTCAATTTCATAATATCTTGTCTCCTTATAAAAATAACATTTTTTTTTATAGAAATTATTAAGTTCAATAGTACTGAATGTGATGATAATTGAACTAACAGTTTAACATAACATCCTTTACCTATTTAAGCTCTACCACATTATAATATAAATCAACATAGGAGGAACTTTTACAAATTTAAACTCTTAAAAATCTCCCATTTTGTTCTCAAACGCCTCTTTTAAAGTGGAGACTAAATCTGAAGACTGGTGATGTAGCTCTTATATGTGAAAGAAAAAAAAAATTAAAATTAAAAACTATGAAAATTGACAACTCCTAAAAAGATTTAGATGCTCAAAAAATCTCTTTCTGTTCTATCAGTAACATCAGTACTACACATAGGAACAAACGATATAAAAGAGTTGCCCAACCTAGAGGTAAATATAATACTACAATTTTTAATGTAATATCAAAAAAATAAAACTAGTTTGATTGGTGGGTTTCTTGTATTATATTAAGAGAGGACAAAGAAAGAGCGAGACAGTGATTTTTTTTTTAATTTTTTGAGCTCAATAATTCTCATTTGAAAAGTCACAAAAAAGGACATGTCTCCACAATAGCTTTTGAGTTTTCATGCCTTGATTGTGTTTCTTTGGCATTATTTAAGTTAGATATCGAGCCTAGTCAGATCTGCTTTTTATTTATAAAATAATAATGAAGTTGAGATTTCTTTTTTTTCTTTTTTTTTTGAAATCATTTTCGAAGAAATCAAACTTTTTTTTTTATTATTATATATATATATATATATATTCAAACATATAGGTATGTTAGAACTCTAAATTCACCCTTTAAAAAAAAAAAAAAAAAAAAAAACTCTAAATTCTCGATAAATACAAAATTAAGATCAAGATAGATCAAGACATGTGAATAGTATTGTCCTAAAAAATTACAGGCATATCAATGCACTCTAATTTTAGAATACAGTAACTTGTTGGAGTAATTTTTTTTAATGACATTAAACAGGTTAGGATTGCCCTAGGCATAAATATCGGAGAGAAAACACATACATGCTTATAATTTGGCATTGTGAGACTTGAACGGCTTAACCCCCACTGCAAATTTGTAGTGTGAAAAGAAAATTCAAATTACTTGAATTAAAAGAAAATTTACCTACATAACTGTAATTTAAATATTTAATGTAGGGGTTCTACAGCTTTTAGCTTTCTTTACTTCCTTACTTTTAAGACTAGCACCAACTTAATAACTTCAATTTTAATAGCATCTACAGTGTTGTTTTGACAAAAATACTTAAAACACACTCATAAAAATAAGTCTCACGTTTTTTTTTTTTTTTTTTTTTTTTCGAGACTTATTTTGTTGTTTTTGAGACTTATTTTTATATTTTCAAGACTTATTTTTATTTTTGAGACTTATTTTACAATTTCTGAGACTTATTTTGTAGTTTCCGAGATTTATTGAACAAAAATAAAATTTACCAAAATTTTTTGTTCATCTTCTTCATCGACTTCCAACGGAGGTTGAATAGAGTTCAACCTCCATTGAAGGTTGAATTGACCTCCATTAGAGGTCTGTTCGATCTCTATCAGAGATCGATTTCAATCTCCATTGGAGATCGATTTCGACTTTCAATCTACAATGGAGGTCGAATGAACAGACTCTCCAAATTGGAGGTTGAAATCGAGCTCCATTGTTCCTCCATCAAGGGAGGTTTTTAAAGAAAAAAAAAATCAAACCTAAAAGTGGCAAAAAAGGTAATAAAAGAATAAGGTAAGAGTATTTTTATCCATTGGTGGTATTTTAACTCAAATTATTAATCTAGTGCTAGTCTTAAAAGTTAGTATGGATTTAGTGTTATTTAGGCCTATTTCCACTTTAATGTAATGTAACAAGCACATGATTATATATATATATATATATATTACAAAAAAAAAAAAAAAAATTATGAAAAATAATCATTTAAAGCTAAGATAATCATTTTAGCTAAATAAATATCCATTATGAAAAAAATAATACAAAATTATGTCAATATATATATATATATATATCATGTCAATAAAAATATTTTTTTCAAATGAATAAAAAAATTTCATCGTTAATTAAACTTGACAAAAACATTCATGTCTATATATGTGATTTTAAAATTTTTAGTTTTATTTTGCATCATAAAAACGTTATGCTCCTAATTTTTTTAATAATTAGTCAAAATTTTATTTGTTTTTTATAATTAGTCAAAAGATTATAAATTTTCTTTTAGAATAAATGTAGCAAACCAACAATAATATTAATGTTTACATGTCTCTACGAAAGTATGACAATGAATATAAAAAAAATCTACCAAAAATTAATTCAAGTTACAAAGATAAAACATAAAAACTTCTCCTAGTTGTTGAATAAGACCAATGCCTAAAAGTGGGCAGTTTGATATTGATCATAATTATATAGAGTCATGCTCATACACAACTTTGATTATGTCATATTGACATAATTAAGTAGTGGTTTTTGGCTTTTATTATTTTATTTAACATAATAAAGTTCATTTGATTTGTGTCGGTGTTGTTTAGTTGTTTTGAAAATATAGGTAAAAAAAAAAAAATATGAAATCTCTCGTCCTTAATTGCATAACTGATGTAGAGTTGTTTTATATTACTTTTTAATTATTATTTTTTGTTATAAATCGTTAATGTTTGTATGTTTTTTTTTTGATAATGTTTATTCATTTTAAAAGTTATTCGTTTTATTTTATTTTATTTGTGAAATTTGTTAATAACGAATGTGATTTTATTTGAAAATAAAACATATGTTTGGTGGTTGATGTTTTTAAAGGAGTTTTATGTTTTTCTTTTAGAGTGAATTTTATTTATTTATTTATTTATTTATTTTAAGTCATTCAATATCTTGGTAGGAATGGAAGACAAATTATGAGATTTGTTATAACTAAAAATCATTAAAAGTTATTGATATTTCAAAGCCATTAAATTCATTGAGATTTTGAATACATTCTAACTTTCATAGACTTTTAAAAAGTCTTGATTGAATATCACATAACTTTTAAAGACTTTTTAAAAATCTATAAAAATCTATATTGAATATCTCATAACTTTTATAGAGTTGTTAAAAGTCTACATTGAATATACCTAAACTTTTTAATTCTATAAAAGTCATTGAAAGTATTTTAAAATCATAATTGAATAAACCCTCCTTAGACTAGTAGCTACATCTTTTGTTAATATATATATACAGTTAAAATTGAAACTAACCATATAATTAGTGGAGTTTTTATTTTTATAAACGAGATCTCGCTGACCTCCAATGGATGTCTGGCCTCCCATATAATTAGTGGAGTTTTTATTTTTATAGGCAAGATCTCGCTGACCTCCAATGGATGTCTGGCCTCCAATCTGGAAGAAGAAGTTTTTCAAATCTGGAAAAAAAAAAAAAAAAATTCTAGATTTCTTCAATTAAACACACCGATAGCTTTCTTCAAGAAGAAGAAGAAGAAGAAGAAGAATTTTTTCAAATCTGGAAAAAAAAAAAATTCCAAATTTCTTCAATTAAACACACCAATAGTTTTCTTCAATTAAACACACCACTAGTTTAATTCCTAACATGTTTAATCTGTGTGTTTAATTCCTAGCGTGTTTAATCTATGGTTGTTTATTCTGGTGTGTTTAATCTCCTTCTTCTTCACAAATTTTTTCACTTCTTCCCCATTTTTTTTTTTTTTTATGTGTGTGTGGCAAGTGACCTCCATCGAAGGTTTGGACCCAGATGGAGGTCACGACCTCCGATCATTAAAAAAAAAGTTTATTTATTTTTATTATTTTTATTATTTTTATTTTTAAAGAAAATTAGTTTTAAAAAAATAAAAATAAATAGAAAAGGTAGGGATAAATTTGTCTTTTCAGTGAAAAGTTTGGTAAAAACAATGAAAACACTAATTTCAGGTAAAAATATAAATCCCCTTAATTTTTTTGGTTAAAAAGTGTTATTTCCTCATATATATATATATATATATAGTTTTTCTTTTCTCGGGACGAACTGATTTTATTTATATTAATTCTTCAACTATTAACCATCAAATTCACATATTTCAGTTTAGTCAAAAGCTTCTTAGACATAATCAATAGCTCACAAGTTTCGTTCTAATCTTAAAAATTCAATTCGGTCCTAAGGAGAGAAAAACTATATATATATAGTTTTTCTATTGTCAGTTCGTCTTGATATAAAATATATCAGGATGAAGAATCTTGACCATTAGATTTACATAACTTTGATTTAAAGTGTATACACTTGTCAAAACTTCATTATCATCCTAATATATTTTATATTAGGAATGTTATGACCTGATGAGAATATATGTTGAGAATACAAGCTCATTATTTGTTTTTTTCGTTACAAGCTCCAAATCTAAATTTAGGCACACGCTTCACCTTTTGTTCTGTTACAAGATTTTTAATTTTATTTTTTTTGTTACAAGATTTTTATGTTGAGAATATACGTATGTAACCAACAACAAATTTGAGATTATGGGCCAGTTTGGTATTGCTGTAACTTTTATAGTAATCACTGTTAGCTATGCTGGAGGAATAATCAACTATGAAGTTAATCAGCAATTGTTTGGTTAATTGTACTTTTTAAAACTACTGTATAGCTCAAAAGCAGTAAATATATGTTTGGTAATTTTATTTCAAAAGTGTTGAAATTAGTTACAATGACTAAAATATGTATAATTTTAGAATATCGTTTCAATTTTTTCATTAATTATATATATTAAATCAATCAATGTTTATGTAGAATATTTAAATTAGAAAAAAAAAAAAAAAAACTCATAAGAACAATAAAAATATTTTTAAAAGATTTTATAAATCAAATCAATATTTAATTAGAATATTTAATTTTAAGATGAAATAAGATATATAAATAATTTAAATTTGATTTTATAAGGATAATAATGATATTTTAAAATATTCATTAAATGCTGAAATAGATTATTTCATAATTATTTTTAAAAAGTAACCCCTCACATACTTCTCAAAATCACTGTCAAAACCTGTTAGATTATAAATTAATCACTTTTGGAAGTTTTACCAAACATCATTTTATGTCAAAATTGATTTTAACTTTTGAAAAGCAATACCAAACTAGCCATATATATATGTTTTAATTATGACATACCAAAAACGTATTTTAGTATTGAAAATTGTCCGGTGAAGCATCTCTACATATAGTAATATTTTTGTTAGATTTAAATAAAGTCAACTATTGGTCAATTAACATTCGGGTTTTATTGAGTTTTAAAATTTAAGGGTTTGATATTTGATTTGGTATTTAATCAAAATACAGGGGTTATTTACAATTCTACCTATTTTATATATTTTTTTAAAAAAATTTTGATTCTAAATTTTCAATTTTTGGATACATTTTAAAAACTCTTTTTTTTTTTTTTTCCCTTAAAGTTTTCAAATATCTTATTTTATAAAATAAGAAAATTGCATTTAAATTTAATTCAATTATAAAATTCTTTTGATTAATAATAATAAAGTTCACAGCGTCACATGTCACCGTATGAGAGCTTTGGAATTAAATGTAATCAATCAAATATGATTTTTTATAATATTTTATATTATCAAATGCTTTTTTCCTTTCTTCAAAGTAAATAATAATAATAATAATAATAATAACTGTTATAGGCAAAAATAGTTGTGGCAGACACCTCATCACTATATAAAGCCACGTAAGCAGGGGTCAAGATAAGTTGACTAACGGAGTAGGAAAGTCCCCACGAGAACTTACTCGGAAAAAGAGTAAGTTGCCCGACCACCAACAAAGATAATCTGCTCGGGCAGTAAACCTTACTCGGGCACATACTCGGGCATGCTCGGGAATCAGTGAAACAGATAGTCACCAGCGTCTACGCTCAAAACACAGGATATAATCAGCAACCAGCATCTCCATGATAAGCAATGGTGAGGCTGCTCAGAGTTCCTAGTAAGGAAATAAATAGTTTCTCCGTAAGTAAAGGAGGAGGAATCAGAGTCGAATTGGGACTCAACCAAATCAGGAAATATACCACAAAGAAGGAAACAGAGTCCGTTTAGGATTAGAATGCACACCCCGAAACTAGGGCACCGCATATCAAAACCCTAGTAGCAACATGTATAAATACCCCTTCTTTACGCAAAGAAGGGGGGGTGACGAAAAAAGAGCTTGAGAGAGATTATAATTCAACATTCTTGTAATCATTCTTCATAGTGAATTTGGCTTCGTTGCTAAGGCAACAATCCGTGGATTTTTCTTCGATCATTGGAGTTTTTACCACGTAATTGCTTGTTATTTCTCGTTATTTCTTTTTGACTTTAATCGTTTTTTTGTTCATAAACCATAATAATTCCAAGGAAAATCATTGACTCGGTGATCACCGAAAAATCACCGTCAACAATTGGCGCTAGAAGGAGGGGTAGCCCGGAAATTTGTGATAACAATGGCTGGCGAAGGAGATGGTAGCGATTCCAGGTACAGTCAAGGCGTGCCAAGTAACGAGCTGGAAGATGACACCACGCTCAATACAGCGGATGCCACCCTAACGACGGCAGACCAGTCAGCCGCCCTAGCTGGTATTCAACGTTTCCCTACAACTAATGAAGAAATCGCGTAACGATTTCATGCTTCTCTGCAACAACTTATATCAGACGCAGCAAAGCAAGGAATTGACCTTTCCACCACGGGAGGTTTGATGTCGCCTCACGGCCTGTCCGCCCCAAACCAGCAGGCTGCGAGATTGCGTTCTGCATTGGTGATACCAACGCCTGATGCACCCCTAAAAGCCAGACGAGACCCTACAGGCAGACCAGAGATGTTATCCGAAAGAGTGAACAGGAGGAGTAGGGAACATAGAGAGGGGAATGATTCTGACAAGGGTTACAATCAAGATCGGATAGTTGTAAATCGAGATCACCCAAGGAGGCGCAGTCGCCGGAGAGACCGGTCCTCATCCGTGGAAGAAAGTGAGCAGAATCATCTCGCAAACGCCAAAGGGGCACAGTTCGGTTGCATGGCCTAAACCGAGATCGTAGAGAGTTGAATCCGGAGGAAAGGGGTCAAAAATTGACCATAAGTCAAAATTTCAATGCGACAGGAGAACTAGAAGGAGACAGAGATATACTCATACAGAGTCTGACCCGGGAAGTTCAGAACAATCGTCGACAAATGGACGCTTTAGTCAAGCGATATGGGCGTAATGAGCTGTTAGATGACGAATCCGGAAGCCCTTTCACTAGTGGGGTCCTGAGGACACCTTTCCCGGAGAGATTCAGGATGCCACACGTGGAGCTGTTCAAGAAAGATACCGATCCAAAAGAACACGTCCGGAGATATAGGAGCGCTATGGCACAATATGTCCACAATGACGCGCTGCTATGTTTGAATTTTCCTCAGACTCTTGGGGATCTAGGCTCCCGGTGGTTTGGTAGATTACCAGCAGCAAGCATAAACAGCTTTGGCGAGCTGAGCAAAGCTTTCTCAAGGCAATTCCTCGGGAATGTGCATAGGAAAAAATCAGTAGGTCACTTATCCTAACTCAGACAGGGAAAAGATGAGTCGCTAAAGAAATATCTGGGGAGATTCGGTCAGGAAGTGTCCGAAATTGGGAGTGCCAATGACGAAGCAATAATTGCTGCGTTCATCAACAACCTTCAGAATGGCCAATTGTCATTTGACCTCAGAAGAGCCCGACTAACCAGCTACGCTGATATGATGGACATGGTAGGGGGGTACGCCCTGGCTGAAGAGGAAGAAATTGCCACATGAGGTTACTTCGTGCATGGTGGTCGCCTAGAGGGATCCAAAACCAAAGACCAAACAAAGGCGCCCGACGCCAAATGAGACAAACAGAGGAACAAAGCGCGGGATGGTCGGGATGGACGGCGAGCATACGACCTAAAAACCGATCAACCGCGGCAGAAGTTCCAAGGCAGATATACAAATTACACCCCTCTGAAGAAAGATCAAGGTGAAATCTTGGCAATCTTAGAAGAGAAGAACATGTCTAAAGAACCGCCTAAGCAGTCAACATATGCTCGAAGACACACCACCAAATATTGTCGTTTCCATAAGGAGAACGGGCACGAGACATCCAAGTGTTTCCAATTAAGGGACCACATTGAAACCCTCATCAGGGAAGGACACTTGAAAGACATTGTCCTCAAAAAGGTGGACAGGGCGAATGGACAGAAGGATAGCCGGCAGGACGGACAGGCGGGTGGGCAAGAAAGTTCAGTCCCAAGAAAGCTGAGGATGAAGGAGCAATTAACACCATCTTTGGAGGACCGGCAACTGGCAAGAGTAACAGGGAGAGGACCTAGGAAATCCGGGAGGCCATGGAGGCACGGAGGGACCTAGACGTCAATTCCATTGAACCCGACCCGAAAAGAATCAAAGAGGGATGGGATCCGATCATATTCACAGAAGCCGACTCACATGGAATAGATGTTAGGCCAAATGACGCACTAGTAATCGGCGCGCGGATCAGTCATAGAGAGGTTCATCGAATTCTGATTGACAATGGGAGTTCAGCGGATATTCTAAGTGCAGAGGTATATGACCAGCTGAGGTTAGATAGAAAAGACCTACAGCCATTTCCCACACCCCTTAGAGGATTTGGGGGAGTCGAGGTAAGGTCGCTAGGCACGGTGAAATTACCCGTGAAGATTGGGAAGACACCTTGCCAAAAAACTGTTCTACTCGACTTTGTGGTGGTGGATACAGAAAACTGGCCATACAACGCCTTATTGGGCCGACCATTCTTGAATAAAACCAAAGCAGTGACGGCCACCTATGCCCTCATGATGAAGTTCCCGACAAAATATGGAGTAGGAGTAGGAGTAATTAAGGGGTCACAAGAGATGGCCCGAAGAGCAAACTTGTCAGTATACAAAGATAGGGAAGTACACCAAGTGTACGCGGTAACGGCCCAGCAAAAGGTGGAAGAACCAGAAGAGCAGGCAGAAGTGCCAAAAGAGTTTGAATTGGATCCCAGAGAAAAACCTGAAATCAAAAAAGATGAGCCGACCGAAGAAGTGGCCCTGAATCCGGCGGATCCGAGTAAGACAGTGAAGGTGGGGGCAAGTTTAAATATGCATGTCAAAAACCAACTTGTCACATTGCTAAGAAGTTATGAGGATGTTTTTGCTTGGGGTCACGAGGATATGCTGGGAGTAGACCCAAAGGTGATATCACATTGCCTTTCCATCAACCCAGAGTCCCGACCAGTGGTACAAAAGAGAAGGTTGTTCAATCCAGAGAGAAGCGTCGCAATCAAGAAAGAAGTGGAGAAGTTACTTTCCGCAGGATCGATAAGGGAAGTTAAGTACTCGGAGTGGGTAGCCAATGTAGTATTGGTCAAGAAAAAGAATAACCAATGGAGGATGTGTGTAGATTTCACTGACTTGAACAAGGCTTGCCCGAAAGACAGTTTCCCACTCCCGAGGATTGACCAGTTGGTAGATGCAACGGCAGGATACGAATTACTAAGCTTCATGGATGCCTACTCGGGATACAATCAGATTCGGATGAACAAAGCAGACGAAGAAAAAACATCTTTCACCATGGATCAAGGGTTGTATTGCTACAAAGTGATGCCATTTGGATTAAAAAATGCTGGAGCAACGTACCAAAGGTTGGTGAACCGGATGTTTGCTCGGCAGATTGGGAGAAACATGGAAGTCTATGTGGATGACATGCTGACCAAGAGCACTACGGCCGAAAAACATTCAGAGGATTTGAAGGAAACCTTCGATGTCCTGAGGAAATATAAAATGAAGCTTAATCCCAGTAAATGTGTGTTCGGAGTACCCTCGGGGAGGTTTCTAGGTTTTCAGGTTCACCAAAGAGGAATTGAGGTAAATCCCGAGAAGATCAGAGCACTAGAAGGAATGGCTTCACCAAAGACATTGAAAGATGTACAAAGGCTGACGGGATGTCTTGCGTCACTCAATCGGTTCATTGCCAAGTCAACAGACAAGTGTGCCCCATTCTTCAGGGCAATAAAAAAAGGGAAAAGGGCTCGAATGGAGTACAGAATGTGAAGAAGCCTTTCAGAAGTTGAAAGAATATTTGGGGAGAGCACCTATCCTTTCAAAACCGGTGGTGGGAGAAACATTGTACTTATACCTGTCGGTCACAGAGGTGGCGACAAGTTCGGTATTAATCCGGTTAGAGGAAGGGATACAAAAACCAGTGTATTACACAAGTAAGGCATTGCTACTAGCAGAAACCAGGTATTCGCCGGCGAAAAAAATAGCGCTAGCACTAATCACATCGGCCAGGAAATTGAGGCCATATTTCCAAGCGCATACGATAGAGGTATACACTGACTGCCCATTGAAACTAATTCTTCAAAAGCCGGAGGTTTCGGGAAGGCTGACCAAATGGGCAGTGGAACTGAGCGAATACGACATCAGATACACACCTAAAGCGGCAATTAAAGGACAGGCGGTATCAGATTTTATAGCAGAATTCACCGAGCCCGATGCCGAGGTAAGAAGGACGATGGAAGATGGAAGATGGACGGACTGGTAAACTCCAATGGAAATTGCATGTGGACGGATCTTCGAACACACATGGCAGCGGGGCAGGAATAGTCATAACAACCCCCGAGGGAGATACCGTGGAGTGTGCCATGAGATTCGATTTCAAAGCAACCAACAATCAAGCAGAGTATGAAGCCTTGTTGGCCGGCCTAAGGGTCTGCATAGCATTAGGGGCAGACGAGCTGGAAATTTATAGCGATTCACAAGTCGTGGTTAAACAAGTACTGGACGAATACCAGGCAAGGGAAGAGCACATGGTAGTTTATTTGGACATTGCAAAAAGGCTACTTAGAAAGTTCAAATTGTACAAAATCTCTCAGATCCCTCGGGAAGAGAACGAGAAAGCAGATGCTTTGTCCAAACTAGCTTCAGCCACCACAAGCATCAGATCCAAAGCAATACCAGTTGCACATCTGACTAAACCAAGTACAGTAGAATCAGAGGAAATCATGGTAGCGGAGATCCGACCAAGCCCAAGCGACTGGACATACAAACTCAGGAAGTACTTGGAGGAAAATATACTGCCGGAGGATGCAGTGGAAGCAAAACGCATCAGATACAGGTCAACCCGGTACACAGTTCTAAAGGGAGAATTATACAGGAGAGGATTCTCAAAAGTATTGCAAAGATGTGTGACCGGTGAAGAAACCGGAAAAATCCTAAAAAGTGTCCACAGTGGAGTGTGTGGGAACCATACCAGGGGTAAAAGCCTAGCACACAAGGTACTTAGGCAAGGATTCTACTGGCCGACTCTGTTCGCAGAGGCGCAGCGATTCGCAGAGAGCTGTGAAACATGCCAAAGAATAGCAAACGATATTCGGCAACCCCCAGAATTACTCAGAAGTTTAACCTCACCGTGGCCCTTCGCCATGTGGGGACTAGACCTAATAGGACCAATGCCCACAGGAACAAAGGGAGGGGCAAAACACGCCATTGTGGCGGTTGACTATTTCACCAAATGGGCAGAAGCGGAAGCACTTGTACACATAACGGAGGCAAACACCACTGGCTTTGTCAAGAAGAACATCATATATAGGTTCGGGAACCCGAGCGTTATTATAACTGACAATGGAACCCAGTTCGACAACAAGAAGTTCAGAGAAATGTGTGAAGAATTCAAGATCACGAACTATTACGCATCACCTGCTCACCCTCAAACCAATGGCCAGACAGAGGCTGTGAATAAAGTGATCAAGCACACATTGAAAGCAAAACTAGAGGCAAAGAAAGGTGGTTGGGTGGACAAATTGCCCGAAGTGTTGTGGGCATACCGAACAACGATGGGGTCGTCCAAGGGGGAGACTCCTTTTGCGCTGGCATTTGGGACAGAAGCTATCATCCCAGCAGAGATAACTTTTACATCCCCCAGGATACAGTTATACAGCCCCGAACACAATATGAATATGCTGCAGCAGAACTTAGACGAACTTGAGGAAATCAGAGATACAGCACAAATCAGAAATTCCGCGTACCAGCAAAGGGCTGCGAGGTACTACAATTCCCACGTTCGGGAGCGAAGATTCCAACTCGGAGACTTAGTGCTAAGAAGAGTATCCCCAAACACCAAAGATAAATCTTCGGGATCTCTCGCCGATAAATGGGAAGGGCCATACATCATCAAAGGGATTGTAGGACACGGGGCCTACATGATAGCTCGACCAGAGGGTAGTCTAATACCCCGACCATGCAACGCACAGTATCTAAAGATCTTCTATCCCTGAGGGATCCGACCATATTTTTATGATTTAACTTATTCTGCTTTAGCTCAGTTTTTTAGTTTCCGCCTTTATTATTTCAGGTTTATTTTTGGTTTCATAATCATGTTCATCTAATGAAGTTCATGTTGATCATTCAATAAAGTTCAGTTGCTAGTACGGAGTAATTCAGCAGAATTGATAATCCATGAGCAAAATTTCGACAGCGGCCAACCAAAAGTTGGTCGAGTAAACACCAGAAAATTCGGGCGCCATAAACCCGCGAAAGAGTGGTGCCCGAAGGGCGGAAAAGCTATAGTAGCATGCCCGCCTAGCTAAAGCGATAAGAACGTATCCCTTAGCAAAAAGGCAAAACCGAGGCACCAGAATGAACTGAAAAACTGCTCGGAGCGCCGCTAGAAAGGCTAGTGAGATGCGCAGCCGTGTTGGCCGGTACGAAGTACCCCAACGATTCGGCGAAACCTCACACAGATAAAACCGGGAGACGTCCTAGGTAACATGTGTAAGGACCTTGACGTATGGTCGTGGCGAGCCTCGGCGTAACGTTGAGGTAAAACAAACTCAAAAATCAAAAGATAAAAGGCCAGTTACATGAGACACTCGGCCAAAACTAGTTACCGGTTAAATAAGATACACGGTCTAGGATTATTGAAAGGCCAGTTACATGAGACACTCGGCCAAAACTAGTTACCGGTTAAATAAGATATGCGGTCTAGGATTATTGAAAGGCCAGTTACATGAGACACTCGGCCAAAACTAGTTACCGGTTAAATAAGATACGCGGTTTAAATTATTGAAAGGCCAGTTACATGAGATACTCGGCTAAAATTAGTTGCTGATTAAATGAGGCACTCGGTCAAGGTAAAGATAGGGATTCCTGAAGGACCCAAATCCCTTAGGACCAACAAGTATGAAGAAAGCCAAATACAAGCAGGCGAAACGAATCTAGGTTGTCCCATTCACACGTTCGTAGAAAATTCTATGAGAAAAAAATCTGTATGTATATATATGAAAAGAATACAAATATACAAATACAGTTACAAATAGTTACACTGTTAGTCTGCTACAAAAGAAACTTGAAGTTAAATATTCAAGAGGGTGGCGCTGGGGGTCGGGAGCTGCTTCCGCCAACATCTGGATCAGGCTCCATCACGTACTCGCTCAGCAGGCTTTCATCCGAGGGCCAAACAATGACGTCCTCCTCCTTATCGACCATCTAGTCGGTATAATCAATCCCGGGGACGGGTCCCAAATCAGGTGTCTCGTTGTCAATCCCCGCCTTCTCACAGGCATAAAAAGTGGAGAAGGAGTCAGCAGAAGGAACCTCAAGGTGCATGGGATGTGGCGCTTTACCTTTGCTTCTACAATATGCTCGCCACTCTCTCATCTGGACCCGAAGAGATTCCAGAGAGGTTTCCACATGCTTTTTGATTGAGAGGCTCCAGTTGGCCCTAGCCCGATCAGTCGCCCTATTCTTCTGCTTGAAAAATTCCCCAGCCGAGACCATTCCCCGCTGGAATTCACGCAGAAGCAAAACATCATAGGCTGGAGATCTCTTGAACCGATCAACGCTTTGTATTTCCAGCTCCAGCCTAGCTTCCTTCGATAGGGATCTGACTGTCAAGGCTTGACGCTCCAAGTCTTCAATTCGGCGCTCATAAGCAGACTTGGCATCTTCAGCGGTCTGCTCAGCCTAGAGCAAAGCACCCTGAGTGGATGATAGCTGATCCTGCAGAATTTTAACCTCCTCAGCGGCGGAAGATGCTCACTGCTCAGCCTCCAATTGCCGAGCCAGGCATTGATCCAAAAGCACCTGACTCGACTTAGCCCCCTCTTGACAAGCCCGCTCAGCCCGAGAGCAACGGTCCTCACTCTCCTTAAGTTGGGCTTCCAGCTGCCTTATTCTGTCCGCCTGGGCTTCGCCGGCCCGACAAGCCCCGGACATTTCAGCCACCATCTGCAGCAAGTTAAAAAAAGAAGGAATTACTTACGTACGGAAAGAGGAAATACGAGATTTTAGACATAACCAAGGCATTACTTACGTAAGAGGCGCTGTTGAAAAAGTTGCAGAGCCGGTCAGACACAGTCCCCGTCCTGAAGTGACTCCAATGATCCTCCCCGATGTAGGCTCGGCTTGAAGCCATGGCCCTTAGCATGGTCTCGGGGGTAGGATCATCGGTCTGGGGGAGGGACTCCGAACCGCCAACACTGGTCTCAGGAAGCTTAGCAGACGAGGCTACCCGAGGAGAGTCGGTTAAGCCTTCAATATTATCCTTGACCTGATCTAGTGGAGGGGCCACGCCTGCATCTTTTCGAACCGCACCCTCCCCTTCGTCATCCGAGGATGAATCAATATAAGCGACCACTCGGGGGATCTTGGGCGTTGGGCTGCCAGGAGAAAACGATGCCTTCCTTTTCCTAGGCTGTCTCCCACGAGAACTCGAGTCAACCGCCTGATCTTCAAAAATCTTGCCAGGCTGCCCCACCTCAACATCGCTACCTCCGGGGGTAGGAGTGGGATCGGCAGGAGTTGGAATCTCCGGAGCAGCGGCAGTCGGCTCGGTAGAAGTCGGGATCTCTAGAACCGCCATGTCCGAATGTCCCCCGGCTGCTTCAACACCTTGAGAAGTATCACTTCGTGTATGTGCAGCAAAACGGGGAGAATTGGACTCACCGGGGAAGCATGCCCACTCAGACTCGGAGGGGTACCCCACCTTTTCTTTCCCTTTAGAAGTAGAAGGACCCCTTTGGTCGCCTTGATCAGCGTCGGTCTTACTTACTCCAAAGAGTCCCGGGTCGCCCACAGCCTCAGTCGAACGCGCGGTCATATCATGACCATGGGCTTCCTCGGGCACATATTCAGGCACCCTCTCTTCCTCGTCTTCATCGGGAAAATCCTCGGGAGTGCTCCCGTCAGAGTTGTCTTCGGGAGGGGCTATTCCAGAGTCTCGCTGACGAAGGGCCTCCTTCCGGCTGGCTTCCACGATGCCCTTCATCCGGCGGGCCTGAGCGTTGCAGACTATGTCTACATCAAACACTTAAAAAAAAAAAAAAAACAACAACAAAAGAGCCCGAGTCAGTAGATTAATTTCGGAACAAGAATACATGAATACAAAAAAATATATATAACAGTAAACTTACGACGTCTGCGGCACGCGGAAATCTGGGGAAAAATGCGAGCTTTAATCATCTTCCCCTCATTGTATAGATAGGGTTTACCCCTCTTCTCCAAAGGACGGACAACAGCCCGAGCCAAGGTCTTAAGCTCCTCGTCAGTAAAGGCTGAAGTCATATGGTTCCATTGGGGCGAGCAAAAGTAGCGAGGAACCCTGCAGGTCATCCGAGTGCCATCCAGATCGAAGCTGATCGATTGGCCCCATCGTTTGCCCACAAAGAACCAACTATTCTTCCAAAATTTGTTTGAGGTGGGGAAGCCCCAAACAAACCCATTCATCTTCTCATCCGTGGTCGGCTCGATTTCGCCCTTGACCACTACGTCCTTAGGAACCCAGAGCTCGGGCTGGGTCGATTGAAGGAAGTAAATTCTCGTTTTCCCCACGGGCCTCAGCGAATAGAAATGTCGGATTTCGCGAGGTGTGGGAGGTGGCCACTTCATTCTATGCCACATGTGCCACATGCACATCAAAATCCAGTAGCTATTCGGAGTCAGCTGTGCCGGAGCGAGTCAGGCCTTGGCCAAAAACCAAGTAATAAAAGGCTGGAGAGGAAGAGTAACACCGTAGGTGAGCATCGCCCCGTAGATCGCCACGTGGCCAGGAGGGGGGTTCCATGCGGCTCGACCATCAGTAGGCATCAGCGAGATCACATTGCTGTCCAGATCGAACCGCCGCATATACTTTTTTATCTCCTCAGGGCCGACCACATTTGGCTCGACATCATAAGCGCATATACGCTCGGGAGAAAAAGGAATGCGAGCGGCCCTGTGCTCATCCTCAATATCACCCTCAACAACCCTCTAGGCCCCGACTCGGCTCTCCAGTGAGTGAGAATCCTTGTAAACTTTGCGAGTGCTTATCTTTTTTCCCGGTCGTCTCCAATGCTGAGTGTCGACAGAAGAGGAAGAAGAATCTGACCAAGTTTTTGGCTGATAGTCGGGAGGTGATGAATCCGAAGAAACAGAGTGAACTTCGGGAGGAGGAGGAACTCCAGAAGGAACGAAACCGCCGCGATAAACTGCAGAAACATCGGCGTCAGTAAAATGTGGTTGATCAAAGAGAGGTGGCTTCAGTAAACTATGAACAACCGATGCAGTGTGAGCATTATTTTGCTCAATAGCAATCATACCAATAGTAAAAAGACGGTACCTAGCTGCAGAATCCATGGGAACTAACCTTGATATAGCGAGAAAATGGAAGCGATACAAACTGCAGAGAATCTTCGAGAGAAGGGTCTGGGATTTGAAGCAGATGAACTTAACAAAGCAGGAGACGCAAGCAGAGAGAATACGCAAAGATTGTAGAAAACGAAATAAGAAAAAGAAGAAAAGCTCCACCACAGCCAGTTTATATAGGCAGCACACTGGTTTCAAAATTTAAAAAAAAGAGAAAAAAACCCAAAACCCTAGGAGAAATATAGTGAAGCGGGAAACAGAGGGGCGTGGGCAATGACGTAGTCTGCACGCAAGCGAACAGAAAGGTCATGTCTCATAAATGCATCGTACCACCGTCGTACCACAGCCAAACAAAAAAGGACAAGTGGCAACCGGAGAGCGCATTGAGCCGCCAGTAAGCAGAAGCGTCACCATCAAGAGATTTCTGAAATGATTGATAAATCGAATGCGTGCGGTCGTAATTAAGACACGTCATTTAAGAGCTTTGAATCAAACGAGGATACATTAATACAGAAAACGACAAACGAGGACTAGTTGTAAATAAGTATTGAGGTTAAATATTTGACTCGAGAGGAACTGACTCAGCATGATCGGCAGAAATATTTAAGGGGGTATTGTTATAGGCAAAAATAGTCGTGGCAGACACCTCATCACTATATAAAGCCACGTAAGCAGGGGTCAAGATAAGTCGACTAACGGAGTAGGAAAGTCCCCACGAGAACTTACTCGGAAAAAGAGTAAGTTGCCCGACCACCAACAAAGATAATCTGCTCGGGTAGAAAACCTTACTCGGGCACATACTCGGGCATGCTCGGGAATCAGTGAAACAGATAGTCACCGGCGTCTACGCTCAAAACACAGGATATAATCAGCAACCAGCATCTCCATGATAAGCAATGGTGAGGCTGCTCAGAGTTCCTAGTAAGGAAACAAATAGTTTCTCCGTAAGTAAAGGAGGAGGAATCAGAATCGAACTGGGACTCAACCAAATCAGGAAATATACCACAAAGAAGGAAACAGAGTCCGTTTAGGATTAGAATGCACACCCCGAAACTAGGGCACCGCATATCAAAACCCTAGTAGCAACATGTATAAATACCCTTTCTTTATGCAAAGAGAGGGGGGGGGGGGGGGGGGGGGGACGAAAAAAGAGCTTGAGAGAGATTATAATTCAACATTCTTGTAATCATTCTTCATAGTGAATTTGGCTTCGTTTCTAAGGCAACAATCCGTGGATTTTTCTCCGATCATTGGAGTTTTTACCACGTAATTGCTTGTTTTTTCTCGTTATTTCTTTTTGACTTTAATCGTTTTTTTGTTCATAAACCATAATAATTCCAAGGAAAATCATTGACTCGGTGATCACCGAAAAATCACCGTCAACAATAACAATAATAAAAGTAAATAAATAATAACTCTTTCATATTCAACCTTAATGTGGAATATGTTTGATTCTTAAACTTTTAAATGTAATCAATCAAATGTGATTGCTCCTAATATCTTCTATTATTAAATGTTTTTTTTTTTTGATTAATTGTGCCATGGGGAGTCCCAAATTCAACTTAATTAATTTTGACTCTTATGATTCCACTCCCTGTTAATTAATTAAACTTTTATTAATAGTGTGGTAGCCAAAAATGGCCCACAGGCCCAAAATGAAAAGTCCAGTCTCCATTTACTAGGGCCCAGTTTAATTGGATTAGCCCAGCAGGAAAAGCAGCTGCATGACTTGGTCATTTGAAGACCTAGTCAAACGACAGTTGAGGAGATTTCGAATAAAATGATTCTTGGGGAGAGAATTTCTCCAAGAATCACGCCCACAATCAGATCATGATCTGATTGATCTGATTAAAGGCCAACTTAGCTTCCTATAAATAAAGGGGCACTTTGCACAAAGGGGGATATAGAAGAAAAGCATATAAAAGCGTACTAAAAATCTGCTCATTAAGGATCTCGGTCACCGAAAATCACTTTTACGATCATCATCAATTATTGCTTAGCCCAAGCATGCCTAAGGCTAAGAATCTAACACCAATTACTTTGTTCTATTTTTATTTGCATCACTGTTCTTGTTCCTACAGATTTTCTTTACAGGTTTATTGAAGAAGGTAGCTATGCAAAGTCGAACGACTAGCATATCTTGAAAGCTTGTCGAGTGACGATACCTGATTGACAATCTAATTCGAGTTGCTTTGGGCCTGACACAAACCAACTTGTTTCATATCGATTGTAGATCGACCACCTACAGCTTGGCGCCCACTGTGGGGCCCATCACAACTTTATAAGCCATTCAATCGAAGCTTTCAAACTTTCAAACGAACAACAACGATGTCTGGGGAAGGAATAGCCCCAACCATTAAAGAGCAGATTGCTGCATTGGTCGCTCAAACAGCAGCAAATGCAGAAAAATTACGAGCGTTAGAAGCTCAAAATGCTGCAATCTGGGTGACTAATGAAGAACTGAGAGCTATGGTCAACGGCGTAGTACCCGACAGTGAAGACGTGGAGCGCCCAGTTCCGGTCCTAAACTTTGAACAAGAAGTCGACTGAAAAGCTCCGGACGCTCCAACAGGACCAGGGATCCCAGACGTAAATCCAAATGTCGGACAAACCCAACAAACACCCTAGACTGCTTGAGTTGACATCGACCTCAATAACTTGCCTGTTCGAAATGAAAACGAGCACGATCCTGTTACGAGAAGACAACCTGAGAATGTCTTAGGGACACCCGTGTCACTCCAGTCGACACCAGGTTTGGTAAAATCTGGACCTGACTCATCTACCATTGCTAATGTGGAATTTTCTCACAGGTTTGCAGAGATATAAGCCCTTATACAAAGGATTCCGGGTGTTCCGGCTCTAATTAAAAGGAGCAACATGAATTTGTCGATGCGATAGCACTTGTCGAGATGCCTAAAAAATTTAGCTTCCCAAATATGAAGCAGTATGAGGGGACGATTGATCCAGACGACCACATAGCGCAGTACAAGCAGAGAATGTTCACTGCAGCAATTCCGCGCGACCTACGAGAAGTGTGCATGTGCAAAGCCTTCGGGTCCAGCCTCAATGGTCCAGCTCTACAATGGTACACTAATTTACCTAACAATTCTATTAACTCCTTTGCGCAGCTTACAGACACTTTCGTGGAACAATTTGCAAGTAGTCGCAAGCTGGAGAAACAGTCGGACGACCTGTATACGATAATGTAGAAACATGGCGAAAATTTAAGGACTTATGTCGGTCGCTTCAACAGAGAAAAAGTTCAAATCCCTCACTACAATCAGGCAACCGCGATATACGCCTTCAGAAAGGGCCTTAGGTTTGACTCTGATCTTTATAAAGCGTTAACCAAATACCTATATAGGACGATGGAAGATGTATTGGCCAAAACGTGGGCCCAAATAAAGTGGGAAGAAGATGAAGCTAATTACATAGGCAAAATCAACAATTATTCAAATCGTAGAGGCGATCGAGTGGATAGACAATCGAACGACAGGAGAGCAGAACCTTACCTGACTGGCGACGGACGATCTACACGACAATACGGCGAAGGTTCAAGCGACAGTCGACCATACATGCGAGAATATCTAAGAACCAGTTGACCACGAGCGGAAGTACCAGAATACAATCTAAGCATTGAACCAGTTGACCTCGTAGCAATTATAAGGGAGATGGGCAAGACAATAAAATGGCCAAGGAAAATGAATGCACTTCCAGAACATCGAGATGCAAAGTTGAGATGCGAATTCCACGGAGATCATGGCTATCGAACTGAAGATTGTATCGCCCTCAAGTTTGAAGTTGCAGAACTACTGAAACAAGGACATCTACAGGGGTTTCTAACAGAAAAGGGGAAACAAACCTTGGCTAGACGAAACGACAAAAGGGTGACCAATGCAAACGACAATCCACCAGAACCACCTCGACAAGACAAAGTTATTAATTTTATTGCAGGAGGTTCTGAAGTGAGTGGTGTTAGTTACTCAGCAGTGAAAAGACACACGTGACAGGTGTTAAACACAGAAATACAACCAAGTCGAGAGCATCCATCGACCTACGACGAGACCGTCATCTTAAAATCTACAGATAAATCAGATTTGTTTTCTCCTCATCATGATGCACTTGTTATTTCGTTACATATTGCCAACTGTTTAACAAAAAGAATTTTGATTGACAATGGTAGTTCATGTAACATTTTATTTAACAGTGCCCTCAGAGAAATGCAAGTCGACGAATCCAAACTAAGCCGTCGGACGACAATGTTAACAGGCTTCAGTGGGGAGCAAAAAAGCACCTTAGGGGAAATCGTACTACCAATCTATGTTGAAGGCGTGAACCTTTACGTCAACTTCCTGGTACTTGACTGTCAGTTGCCTTACAACGTAATTCTGGGGAGACCGTG
The DNA here is from genome assembly GCA_954870605.1 of Acer campestre. NCBI lineage: Eukaryota > Viridiplantae > Streptophyta > Magnoliopsida > Sapindales > Sapindaceae > Acer > Acer campestre. The sequence continues at coordinate 42,647,259 of OX940800.1, forward strand.
GATTCACGAGATGAAGGCAATCCCCTCGACTTACCATCAAATGATAAAGTTTCCAACAAAGTGGGGAGTTTGCGAGATAAAAGGAGAACAGAGAGTAGCCAAAGAATGCTATCAGAATGCCATGAAGAAGAAAAAGGAGTCATTATAGCAATTACAGGACTCCAAAGTCGAGTCGACTCCACTCCAAACAAGCCAAAAATGGAGGATCTTGATAAGGTATCAATCGACTCAAGTTGACCGAATCATAAGGTTTTTATTGGGTCCAGACTATCGAAAGAAACCCGAGAACAACTGATCAACTTCCTAAGGGAACAACAAGGCAGCTTTGCATGGTCGCATTCGGACATGGTCAGCATCGATCCAAAGGTAATTGTTCATCAATTGCAGGTCGACCCTGATCATCAACTGGTAAAACAAAAGCGGAGGAAGTTCGCTCCGGAAAGGAACAAAATCATCAACGAAGAAATCCAGAAGCTGATCAACATTGGTTCGGTAAAAGAAGTTAAGTATCCTGACTAGCTGGCAAATGTCGTGGTGGTTAAAAAGAAAAACGATAAGTGGCAGGTATGCATCGACTTTACAGATCTCAACAAAGCGTGTCCCAAGGATTCATTCCCTCTACCGCATATAGACATGCTTGTCGACGCCACAGTTGGACACGAACTACTCAGTTTCATGGACGCCTACTCTAGCTACAACCAGATCCCGATACATCTAGACGACTAGGAAAAAACTGTGTTTGTAATTGAGCGAGGTACCTTTTGTTATAAAGTAATGCATTTTGGTTTAAAAAATACAGGTGCCACCTACCAACGACTAGTGAATAAAATGTTCGCCAAAATGCTTGGTTCGACAATGGAAGTGTACATCGACGATATACTGGTCAAGTCACTTGTGGCTCAACAACACATCGACCACCTGAGACAGTCATTTGACGTCCTCGATAAATACGGTATGAAACTAAATCCTACTAAATGTTCTTTTGGTGTGTCATCAGGTAAATTCCTAGGGTACTTGGTCACTCAAAGAGACGTCGAAGCAAACCCAGACCAGATTCAATCAGTACGTGGAATCGAGTCGCCTAGATGCATTAAAAACGTACAAAAGCTCACTGGTAGTGTAGCAGCACTGAATAGGTTCATCTCCAAGTCGTCCAAACGATGTCATCCATTCTTCAACACCTTAAGGAAAAACAAAGCTTTCGAATGGAACGACGAATGCGAGAAGGCATTACAAGATTTGAAGGAATACTTGACTTTATCACCACTATTGTCAAAACCAAAAGACAATGAAACGTTACTCATGTACTTGGCCGTCTCAAATACAGCCGCCAGTGTCGTATTGATTAGGGAGGAAAGCGATCGACAATACCCCGTGTATTACGTAAGCAAAGCATTGCTCGATGCAGAGACGAGATACAGTCGACTGGAAAAGCTAGCATTAGCACTGGTCGTCGCAGCCCGCGAATTAAGGCCATATCTCCAATGTCACTCCATTAAGGTATTAACAACTTATCCTCTCAAAAATATCTAGCATAAACCAGAACTTTCAGGTCGATTGACGAAATGGGCTGTCGAACTGAGTAAATACGATATCAACTTTCATCCACGGACGGCGTTGAAATCACAGGTATTAACTGATTTTGTTACGGATTTTACCCCTAACGAGAATTTACAGGCTGAAAAAGAGTTGATAGCTCTTACGGAGACAGCATCGAACGAGAAATGGTTCTTGTCGGTCGACGGATCAAGCAACATAAAAGGTAGTGGACTAGGATTGGTGCTCAAATCTCCTCAAGGGGACATTATAGAGCAATCCATCCATTATGAGTTCCGTGCAACAAATAACGAAGTAGAATACGAAACATTAATTGCTGGACTAGACTTAACCAAGGACTTGAACATCAAAAACCTTCAAGTATTCAGCGATTCATAATTGGTCGTCCGACAAATTAATGAATCGTATGAAGCAATGGATAAAAGGATGACAGCCTACTTAGCCAAGGCCAAACAGCTTCAGTCGACACTCGACGAATTTACAGTACAACAAATACCAAGGTTAGAGAATTCCCGGGTAGATGCACTGGCATACTTAGGCTCGACAACGACCAACGGTTCAAAATCGATTCCGGTTATACACCTTACATCACCAACTATCCAGAAAACAGAAATAGTTGCCCCAGTCAGCAACGGAAGGAATTGGATGGACCCACTACTGGACTATTTGCGAGCCGAAATTCTACCTGGGGATAGAACTGAGGCGAGGAAAATTAAAGCAAAAGTCGAAAAATTCTGCATCATATATGGTAAGCTATATAAAAAATCTTTTACAGGACCCTACTTAAGGTGTGTGACCCCATGAGAAGCGTACGACGTTCTCAAAAGTCTACATTATAAAGAATGTGGAAATCATTATGGAGCTCGAAGTTTGTCGAATAGAGCCATCACTACAGGATACTACTGGCCGACAATGCGCTCCGACTCTCAGAATCACGTGAAGTTGTGCGACAAGTGTCAAAGATTCGCACCTGTGTCCCATTTTCCCCCAGGTGTGTTGAACTCAATTTCGACCTCTTGGCCTTTTATGAAATGGGGGATGGACATTGCAGAAAAACTCTCAGCCGCACCTGGAGGCGTCATCTACATGTTGGTAATGACAGACTACTTTACAAAATGGGTAGAAGTCAAAGCTTTACCTCAGGTATGCGACATTGAGGTACGCAATTTTATGTGGAAATATATTATTTGCAGGTTCGGGGTTCCGTGAGAAATAGTGACCGACAACGGATCCCAGTTTATTTCATTCGACTTCAAAAACTTCTACGACAAATATGGGACAAAACTGAGCTTTTCGACTCCACATTATCCCCAAGCCAATGGACAGGCGGAGTCAACAAACAAAACCATAATTAACACATTTAAGAAGCGACTAGAAGCCGAAAAAAGTGAATGGGTAGAAAAGCTCCTAGAGATCGTTTGGTCGTATCGAACTACTCCTCAACGGTCGACAAGGGAAACTCCATTCTCACTTGTTTATGGATCTGAAGCGGTAATCCCTATTGAGACACGACTCGCAACTGCACGAAGCGAAAATCCAAATGAGGCACAAAATAGCCTTGAGCTCACCTTCGAATTGGATCATTTGGATGAACGACGTGATCGAGCTGCTCTAAGAGTTCAGTCGTATCAGCAACAAGTCGCACGACATTATAACAAGAAAGTACATATCAGAGTGTTCAAAGTAAACAACTGGGTGCTACGTCGTGTTTTCCAAAACACCAGAGAAGAGGGAGCCGAAAAATTGGGGCCAACTTGGGAAGAACCTTATCAAATAACATATGTCGTTGGTCGAGGAACATACAAATTGCGAGGGCTCGACGGTCGAGAATTACACAACAACTGGAACGCCTTACACCTAAAACAGTATCATTTCTAAACTTGAATTATTGATTAATTTCAGTTTTCAGTAATAATTTCAGTTTTCAGTTTCATTTGTACTTCTTTTTATACTAACGATGCACAAAGAGCGATGATAAAAAACTTAGTACCAAGTTAAGAACTGAGCTCGCAAAAATCATTTTTTCATGCTTTAGTCGACTTCGACACATTATATTGCTATTACAGCATTGACAGGTACTCCGACATTTTCAAAACAAATACCGACTCCCAACATTCTTATTTGACAAACGAACGTTGAGAGTCGGGGGGACATCACTAGATGAAAGTGAAAATTGTCGACTGAACGCATGTATACGAAATTTCTGAAAAAATGTTGACTGAACGCATGTATGCGAGATTTCTGAAAAAATATCGACTAAACGCATGTACGCAAGATTTCTGAAAAATTATCGACTGAACGCATGTACACGAGTTTTCTGTAAAATTGTCGACTGAATGCATATACACGATTCCTGTAAAATTATCGACCGAACGCATGTACGCGATTATTCTATAAATATATCAACCATGTTTTTTATCGATTTTATCTATACTGTAGTGTCGTCCAACTTATGTATAAACATAAGTTTACATGCTTATTTCATTCCAATATTCAATTTTGTGTAAACCCCATTATAAGATGGTCGTGTTGTTTCCACAATTAAAACATACCTCAAATTATCAAAGAAATGCAATAAAACATTTAAAGATCGAAAAGACCAAAATCATCCATTACAGATTATCAAAGGTCGAAACGACCAAATCATCCTCGATTACAAAAGTTTATAGAATGAAAATCAAATGTATCAATTGACAGGTGGGTCGATAGGCAGAGAGACATTGGATGGATTTGCAGTAGGCGGGTCGACAATAGGTGGATCGACAATGGCAGCGTTTGCATCATCGACGTTATCAAGGGTTGCATATTCGCCAAGTGATTGTTCTTCTCCAGGCGAAGACTCCTCCAGCCTTTTCATTTCTTCATAAGCGTCGATCATCTCTTGCATAACGACGCTATCCCATTTTGTATGTTCGCCAGAGAGATAGTCTTTGTAAAGCTCTGCCTTCGCCTTGCAGATCACGGCAGATGCAATCGACGTCAGTTGTTCCTTCAAGTTAGCAACGAGACGCTACTGCTCATCGACGGTCGCACGAGCCTCGGTTGACTCCTAAGCATGTTGATCCCTGTCTGCTTTCACTTCCATTAGCTCTTTCTCAAGAGCTAAGTTCTTGCGGTCAAGCTCCTCGACAATCTTGTCGACCTTTGCCTTCTCCATTTTTAAAACGTCGATCGTTTTTTTTTTGCTTTCCGCACCTATCGCTGACAACCTTGTACCTGCCATGTAATTGTAGTTGTGCCTGCAAAGCCTACAAAACATGGAAAATTCGTATAAGAGATTATTATATTCTGAAGTCCCAAAGGGATCAAAATACAAACAACTTACCTAAAAAGTCGAGAGGATTGTCGTGTCAAACACTTCTTCCGTCTTTTTGGTCTTTAAATTTTTTTCATCCACTGAAAGAATGTATTCAGTCGATTTCTTCAAAAAAGCGGTCGGCTCCATGAAGGATGATAGTCTAGAAGAAACCGTTGTTGACGAATCAGGCTCAGAGGTAGAGATCTGCTTCCTGGAAGTCGATTCGACTCTCTTCCCCTTCTCGATAGTCGAATCTTTCCTTAGCCTTTGTCTTTCTGGAGAATGTTCAGGGGAGGAAGTATATACATGTTCGGCCGACGCAGAAGTGCCTTCCTCCGACTTGTCGGCTGCCTGCTTCTTTTTTGCTGCTGCTGCTCTTCTTTTGGCTAGATCATCCCTAAAATTCTTCAGAGCGTTGGCTTCGTTCGGAATGTTCAGCTTTGCACTTTCCATCGACGTCACTGCGAAACGACGTTCATTATCAGATACAGGCGACAAGAATTTCATTTGATATTGAAGAATTTCAAAACTCCTCATAATCCAGACATATGACATGAAATCTCTCATACAAGGATAGAGCGCTCGCGACCTATTTAGAGTCGACCATCTCCATATACAGCTAGGCCTAAGTTTATCTTCTGCAAGCAGCACCTTACAACTTCTATCTTTTACAGGGATACCTAGCAAAGCCTCGGTGCGGGCAGGAGCAATGTCGCACGATGGTTTACTCTCTACACCCTTTATTTCTACAAAAGGAGCTGAACATCAGCAAGAATAATTTTAGAAAAAACAAAAAATAGGAAACGATAATAAGCGAACGACACGGACCAAACCTATTCTAAGTTCGACGATATTGATATGTCGTCTCCCCCATGAACCATGGACCATCGATCGAAGGACCTTTAGGGAAAAAATAAGTATCCTTCCAATTTCGATCGTTTGTCGTCTTATCGGTAATAACCTGCTGCTCCTTACTCCTAGGCACCAACGTATAACGACCTCGGTTGCTTATATGCTCCTTCAAATAATAATTGTGGAGGAGGCATCCTATACCAAATCTTACGTTATATCTTTCGCTAAGAACTCCCAGACTCAGCAATATTCTCCAAGTATTTGGCATCAATTGGCCAGGAGCAATATCGTAGTATAACAGCATTCGTCGCACTAATTGTGGGACAGGGAATCTAAACCCTAGTTGAAAGGTGTACTCATAAAAGCACATCCACTCTGGTATATCCCAGTCCGCCCGCTCATCTCCCCTGGGAGCGCGTAGTTCGACATCATTTGGGATGCTGTAAATCTCCCTCAAACTACACAAATTTTCCTCTGTAACCAGACTGGCTAGACTTTCGTCGAGGATACATAGTGGTCGACCGGATGTAGTAGCTTCTTCTACATCGACATATTCAAGATGGTTGACTATCGTTGCAACGGCACGTACGCCACCTTGTTCAAGTATGCCCTTCGCATTTATAGCAATGACGTTCGACGAATCCTCTATTGTAACTTATCGATCTACATCTATCATCCCGCTATCGACTCCATCAACACTATCTTCTCCCTCGCTCATATTCCAAACATATTTTAAGTCAGAGATTGTATCGTCGCTAGACATGATGCCTCATAAAGCTGACAAATGAAAAAATGCACAAGTCAGAAACTAACGTGCTACAATCACAACCTAGGGTTTCTAAAATCAAAACCTAGGGTTTTGAGGCGAAAACGAATCAAATCTTGAAAGCTAACCTAACCCTATTATTTCTACCGCTCTAAAAGTCGATCGAATAAAGCACTTATCTACAATAGTCACGTCATGTGAACAAATATCAAATAGAACAGTTGAATATAGCAGGCAAGATCAAACAATAGATAATTGGAATGTAGTAGAACAAATATAAGTTCAGGGATGATTCATCAAGAGCAGCAAGAAATATCGTCAAGAACAACAAGCACAAATTCAAAACTCAAGTAAATCCTAATATTTAAACCTTTCTTATGAAATCAAGAAAATAAGTTTCATACAGGAAAGTAGAAAAGAAAACAAAAGTGAAATTTTTGCTAACCTCGAAGAAGAAATCTCTGAAGAAGTTTCTAAAGTTTCTGAGAAGTCCACACGAAGAAATAACAAAATTGCTGAGGAGAAAAGAGAGTTGTAGTGTTTTGGAAAATTTCTATAAAGATGGCTCGAGGAAGTGGAAGGGTTTACCTATAAACCAACCCTTTTTAAAATACCCTTGCCACGTGTCTACACCCTTTCGGTTACCGGTTAACAAAGGTAACCCACGCAACCGCTAAATGATGATGATTTGAGGTTTAAATTTTGAAAACCTTTTCTCGAACAAAGCGAGCATGCCTGAATTAAATGCACGTGACGTCATTCTAGGGTACTGAAACGAAAGGCGTCTTTTCAATCTGACCTTTGATCTAACCTACCACATTATATAAATTTCGTCGAACGACATTTAAGAACCTGGTGTTAGATGGACGTCATTGATCAAGTCGACTCAAGTTGGTACGTTCGACCACGGTCGACTCAATAGCAATCACTCTCTACTTTGTTAGAAACTCTTTAGAGAGTGGGGGACAAACTGTGGTAGCCAAAAATGGCCCATAGGCCCAAAATGCAAAGTCCAGTCTCCGCTTACATGGGCCCAGTTTAATTGGATTAGCCCAGCAAGAAAAGCAGCTACATGACTTGGTCGTTTGAAGACCCAGTCAAACGGCAGTTGAGGAGATTTCGAATTGAAACAAATAACTCGGGTGTGTTCTAATATATATATATTCAATCTAGAGAGGGGGTGGGGGGGGGGGTGAATAGATTTTAACGATATTACCCAATTTTCGCGTTAAGTCAATATTACGAAAATGCTCCAAACTAGTCAATACAATAACAAGTGTAATATGGTGCGGAATTATAAACGACACTTGATATTTACGTGGAAACCCTCACGTGAAAAACCACAGGATGTATAGTGCGCCACACTCGAACCTCGAATCCACTAAATGTGTTAAACGATTACAACCTACTCCCGGTATATAATCACACACCTACCTAATCCCGGTATAAGTGAACCTAGTCCAATTGCTTGTGTGACCACCTAATCCCGGTGTCCGACCTAATCCCGATCTATCACAACAAGACTTCAATTGCTTGCGATCTAAGCAACCTAATCCCGGAAGCTACACGCAAGACTTACTTCTCAATGAAGAGATTACCACCTATGTGAATATATAATGATATTCAATGAGCAAATAAAGCTAGGTAACCTTAGATGCTTATCTAGGATGATTAGATAACAATAAATGCAATCCTAGATGTCAATAGCTAAATGACATGTCATAAAGCTTAGCAAATCATAGATAAAGTAACCTAGATGTTGCTATCAAAATACAACACACAACCATGTCAACACAACAATCTCTATTTTGTATCTAGAATATATTCTAAGAGCATACAAATAATATAAGAGATTTCTTTGATAAATAAAACACTAAACTTAGATGAGATTAGTGAAGAACATACCAAAGGATGTGTGTTGACCAAAACCCATGCAAGCAAGCATCCTAACTATGCTAGAAAATGCTAGATGATATTTAGATGCATATGAGAAAGGTTTTGAGTGTGTAAAAATGAGTTCTTGATTTGATTTTCTCTCAAATATCTCTCTTTTAAGATTAGAGTTCTTTTGAGTCAGAGAACTGAGTTAGAGATATGAGAAAGTATGATATTTATAGGCATCAAGAATAGGGCAAGTGAAAAGACAATTTTGCCCTTGAAATCACCGATCGGCGGTTTCATTCTACGGTCGTGGCCGCAGAATGTAACCGTCGAATTGAACCCGAGAAGCAGGGGATCATTCGGCGACCAGATTCGGCGGTCGCACAAAACCGCCGATCAAAACCCAAAAAGAAACCGACCTTAAAATATCTGATTCGGCGGTTTCAATTCGGCGGCCTGGCCGCCGATTAAACACATAATCAAACCCGAGAATAATAAATGCATCAGGTCTAATTTGGCGGTTTCGATTCGGTAGCCTGACCGCCGATCGTAATCACAGATCCAATCCAGAGCTTTCTGGAATCAAACGACAGTTTCATTCGGCGGTCATGGCCGCCGATCAAACCGCCGTTTCACCAATGATGGTGAAACCAAAGGAGAAGCCAAGGGCATTCTCCGAAGGCGATCTTCGCGCAAAACCAAGCACATTATCGTGCGAGCGCGGACGTTTTCGAACATATTCGGGAAACGAATTACACGACACAAACAAACACACAACAAGATATAATCAAACAAAGTGCTAGTGTGTAATGTGACATGTGAAGAGAATGCACACATATGCAAGTATGCTAAGTGTGTGTGTGCTTCTAAGTCTCTTCAAAGAAAACTAAGCACAAGAATTATACCTTTGAGTGCTTGTCACCTTGAGGTCTTGAAGAGGGCCTTCGATGTTGGTCTTCAATCACCTAATCTACCCTTACAATTCAAACCACAACTTGTGGTTTGTTCACGAAATAAGCCAATCAATAATGGGAATCCTTACACGAATAAACGTGATTCTTGGGGAAAGAATCTCTCCAAGAATCACGCCCACAATCAGATCATGATCTGATTGATCTGATTAAAGGTTGACTTAGCTTCCTATAAATAAAGAGGCACTTTGCATAAAGGGGGATATAGAAGAAAAGCATATAAAAGCGTACTAAAACTCTGCTCATTAAGGATCCCAGTCACCGGAAATCACTTTTACGATCATCATCAATTATTGCTCAGTCCAAGCATACCTAAGGCTGAGAATCTAACTCCAGTTTCTTTGTTCTATTTTTATTTGCATCATTGTTCTTGTTCCTGCAGATTTTCTTTACAGGTTTATTGAAGAAGGTAGCTATGCAAAGTCGAACGACCAACATATCTTGAAAGCTTGTCGAGTGACGATACCCGATTGACGATCTAATTCGAGTTGCTTTGGGCCTGACACAAACCAACCCATTTCATATCGATTGTAGTTCGACCACCTACAAGTAGTAGTTACTATTATTGATTTTCATTATCTCATTGGAGAGGAAAATGTTTTAACTTTCCAATGACAACCTTTGAGTTTTCAATACACATGTTTTCATTGATAGCTTATTGAGCATATATTATATATAAAGAAGCATTTGCATTCAAAATTATAAAAAACTACAGGTAGTGTAATGGATTGAAAATAATCCAGATTAGGCATCGATTGTTTACCCATCCAAGGTGATGATGCTCTCTGCGTCGACAGCACTCTCCTCTTTGTCATGCCGACGATGCTTTCCTATCGACAGTGCTCTCCTCTCCTCTCCTCTCCTCTCCTCTCCTCTACACCAACACCACTGCCTATGTTCGTATGTCGACGTCGTTCTCCCTGTTGGTATATCTACTCTGCACCGGAATTTATCTTCCATCGTTCCACAATTTATAGTTTATAGTTTTTAAATTCTTCGATAGTATATTTATTTATTTTTATTTTTTTTATGGTTTGTGTGATGGGTAGTTGATGATTGTGTGGTTGGTTTGTATTTTATTATTCATATGCCTTCTTTTTTTTTTTTTTTTCTAGAAAACAAGAAAGGAGATTGAGATTAGTGTGATTTAGATATAGATTACATATCGGTAACCTCAAATTGATTCATGATTCAAATCAAATGATAATAATATATTTATATTATAATATGTGGATTTCCACTCAACTTTGTATTTGGATGACATGTGGATTTCCACTCACTTTATATTTGGCTTCTTGAAGAAGCTTGGACACATGTTGTCTTAGAATTTCTTCTCTCCATGCAAAGCTAAAAGGTGGCATGTTGTTTGGAATATTTTAATTGATACATGCATGTATAAATAGATTTTGATTTGTAAACATTTGAGGTTGGTTCGTTGTTGTTGTTGAAAACTGATTACTTTCATTCATATATAAAAGGCAATTCTCTCACTCGTTCATTTCTCCTTCTCTTTTATTGTATTTTATTCTTTATTTTCTTTGTTATTTTAATTCTCTCATATCTTCATCTATTTCTTTATTTTTACTCTTTATTCATTTGGTATTTAATTAATTATTGTTCCCTGTTATGTTTCTAATTTATTTACAACACGTTATCAGCACGAATGCTGTTATTCTCAGAACCTGAAGTTCTGAATTTATTACTACTGGGACCTGAAGTTCCTATATTTATTACTGGGACCTGAAGTTCCTAGATTTATTACTAGAACCTGAAGTTCTGAATATATTATTATTAAAACCTGAAGTTTCCAAATGTTTATTTATTAATACCAGAACCCGCAGTTCTGAATTTAATTTCTCGCACTTTACCTTTATGCAATTTATTTTATTGCATTTTATTTTCCCGCATTTATTTATTTATATGTTTTTATGAGATTGGCTATGCCAACCTACCAGAACCCGCAGTTCTGGATTTATTTTTTCCACATTTATTATTACGCATTTTATTTTGTAATTTTTATTTAAATAATTTGGTCACTCATCCAGAACCTGAAGTTCATGGATTTATTTATCATTGCTGAAATCTGAAATTTTTTGGATTTATTCTTTTTATATATTTGAAGAATTAAAATTTCTCGGATTTTTGTCAGACCAGAAGTTCTGACTCCGATTGTGATTTTCGGATAACCAGAAGTTATAATTATGTCAAAATTTATAAATTTGAAATTTGCTGCACCGGAAGTGTCTGGGGACAATTATGATCTGAAAGCCCAATACCTAACGGTCACAGAACCAGAAGTTCTATGGCAAGAACTAAAAAGACCGATTTGATAACCAACCAGAAGTTGCATTACCAAATGCCAGGTATCAGTGGCAACATTTACGTTTTCAAGACTTTAGATCAGTCTCTAAGTATAATACTGCTTTATTCAAAATCACTACACAGCTGAAATTGTGTGGTCAGGATGTAATCCGAAATCATTAATAAAAATAGTAAATTTTCTCCCATATTCATTTTATCTCATTATTCTTCTTCATCTTATTTCTGTTATATTATTTATTATTTTAATTTTACGCATCTATTTAATTTTATGAAATTTATGTATCTGAATATGCCAACTAACCAGAACCTGAAGTTTCTGGATTTGTATAAATTATGTGTTGAGCCTAACTAGGTCAACCGTTAAGTTTCTGAAATTTACACCAAGCTCGGCTAGACCAACTAACCAGAATCTGAAATTTCTGGATTTATCGTTATAATATTTAAGTTGACACGGTTTTACAAACCGATCAGAATATGTCTGGATTCATTAATATATACATGAATGTCATACTTGGGACCTGAAGTTCTAATTTTGAATACGAAGTATTGAATCTGAACTTGAAGTTCTTAAGTTTTGAACATAAAGTTCTAATCAGACTTGAAGCTCTGAATTCAATTTAAATTATGATATTAAAATTTTTATGTCAAAGTTTATTAGAACCAGAAATTCTGAATTGAATCAAGTCACGATTCTTTTATCTAGAAAGTAAATAAGTAATTTCTATTTAGAACCTGAAGTTTTCAGAATTTTATGAACCTGTAGTTCATGGTCGAACCGGAAGTTCGAAAGATCAATATGATTCATGATTTTGTTTTATGAAGTGATATATTTTCATATCTACATGTCTATATTTTTGATCACTCTATCTGATTTGCACTTTATTTATTTTTGTTTTTGTTTTCGTTTTGTGAATAGATATGTCTCTAAACGATAAATTGAGTGATGTTGAGAAGAAAAATACAGGAGATATATGTCTGGCTGATAGTGCAACGACGCATACGATTCTGCGGAATCAGAAATATTTTCTGAATTTAACCTTGCTCAAAGCAAATGTAAATACAATATCGGGTCCAGCAGATCTGATAGAGGGCTCCGGTAGAGCCATGATATTATTGCCAAACGATACTAAAATATGTATCAGTGATGCTTTATATTCTAGTAGATCCAGAAGAAATCTACTTAGTTTCAAAGATATACGGTGTAATGGATATCACATAGAAACTATAAGTGATGAAAATATTGAGTATCTGTGCATTACTTCTCATAATTCGGGCCAGAAGCTCGTTATGGAAAAGCTGCGTGGTTTATCATCTGGATTATATTACACTCTTATAAGAGGTGTAGAAATTTATGCAGTTATGAACCAGAAGTTCCCAGATCCAAAAATATTTATGCTTTGGCATGACCGTCTTGGTCACCCGGGATCTACAATGATGCGTAGAATCATTGAAAATTCTCATGGGCATCCATTAAAGAACCAGAAGATTCTTTTATCCCATGAAAATTTATGTACTGCATGTTCACAAGGGAAATTGGTAATAAAACCATCCCATTCTAAAGTTGGTTTTGAATCCCCATCATTCCTACAAAGGATTCAAGGGGACATATGTGGACCTATTCATCCACCAAGTGGACCGTTCCGCTATTTTATGGTCCTAGTTGACGCATCCAGTAGATGGTCACACGTTTGTTTATTATCAACACGCAATATTGCTTTTGCCAGATTACTCGCACAGATTATCAGGCTTCGGGCACATTTTCCAGATCATCCGATCAAATCAATCCGCCTTGATAATGCTGGTGAATTTACTTCCAAGACATTTAATGAATATTGCAGATCAGTTGGGATTGATGTTGAGCATCCAGTTCCACATGTTCATACTCAGAATGGATTAGCAGAATCATTTATCAAGCGTCTCCAGGTAATTGCAAGAACTTTATTATTACGAACACAATTACCAATTTCTGTTTGGGGACATGCTATTTTACATGCTGCTGCATTAATTCGTCTTCGTCCCACTGCTTATCATCAATATTCTCCTGTGCAACTTATATTTGGCCATCAACCAGATATTTCCCATCTGCGTACTTTTGGCTGTGCAGTATATGTCCCAATTGCACCTACACATAGAACTAAAATGGGACCCCAACGGCGTTTGGGAATATATGTTGGTCTAGATTCACCATCAATTATTAGATATCTGGAACCTTTAACTGGTGATCTTTTTACTGCACGATTTGCTGATTGTCATTTTGATGAGGGAAATTTTCCATCATTAGGGAAAGGAAAAACTTCTCCTGAAGAGAAGCGTGAATTTTCTTGGAAAGTTCCTGGTCTAACTCATCTTGACCCATACACATCTCAATGTGATAATGAAGTACGCAAGATAGTTCATCTTCAAACAATAGCAAATCAGTTACCAGATGGATTTACAGATGCTACTAAGGTAACGAAATCACACATCCCAGCTGTTAATGTACCAGCACGGGTGATTGTTCCAGAAGAACGATCTAAACAAATAGTAGCAAAAGAATCATCTACTATACGCCAGAAGCGTGGTAGGCCACTTGGTTCGAAAGATACTGTTCCCCGAAGAAAGAAAACAAAATATCAGGATCATGTTCCTGAAATGATAAATAAATCCACTTTATCTGAATCAACTCCACAAGAGTTAGATGTCCCTGAAAGGACACAAGAGACCCCTGCAGGGGAAGGAATCTCTGAAGAGATACAAGAACATAGAAATGAGGAAATTTCTATAAATTATACAGGAGAAATGTGGAATCGCGAAGAAATAATCATTGATGATATATTTTCATACACAGTGGCTACTGAAATTTTAAATGATGATGATGAGCCTCATAACCTTAATGATTGTAGGCAAAGATCTGATTGGCCTAAATGGAAAGAAGCAATTCAAGCAGAATTGGCTTCATTAACCAAACGTAAAGCATTTGGACCAATAGTCCAGACGCCTGAAGACGTCAAACCTGTTGGATACAAATGGGTTTTTGTACGGAAACGTAATGAGAAAAACGAGGTGGTGCGATATAAGGCACGACTCGTAGCACAGGGTTTCTCGCAGAGACCTGGTATTGATTTTGATGAGACGTATTCACCAGTGATGGATACAATTACATTTCGATTTCTAATAAGTTTGGCTGTCTCAGAAAGACTTGAAATGCATCTTATGGACGTAGTAACTGCCTACCTATATGGCTCACTCGATTCAGATATTTATATGAAAATCCCAGAAGGATTTAGAATGCCAGAAGCATACAACTCGAGATCTCGCAATTTATATTCAATTAAATTACAAAGGTCCTTGTATGGATTAAAGCAATCTGGGCGCATGTGGTACAACCGCCTCAGTGAATATTTGATTAAAGAGGGATATATCAATAATCCCATATGCCCATGTGTTTTCATAAAGAAATCAGAATCTGGATTTGCTATTATAGCAGTTTACGTTGATGACATGAATTTGATTGGAACTCCTGGAGAGCTCCTGAAAACTGCTGAATATTTGAAAAAGGAATTTGAAATGAAAGACCTGGGAAAGACAAAATATTGTCTCGGTCTGGAGATTGAGCATAAATCAGACGGAATACTTATCCATCAATCAGCTTATATTGAAAAGATTCTGAAAAGATTTAATATGGATAATGCTCACCCATTAAGTACTCCTATGATTGTTAGAACCCTTGATCCTAAGAAAGATCCATTCCGACCACTGGAAGATGGTGAAAAGATACTTGGTCCTGAAGTACCATATCTTAATGCAATTGGTGCTTTATTATATCTGGCTCAATGTACTCGACCAGATATTGCATTTTCAGTAAATTTACTTGCTAGATTCAGTTCAGCACCAACCAGAAGACATTGGAATGGGATCAAACATCTTTTTCGTTATCTTCGTGGAACAAAAGATTTAGGGTTATATTTTTCAAAATCTAACAATTTTTCAGGTTTAATTGGTTATGCTGATGCCGGGTATCTATCAGATCCCCATAAAGCTCGTTCACAAACGGGGTATGTTTTTACTTATAATGGCACAGCAATCTCCTGGCGCTCCACAAAGCAAACCATTGTTGCTACATCATCTAATCATTCTGAGATACTTGCACTTCATGAAGCAAGCCGAGAATGCGTGTGGCTAAGGTCAGTAATTTCTCATATTCAAAATACATGTGGATTTTCATTATCTACAGGAATGCCGACACCGATATTTGAAGATAATGCGGCTTGTATTGCTCAAGTTAGAGGTGGATATATCAAAGGAGACAGAACCAAACATATTTCTCCCAAATTCTTCTATACTCATGAACTTCAACAGAGTCGACAGATCGATGTTAAACAAATACGGTCTACGGATAATCTTGCAGATTTGTTTACCAAAACATTGCCTACATCAACTTTTGAGAAACTGGTATATGGGATTGGCATGCGTCGACTCTGCAAATTACAAGATTAATATTGAAGTTTCATTCAGGGGGAGCGTTCAATCAGAGGGAACAAAATTTTGAATGAATGTATGTATACTGTACTCTTTTTCCTTCTACCGGATTTTGTCCCACTGGGTTTTACCGGGAAGGTTTTAATGAGGCAGTTTTGAACATACCCCCACCACTTGATCCAGAAGATCATTGTATATATTTTGCTAAGGTTTTTATCCCACTGGGTTTTTCCTAGCAAATTAAATACAAATGGTGGAAACCCAAGGGGGAGTATTATAATATGTGGATTTCCACTCAACTTTGTATTTGGATGACATGTGGATTTCCACTCACTTTATATTTGGCTTCTTGAAGAAGCTTGGACACATGTTGTCTTAGAATTTCTTCTCTCCATGCAAAGCTAAAAGGTGGCATGTTGTTTGGAATATTTTAATTGATACATGCATGTATAAATAGATTTTGATTTGTAAACATTTGAGGTTGGTTCGTTGTTGTTGTTGAAAACTGATTACTTTCATTCATATATAAAAGGCAATTCTCTCACTCGTTCATTTCTCCTTCTCTTTTATTGTATTTTATTCTTTATTTTCTTTGTTATTTTAATTCTCTCATATCTTCATCTATTTCTTTATTTTTACTCTTTATTCATTTGGTATTTAATTAATTATTGTTCCCTGTTATGTTTCTAATTTATTTACAACAATTTATTTCATCTCTTTTTGGTTTTCTTTGTTTTATTTTTATTGTTTGAATGTTTTCTTGTTGTCTATTGCTTTTCTTAAATGTCTTTTAATTTATTTTAATTAACCTATATAAAAAATTAAATAATCTAAAGGAATCTGTTCATTTAAACTAAAATAATGGTAATAGAAATTGAGAGTCTCTGTTTATTAATGATATTGGAGACCTAAGAGTTTCCTTAATGGATTATTAGAGACAATAACCATCATTATAATTGACAATGATTTAATTAAAATCAGATTCATCAACTACTTAAGAATCGGTTTATCTTGCTTTGTTGTTTTATAATTAGTTTTTTTTTTTTTTAATATCATAATATAATTAGTTATTTATTAATAATATCAATAATTCAATCATTAATGAATTTAACATTACAATTTAATGAACATTATTTGTTGGGAAAGTCAACCGACATGTCAACTTCTTTAATAAACAAATAAAATCGTTTAACATTTCTCCTTCATTTGAGGATCTATGTATATCATCAATGTTGGTGTGTTTTATTTTTTCCTGCTATCTGAAGACTGATGCTTTATTGAAAGGAAAAACTACATGTTCATCAGGTTTAAACATGTTTGCATCAAAAATTACGGTATAAACAACACAATGTTTTACAAACAATTTTTTATACAA
The DNA here is from genome assembly GCA_954870605.1 of Acer campestre. NCBI lineage: Eukaryota > Viridiplantae > Streptophyta > Magnoliopsida > Sapindales > Sapindaceae > Acer > Acer campestre. Next base: position 42,664,739 of record OX940800.1, read on the forward strand.
AGCCCGTGCAACACTCGGGTTGGAAAACTAGTGTATATAACAATAGACTTTCACAGTACCTCATGTCACTATGAAAGAGTTTTGAATTTAAATGTTACACAAATGCTACATAAATAATACCTAATTAAATTCTCATATTATTCTCTTTTCTCAATTTTATATTAATTCCTATTTAATTGAAGTTTAATTGAATTACAATGAAAGGTCACTCTAAATCTATATACATATTGAACTCTTTAATTCTTAATGACTTATTGATGTAAAATGAAAAGTCTCCCTATATATACATTGAATTCTAATGAATTAATAATCCACCTTTTTAATTGAAGTAAAGTGAAAGGTCACAATAATTATTTCTTTTTTTTGAATATACAACAACTGCCGGGACCCTGCGAGATTGGACTCTACAAGCACAGCCCGGACTACAACTCCCACAAACGGGAGAGAGAACCCACAATTGGTGGGACACCACCCACCCTTGGGATTAAAGGCCAAGGGGGACAAATAATATAAATATATACATATACACAATGGGCATTGAACCTTAGTGGTGGAGGCTCCTAGGGGAGGGTCGACCAACTTGGCAAGAGGCCCAAGTGTCACAATAGTTATTTCTGATGGTAAATTATATAGACATTAAATATCAATTGAAGAGTGAATCCTATAATCAAGAATCAATCTTGTAATCAATAGAACAAACCTATAATCAATGAGATTCTCCGAATTGAGTGCTCGGGTTTGAATGAGAAGCTAGAAGGTTTTTCAATTGAATATGACTTCCCACCTTCATTTTCCATTCCATTAATTTTATTTTGTTTTCCTATAAAAGCAAAGCTAGCACTAAAGCTTTGGCACTTGCCAGACAAAGCTCCATTCAAGTTTAGAGACCAGGTGATTTATTTTTTATTTTCTTGAAGCTGAGACTAGGTGATTTTAACTTCCTTTTTTTTTTTTTTATAAAAAAAAAATTTGTTGCTTTCGAATGTCATTAAGTGAATAAGAATTGTATTTGGTCTTTAATTGTTGTTTCATGATATGAAGACAAAATGTTCATTTGAAAATTTGAGGTTTTACGAGCATGAAATTGGTTTCTTCTAACGTAAACGATTTCATATAAAACAAAATACCCATGCATAAAGTTGTTGAATCGCTCCCTTTATAAAAATATAAATTGCTACTAAATCTGAATTTTTTTTTTATTCGATTTATAGACAAAGGCAACAAATTAGTTGCCAATAAAAGGAAAAAAAATCTTCTTCTCTCACATTGTCTCCGGTAAGTCCACTCTTTCAAATATTATACGATTTTTATATTTTTAGTTTTGATTTTTTATTATTGTTATAATTGTCAAATTGTGATTTTTTTAATGATTATGGTTATATAGGAAACAATTGTCAAATTATGATTAAGGTTCATTGGAAAGTTTGATTGTGGTTTGTGTATTGGGGAAGAGTCAAAGACATCATACTTGGATACTACTGTGATACACTTCAAATTCCTTATTTTCACAGTTAAAACACTTTTTTTTTTTTTTTTTTTTTTTTTTAATATGGCTCTTGAGTTTAAGTGGGATATGGATCTGGATAATCAAAAGGCAATTAATGGGATAATGAATAAATACTATTAACTAATCTATAATTGATTTGTAATTATTAATTATTTTTATTTAGTTATATATTATAATATTTGGTAGGTTTAAAAGACAAGCCTTGAATTCTTATTAATTAGTTTTTGGGGGATTATCATTTGGGTCCCTAACTTTTTCTGAATTATCAATTTTTTAAACAAGTTTCCTTTTTTATCAAAACTTTCCCTGACTTTTGTAAAGTATATCAAATAGGTCATTTTGACTTTCTTTTTAACGGTCAAACGTGACAGAATATATAAATTGACCATTTTGCCCTTAATTTTAATTAAAGAGTTTAAAAATACAATTTTACCCTCTAACATTTTAAAATTTTACAATTCAACTTTAATATGATCCAATCAAAATTTAACACGTGTCGCCAAAATTTTAAAATAAACTATTAATTTTTTTTTATTAATATAGCAAAATTAAATTTTAAAATAAAACTAATTAAATAGATGAAATAAAATTTCATTAAATAGATGAAATTACAACTCATTAAATAAAAAATATATTAAAAAAACACAAACAAAAAATTTAAAAACACAAAAAAAAAAAAAAAAAAAAAGTGAATCTCCACTGGATGGTGCAAATATATTTATTTTTATTTTTTTTTATTTAAATGTTAAAACAGAATTATAAATTACAAAAAAAATTATAACAAAAATAATCCGGTGGATTTCTAGAACATCTGGAAACCCAAATTTTCATCTTCTTCAACACATCATAACCCACAAGTAGCATCAGCATCTTGGTCATCGTGATCATCATAATTCAACAGAGGCAAAGAAGACCAAATCAAAAGAAAACCCAGATTATAATAACGTTTGGTCAGCTCATAACTTTCAGGCAAGCTTGGTCATCGTGATCATCATCTTCTCCATAAGACCACCACCATCTCCAACACCCAAACCCTAACCTAATCCATCAGAACTCAAACACCAAACCCTAGCCACCACCACACCTCAAAGACCAAATAGTGAACCACCCATCACCACCCCTAAAATCTAGCCACCACCGTGAACCACCTGCTTCTCATCACCACCACCACATTTCAATCAAACCCAGAAAAAATAACAAAATGAATCAATCTCAGAAATCATTGCAATCTCAGAAATCATCACGAATCAATCTCAGCTGCCGTCGATCTTGCACAACCAGCCTCGAATCAATCTCAGAAGTCGTCGTGAATCAGACCAGCCCCGAATCAATCTCCTCTGCTGCCGCGATTCTCTCCACCAAAATCCCCATCAACAGCCACACCACCCAACCTTCACCCCCAAACACAACATCTACGTATGTAATAAAAAATCCCAACCGAAAATGAGTGAATATTTGAGAGATATTAGATTGAGTGAGAGATAGAGAGATCGATGTTTGAGAGAGATTGATGTTTGAGAGAGACCAAAAATGATCTAATGAAGAAGAAGACGATCTGATCTTTATATATATTTTTTAAAAAAAATCTCAATTTTTTTTTTCTATTTTCTATCGTGTTTTTGTAAGAAAATGTTAACAATGGTGGAAAAAATAAATTACATTTTTTTTATAATTATATTTTTATTTTTTAAATAAATAAATCTTCACCATCAATCTAAGATTTGGATGGTGGAGATTTAAAACATTTTACTTTTGTATTATATGAATATTATAAAATTATTTTATTTATTTTATTTCTATTTTTGTGACACATGGCATGTTCTTGGTTCAAAGACAGAAATACCCCTACAAATGTTAAGTTTGACTGACAGCTGACTAACTGATGAACCTATTTGATATACTTTACAAAAGTCGGGGAAAGTTTTGATAAAAAAGGAAACTTGTTTAAAAAATTGATAATTCAGAAAAAGTTAGGGACCCAAATGATAATCCCCCTTAGTTTTTTTAATAAGTATTATTAGTAAGTTATGGAATTGGCTTTTAATTTTTATTCATTATCCCATTAATTATTTTATTAAATTCTTATTAATTAGTAGATGAAAATCAAGTGTCAACAACATAATTAATTAAAAATAATAAAATCCCAAGTTAACCTTTCATGTTCAATTTATTCGAAAGAAAGAAAAAAAACCTCATATTCAATTATCTCAATTTAATTATCTTTTATATAATTTTGTATAAACTGCCGCAAATAGCAATGTTACTTAGTCGGTTATAAACATTAGATTTTAATACTATGTCTACAAAATTTAAAGATTTAAAAAATAAAAATAAATAAATAAACTAATTTTGGTTGAGCTTGAAAAGTCTACTAATCTATATTAATTACATAGGGAATTTGAGTTTAATTTGTATCCCATGCCACTCTTATGGATTACAATTATAAATTTTAAAGAGTGGTAAAATATCTTGGGTACCTAAGAGTTTACTACCGGATAAAATAATATTAATAAGTAGATTAATATCTATTTATTAATCATGATTGCTAGCTTATCACTAATATAAACGTAAGAGTAATGTTACTTTGTTCATATTTGGTGTTCAAATGATGTGGCATCAATATAATCAATTCATTTAAATTATCTAATACAATTTAAATGAATGAGTTATAGTGATGTATAGTAAACGTAATTGTGCCCATATCCATTTAATTAAATTATTTAATCTAATTCCCTCTATCTATTTATAACGCAATTCATTTTAATTCATTTTTCATTTCCTGTATGAAAAATGTGTTACTCGTAATTTTGGCCTTCACTTGCTTCATTACAAGTGGAACTGCAACATTGTTAACCTCCACATCAAACTAGGCTTTTAAAGCGTGATCCTAATTTGAGTTAAAGAGCAATCTAAATAGCTAAATTATATTATAAAATGAGAAATTAAGAAAAAATAATTAAAAAGATACATTTGAGAGAAAAGCAGAGGTAAATTTTAAACATTTTTTAACAAAGCCCGTGCCAGTTATATTAAAAGTAATGGTTAATTTATGTTTATTAGCAAAGAAAAGATTCAAATTTTAATACTTTGGACACAATACCCTATTTATTTTTTTTATTTTTTTTAATATCACATACAATGGCGGCGACTCGAATAAGTGCTCTTACTATAAAACCACATTGGTCCGATATAGTCATTTAAATTTTTAATCATTCATAAAAATCACTTCTAATTAAATATTTATATCACTAATTAGAATTATATTATTATGTCGAGCATACATTATTAAAGAATTTAAAAGACCATAGAAGTGGTATATATATGTTAGCTTAGCAATTAATGGGTATAACGTGTCAGGTAAGGTTTTGATTAGCCGGATGTCTATAAAATGGTCCCTGCTCCCAATGACAGGAATGATGATCCTTTGACTTTCGTTTATGATGTTTTAGACCCATTTATTAACAAAAACAATATACAATTTCTTTTTAATTTTTTTTTTTTTTTTTTTTTTAATTCTGAAAGGGGTAATGCCATATTATAACTTATAAGGATAATTATTTCGGCGGCCATCAACTTGGGTCATCACTATTAAAATGATCATTAGATGGGGAATTGGTTTTAAAATGACTATTTTTAACGAACATTGTTACATTAATGGTCATTCTATCCAATTTTATCTAATTAGTGGCATTTTGATAAATAAGTGGATGACATTAATAAATATTAGATTTTTTTAGAAATCAATTTTTCCTCTTGTTTTTTGAAACGAATAATTATTTTTAATGTGCGTATATACGTATATCATTATACGTATAACATATCTCATACATAAATATAAATATATATATATATATTTCTTTTTTGAAAAGAATAAGGCTACAAAAAAGAGTTAGATAATACTACTATTGCTCGGAGGTCCACTAGGATTGCACGCACACTGTCTTCTTATAAGTCTGGGTCTCAAGCTTTTTTGGGGGTTTCTGATGATTAGTGTCCTATATTGGAATTGTCGTGGGATAGGTTGAAGATGCTCTTTCCAAGCATGTTTTGGGGTTGGAGGTTGATTTTTGGTGGTTTTTCGCTCCTTCCTTTTGTTCTTTGCTAGTGGGCAATGACTGTAAGGGTCGGGAGTTTTTTCGTTTTTCTTGATGTTTTTGTTTTCTTGTGTGGCCTGCGCGACACTTTTTTGGTTGAGGATTTGTTCCTGGTGTTTTTGTGGCTGGTTTGGTCTGTGCTACACTTTTTTTTTTCTTCTTTTATTATTTATATAGTTATGAATACTGCCCATGAGTTTTTCAACATATGATCGCTTATGATGCTTTTTCCCTTTATATCAATCCAATTTAAAAAAAGAATAAAAAAAGCTACAAAATCTAAAAATTCTAAAATATATATTTGAGATAAATATATATTTCTTTTCAACTTATCTCAAATGAATATTTTAGAATTTTTAGATTTTGTAGCATTTATCTTCTCAAGAAATATATATATATATATCTTTCTTTCTAAGGAAAAAATTAAGACTACAAAATTTAAAAATTCTAAAAAATATATTTGACATATATATATATATTTAAGATATGCTATACGTATATATACACACTAAATATAAATTATTCGTTTTAAAAAACAAAAGAAAAAATTGATTCCTAAAAAAATCTAAAATATATTAATAACATTCACTTATTTACCAAAATACCACTCATTGGATGGAATTTGATGAAATGACCATCAGTGACAGCATTCATAAAAAATGGTCATTTTGAAACTAATTTCTCATATAATTGCCATATTAATAGTGGTGACCCAAGTTGATGGCCACCGCGTAATTATCCCTAACTTATAACTAGGGGCGGACCCACGCTTAGCCTAGGTAGGGCACCTGCCTTACTTGACTTTAAAATAAAAATAAAAATAAAAAGAGGAAAGTTATGTGATGTGGGCCACTAGTGGTTGTTTGGTTGTCCAGCCCATGTGTAGTTATCATACGACATAAGAGTGAGTAAGTGACGTATGTCCTTTTTTTTCTTAACAAAAGCGACGTCTTCTACTCCTCTGTTTGCTATTATATTTTTATTAAAATTCCAGTTTTACCCCTTACTTTAAAATAAGTGTAAGAGTAACTCCTTTCCAATTTGGTGTTACTCACTTTTTTTTAATATTCTTCCCTATTTCGGATTTCCTATTTCATTAAAATATTGTTTTTTTTAGATAAACCTAAGTTGTAGGAGAAATTTATTATAATAAGAGAAATACAAAGAGAGAGAAGAAAACAAACATTATTAAAACTAAATTAAAACTAATGAAGTGCATATCAACTTCATTGGAGGCACTTAGAATGTCTTCCTTTGGCACTAGTAATAGATAACATCTTAAAAGTTGGCTTCACTTTTCTTTTCGATCTAGTCACAACTGGGATCCAATTATCTTCATCTAACACGTAATCATTTTCTCGTAGCATGGGGTCTACTTGACGATGTGTAGAATTTGAAGTATAAATATCTTGGTCTATTTCGGGGATTTTCTCCAAATTATTATTTCCTCTCCTATCTCCTGAAGTGTTTATGTCATCCAAAACTTGTTGAATTTCTTGGTGTAGTGTGTCATCATGATCACCAAGACCCTTATAATTTTGGTCTATTTGATCATTTGAATAAATATAGAGATTTCATCCATATTAATAGGCTAATAGCAGAATCATTATTCAATAAAATCTCCTTACAAGGAAGATGATCAATGACTTGATCATTGACTTGATTGCCTATAAATTTTTGTGTTGTAGAATCATTGACTTGATTACATGAAGATTTTTGTGATGTAGAATCATTGACTTGATTGCCTACTGGTTCTTAGGTTGTAGAATCAATGACCTAATTGCTTACGAAATCTTTTTCCGGATTTATTGTGCTATTATTGACCATATTTCCAACATTAAAATATTGTCTCCTCCTCTAATTCTAAATTCCTTAGATTTTATTTTCATAAATTACTATAAATACTTCAAATTTTTGTTTTCTTCTATAGTAAAACAATTCATTCTCTCTTTCTATAGTCATCGCCAAGACGCCAACATCTCATCTACACTCAATTTCTCAATCTCTTGTTAGTTAATTCAATTTCTATTTTATATTAAATTATTTATTATTCTTTTAAGCTTTTCTTATTTTAAATAGTATTAGTTTGGTATACATCTCACCAATAAACCCTAAAACCACAAAATTTTAATTTACTGTATTATAATTGTTCATTTAATATCATGATTCAATTATTTTGATCCCTAGTATTTTTCTTTATTATATAATCTTAATTTTTTTATTATAAATTACATTGTGATTATTTTCTTATTTATAAATATTTTTTTATTTAGATTTATATATATTTTTTTCTATTGGTATTGATGATTATTTTGAAAAAATAATAATAATTATGAAATAGTTATGGAGAAGTATTTGAAAAGACCATCGACACTTGAGATGGGATCATCTTCAAAAAACCATTGTGTTGAAATCAATCTGGCTGATCTCTCTACTGATCTAGGGCTTCGAACTAGAATATGGGATTATCATCCTAATGTTCGTGAACAAGTTCATAGAGAATATGTATTAAAGAGTCATTGTCAACCTCAAGAACATAATTTTCGTTTATTTCCTTGTGGAGACAAGTTAAGGCAATTCAATCGTGCTTGGTTCGATAGATATTCTACTTGGTTGGAGTATAGTATAAAAAATGAAGCAGTATATTGTCTATGTTGTTATCTTTTTAAACCAGATAATGGGAAACAAGGAGGCGGTGACTTTTTTGTTGGTGAAGGGTTTACCAATTGGAAGAACCAAACTTCGCTATTACAAAAACATGATAAGTCTATAGCCCATCAGGAAACATCAAGAAAATGTCTAGATCTAATGAATTAGAATCAACATATTGAGACAACTATCAACAAACAGACAGATCATGTTCGAACTGAATATCGAACTCGTTTAGGTGCTTCAATTGATTGTAGTTGGTTTCTTTTACGGTGGCTTCAATTTCGAGGACATGACGAATCAAAAAAATCTAGCAACAAAGGTAATTTTCTTGAGCTTTTACACTGGCTATGTGGTCATAATGAAAACGTAAAAGCTATGACACTCAAAAGCGCTCCCGAAAAATTTGAAAATGATAGCACCCAAGATTCAGAAAGATATAGTAAGTGTTATTTCAATTGAAATTATTAATACAATTATAAGAGATCTTGGTGATTCATTATTTTCAATTCTTGTTAATGAATCTCGTGACATATCTTCAAAAGAGCAAATGGCTATTGTATTGCGATATGTGGATAAAAATGGCATCGCAATTGAGCATTTTGTAGGCATTGAATATGTTACTGATACTTCTGCTCTCTCACTTAAAGCGGCTATTGATGGGTTTTTTTTTTTTTTTTTTTTCAGACATGAATTAAGTATTTCTAAATTGCGAGGACAAGGTTATGATGGAGCAAGTAATATGAGAGGTGAGTTCAATGGTCTTAAAACACTTATTTTAAAAGATAATTATAGTGCTTTTTATGTGCATTGTTTTGCTCATCAACTTCAATTAGCTCTTGTAGCTGTGGCAAAAAATCATACAGATGTTACTGGTATTTTTTATTAGATTACTTATGTGGTGAATGTTATTGGATCATCTGCTAAACGCCATGATGTTCTTCGGGAAAAACCAGCAGCTAAAGATTTTGAAGCATTAGAAAATAATGAGCTTTCAAGTGGCCAGGATTTAAATCAAGAAACTAGTCTTCAAAGAGCAAGTGATACACGTTGAGGTTCACATTACAATACTATGCTCCAAATGATTTCCATGTTCTCATCTATTGTGGGAGTACTTGAGATGTTAATAGAGAATGGATTGAATCAAAAGCAAAAATATGAAGCAAAGATTTTATTGAATTCGATGGAAACATTTGCTTTTATTTTTGGTCTGTATTTGATGAAAACAATATTGGAAGTCACAAATGAGTTGTCACAAACAGTACAAAAGAAAGATCAAGATATTGTGAATGCCATGAACTTTGTACAAACAAGTAAGGAACAACTTCAAACAATGAGAGAGGATAGGTGGGATTCTTGTTTAAGCCATGTTTCTTCTTTTTGTGTAAAGCATAGAATCAGAGTTGTTAACATAGATGATATGTTTATACCTTAAGGTAGATCAAGGCATAAAACTCAAGAGATAAAAAATATGCAACTTCAAGAGTTAAATAGTTGTTTTCTAGAGACGAATACTAAGTTACTTCTTTGTGTTGCATGTCTTAGTCCAAGGGATCAATTTTATGCATTCAACAAATATAAATTGATTCAGCTTGCTCAATTTTATCTGAGAGACTATTCTCTTATTAAGCTCTTGGCACTTGAAGATCAACTTGAGAATTATATTGCAGACATGTGCTATAGTATTGAATTTTTAGAATTAAATGGCCTTACTGAACTAGCACAAAAAATGGTTGAGGAAAAAAAAAAAGATAAAGTTTTTCCATTAGTTTACTTACTCTTGACATTGGCATTACTATTACCAGTTGCAACTGCTATAGTAGAAGTAGTGTTTTCTGCTATGAATATTGTGAAGACTTGACCTACGTAATCGAATGGAAGATGAGTGGTTGAATGATAGTTTGCTCGCGTATGTGGAGAAAGATATTTTCGACACAATTGATAGGGAGACTATTATGCAATGATTTCAAAATATGAAGCCCCGTCAAGCAAAATTGTAACTTTGCATAGTTTTTTATTTTTATTTTTATTTTTTATATGTTTTTTGTAATGTTGCTTTTCTTGTTTTTATTTCTTTTTGAGTGTAAGACTATTCATCTTGATTAGATATTCTATTTGTTTTATATTAGCTAAATTTTATTATGCTATCATTAATTTTTCTTTATATAATAATACTCATTTTATTTTGGTCTTAATTTTTCAATATTTTTATTACTTTGTTCAAGTATCCCACCTAGTTAAAATTCCTGAGTTATAACCACTACATTATCAAAAAAAATAATAATAATAAACTAAACTAATAATAATAAGAAGGTTGGTATAAATCAGCTTCTCATATAATTTGGACAGCTTAGTTTTATTTTCCTAAAATTTATCCTTGAAAATACAACCGTAAAGCGCTTTTCGAAGATTCTTTGTTCAAAAATAATTAATAAAAAAGTCATGTCCTTTTTCTGATTAACGAAATTGATGTTTGTATTATATGTCGTGTAATAACATAGTTGAGAATGGAGAGGGAAGTATCAGATGAAGGAAGAAGTGTAATATATAAGAGCATCTCCAATGTAAAAGTGGCTTGCATACCAATAATTATTGACATGACAACAATGTCAAGAGGCTTGCTTCTTATGTGGCATAAAAATAGACTTGATAGACAATCAATTCAAAATTTTGTCTCCAATGCTTCCGTCTAAAACACAACATATATAGTAGACTAACTTCAATCGAACTCTCTCATCTTTCTTTGATTCATTTCGTCATCGTGGGTTGGAATCTTGGACCATTTGATTTAGATATATGATATATATGAACGAAAATTAAGGAAGCTAAATGGTCCTTAATTAATTTGGAACATGTAAACCCATTTGCGATGTGGACATACATTTGTGATTTTTATTTACATTATACTGATACGATGATTCGAACATGAAACATTATTAGATTGAATGAGTACTCATTACTATTGAACTACATTGAACAGTGATACTTTTATGATTTTTCGGTGGTGGATATTACGTTTATCATGATTTTTAAATACTATAATACGATCTGAAATAATCAGTCATGTATAATCAATCCTGTATAGTTAATTACCACGCAATATAACATAATTTGAGTAGGTGTGTAGCCGTGTAGGTGAGATTTCTTTTCACGAACAAGTTATAGATACAATAAGCACATGCACATTACATAGAACGACAATCATATTATTAAACAACACACATCCAATTAGTTACTAGTTACAATCATGAATTAAATAGCTTCTAACTGGGAATTACAATTGGTATTATTATTATTATTATTATTATTGGTGGCAAAATTCTTGAGCACTCGACGAAGGTGGTGGGCCGTATCTTCAGGATGGTGGGCCTCAATCCTCGGCCTCTCCGGCAAAATCCACTTCCCATCGCTGTTCCTCACCATACCCTTGTTCTCATCTTGACGCCAGTGAGCAGGCACACCATATTCACTCTTCAAGAAATCACAGCTCTTGTTCACCAGCGCAATATCCCTCTGCGTCGCCGAGCAAAAATCACGTTCCTTTCCATGGAAACCGTCGATCAAGTGCAGCAGAGCCTCAAGATTGTGCGCGCAACCGAAATCTTTAGTGGACTTTAGATAGGGACTGTGTGTGTGGTCCAGTGCTAGTTCCACACCAACATGTGCGTAGCTCCATGGAAAACTAGTGGTGTCTTCTAAGTACTTTTGGAATCGGAGCTTCTCGTTTGCTATGATTCCAGGCACTGTTGGGACTTTATCATGGACATTTATGACTCTGAGAACTTTAACTCCAAGCTCATCACAACGATCTTTGAATTTAAGATTTCCAACTCGAGGACCAGCGAAAGAGTAAACTGTGATGGGGATTTTAGTGGTGGAATATTCACCGTCGTCCATGGTGTTGAGTTCCAGCTCTGCAATATCGTAAGCACTTAAAATGGCCAAGGCAGCACCGAGACTGTGGCCTGTGATTGTGATACTGATTTCTTCTCCGTCGTAGTATTCAACCAAGCGTTTGACTTCAGCTAGAACTTGTTCGCGAGCAGAGAAGGAGCAATAGCTGCAATTTTCTTCTTTCTTGGTGTACAAGTCGTAAAACCCTAATTCGATCTTGATGGATTTATCTTCTGTGAAGTTGGATGGGGTGAGAATGTCTTTAAGGTCGTAAATCCATTCAAGGTATGTGACTGTGCCTCTCCATGCAATCAATATATCTCGTCTCCCAAGCCTTTTGACCTCTTCTTCGTCAGTGGTGACAGCGATGTAGCCCATCCAATTTGCATGAGTGCTCCATACGGAGGAAAGCCTGGATTTCTGGAAAAAGTTTGGAAGATTAATGTCGGAGGTTGCGTAGAGGTACCTGCAAAGGCGAAGCCAGAATTTTAAACTGTAGAATTTTCAATTTACAAGAAGCAAAGAGAAAAAATTTAAAATTAATTATGCATACTAAGATAAAATTTTCTAAGATCCTGGAAGGGCCATGGCCCCTCCAGACCCCTTAATAGCCTCGTCACTGGGTACCTGCTGATTTGGTAGCCTCGGTCAGCCATGTCGAGCTTCTCGAAGAAACGAGCTCCCTGGTATTTACATGTGCCACAGTACTTGGAGTGAGGATCGAAGTCGAAAGAATCGTAGCAAGCTTGTGCGAAATCTCCATAACGGATGATTTCTTTTCTGAGATGGCTGTTCATGGGGTCCAGTAATCCTTCCCAGTTGTTGCAGCCTTGGATTTTCCTCCATATATCTCGTAGTGGTTTGTTTTCTAATTCATTGAAGACTAGGGTTTCTTGATCATCTACAGGTGGAGCTGGAGTGCTTAAATTTGAAACGGATGAGCATCTGACGAGTAGTGATGGTTTAGGGTTATTGGGTGAAAAGGGTTTGTGGGTTCTGTTGAAGTGGGTGCATGATGATCTGCTCATCAACATGCTTTCAGCTGAGAGAGGTTGGAGGGAGCATTTGGGGTTGCCGAATGATAAAAGCCCAGGAGCCATTGACAGGCTGATCAGACTACCTCTGATGATCTATATATGATATATCTTCTTTTAAAATTTGCTTGTTTGATGTTCTTGAAAGCAAGAGAGAGAGATGCCTAGCTATTTGATGAAATCAAATAAGTGAGAGAGAAACTGATTAAGATGGAAGTTCTATAGTAGTGAGAGAGTGTGGATTAAGGGAGAGTGTTTTCTGATAAGACGAGTTTGATCCTTTGATATTTGATGCCTAGCTAGTTGTACAGTTTGGTTTATGTGGTGGGTACTTTAAGGCTTTAAGGGAGAGAGAGTGTTAATAAGACGAGGTTAATCAAGTGATTTATCATTCTTCTCATATTTTGAATTATTATAATATTTAAAAAAAAGTTGTGATCATGAGGTAACGTGAATTGCGTGTACAAGCTAGCTCCACTATGCAACAGAAGAGGTCCAGAGACCAAATAATGAGTGAGACTTGATAGTGCTAATTCTGTGACAAGTCACACTGAGCCACAAAAGTACGAACGATGGGTTGAGCTGTATATATGGTGATATTGGGTTGACACAGAAATTCTGATGTATTCTGATTTCTGGGTGTCAGAGACCAAGAAAAAGAGCATTTACTTACGCAATATTGCGTGTAAGTTTTCACAATTTAACATTTAACGTGTGCGTGTGCGGCCTCGTCCAATAAAAAGCACCGTATCATAAAGAGAGTAAATGTGATTGGATAAATGAAAAGTATTTTTTTTTATAAACAATATTACAATAATTCAGTTTTTTAAGGAGGAATCTGATTCAAACTAACAACTTTATATTATATGAATGATATATATATATATATATAACTGAGCTTCCCTTATCTTGTCAAGATAAGAAAATTTTAAAAATCTAACTACATGGCTATTCATATATCTTCCATCAAAAAAAAAAAAATGGCTATTCATATATCCATCCCATGAAAGTTTTTCTCCGTAAAGCGATGGGTTGTTCATTTTAAGATGAATTGGTACAGTGAAAAAAAAAGGAAAAAAAAAAAAAAAAAGGAAGAACGGACATGGAGTTACTTTTTGTTGATATAGATATATATATAAATAAAAGTAGCTTACGTGTGTGTGTGTATATATGTATATATGATCATAATTTTATAGATGCAAATATGAAGTCTACGGCTTCCTTTATTTGGAAAGGCTTCCTTTATTTGGAAAAGTTTGATGTGAGAAAAAGAGCTAATTAATGCTGAAACTAGATGGTGAAACTAGATGGAGAGTAGGCGATGGTTCTAACATCCATATTTACACAAATAAATGGATCCCTAGACCAACTACTTACAAGCCCATTTCTCCTCCAATTCTAGGTCTCAATGACACTGTTAACCAACTTATCACCCCTGATAGAGTTTGGAATACTTCTCTGATTAATTCAGTTTTTTTGGTGTGAGGATGTAAAAGCTATTCTGAGTATTCCGATTGGAAGGAACCAAGTTAGTGATTCCCTCCAGTGGCATTCCGATCCTAAAGGATCCTATTTAGCCAGATCTGGTTACATGTTAGAGTGCTCCCTAAATTCTGATCCTTCTCCTTCCAGTTCAGATTTCTTTTCTAATATCTCTATAGCTTGGTGGAAATCCCTATGGAAACTTAATATTCATACTAAGGTTAAGGTTTTTGTATGGAAGGCTTGTAATGATTTACTTCCTGCTTTTCTGGTTTTGGCTCGTCGAAGAATACCAGTCCAATTGATATGCCCTATGTGTAAAATTAAGAATGAATCAATTCTTCATGGTCTGTGGAGCTGCAGTAAGTTGAAAGATTTACAATCCTTTTGGTCGAGTAAACTTGAAGGGAATTATAAATATAAATCCCATTTCTTCGATTTTATTCTAGATTGTTTTTCTCGTCTGAAATTTGAGGAGTTGGGTCTGTTTTGTATTTGTTTGTGGAAGATTTGGTCTGTTCGTAATGCTGCGATTCATGAATCTCAGTCAATTCAAGAGGTGAATATTATTGAGTGGGCTCACAGATTTGTTAATGAGAGCAGTGATGCTAATTGTGGTATAGCTGGTCCTGTTGAGCCTCTCATTTCCAGATCACAATTATGGAAACCCCCTGACAATGGAGTTTACAAGATCAATAGTGATGCAGCTCTGGATGTTAGCGACAGATAGTGGGGATAGGTATAGTTATACGCAATTTGGAAGGGCTGGTTACAGCATCAAGTTCACAGAAAATTGCAGCAACATTTTCTCCCAAAGTGGCTGAAGCTGTAGCTATTCAGAGTGGTATTCAATTGGCATTAGATTCTGGGTTGTCTCCTTGTTTAATCGAATCGGATGCTGAAGTGGTGGTCAAATGGATTAACAAGGTTGACAATATTTTTTCTGAGATTGGGCATATTATTTATGATATTAATGTATTAAAAGTCCAGGCGAGGTGTATGTCTTTTTTATTCGTCTCTAGAAAGGCTAACCAATTAGCACATGTATTAGCTAAAAACAGTCACTCTCTTGTGTTGAGGATATGTTTTGGCTGGAGGAGTTTCCTCCTTGTATAGATTCCCTTATTACGGCTGAATGTCGTGTTAGGTTGTAATCCACTGTTTCCTTTTAAAAAAAAAAAAAATTATGAAAAACATTTACATGATCAATATCACCTCATAACACATATATCAACTTATGAAAAACATTTACATGTTTTTTTTTTTTTTTTTTTTTTTTTTTTTTTTTTTTTTGACAACAAAACATTTACATGTTCAATATCACCTCATACATGTGTATTTTTGTATAATGTCTTGCGTCTTTCACTAGTGAAGGACTATAGATATACAGTTGCTATCAAAGGAATTAATTGGTATGGTCTTCATTTCCCTGACCTTTCAAATTCTCTATCTCAAAAAATTAAATAAGTAAATAAGAATTAAGTGTTAGATTTTATCAAAGGGTGGAGGGACAAGTTTCTATCTTCAGGTGGTAAGGAGGTATTAATAAAGACAGTAATTCAAGCTATTCCGACATTTTCTATGAACCTTTTCCAGCTTCCGAAAGGGCTTTTGGAGGATATTTATCGTCTTTGTGCCCGTTTTTGGTGGGGCAGTAAAAGTACCCAAAGGAAGATACATTGGTGCAAGTGGTCTCGGTTGTGTGAAGCAAAAGAGAAAGGTGGTTTAGCTTTTAAAAATTTAGAGAATTTCAATAAAGCTTTACTTGCTAATCAGTGTTGGCGGATAATGGTTAATAGTAATTCGTTAGCTGCTCGGGTTTTGAAAGGGTGTTATTTTTCGGATCAGGATTTTGTAGAGGCAATGATGAAGTCTACGGCTTCCTTTATTTGGAAGAGCCTGATGTGGGGAAAAGAGTTGATGGATGGTGGTACTAGATGGAGAGTAGGTGATGGGTCTAACTTTCATATTTACACAGATAAATAGATCCCTAGACCTACTACTTACAAACCCTTTTCTCCTCCATTATTGGGAATCAATGCCACTGTTAACCAACTTATCACCCATGATAAAGTTTGGGATGTGTCGCTTATTAAATTAGTTTTTTGGAGTGAAGATGTAAAAGCTATTCTGAGTATTCCGATTGGAAGGAACCATGTTAGTGACTCCCTCTAGTGGCATTTCGATCCTAAAGGATCCTATTCAGCCAGTTCTAGATACAGGTTAGAGTGTTCTCTAAATTCTGATCCTTCTCCTTCCAGTTCAGATTTCTTTTCTAATATCTCTATAGCTTGGTGGAAGTCCCTATGGAAACTTAGTATTCCTTCTAAGGTTAAGGTTTTTGTTTGGAAAGCATGTAATAATTTACTTCCTTTTCTGATTTTGGCTCGTAGGAAATTACCAGTCCAGTTGATTTGCCCTATGTGTAATATTAAAAATGAATCAATTCTTCATGGACTATGGAGCTGCAGTAAATTGAAAGATTTACAATCCTTTTGGTCGAGTAAACTTGTTGGAAATCACAAATATAAATCCCATTTCTTAGATTTTATCCTAGATTGTTTTTCTCGGCTGAATTTTGAGGAGATGGGGCTGTTATGTATTTGTCTGTGGAAGGTTTGGTCAATTCGTAATACGGTAGTTCATGAGTCTCAATCAGTTCTACAGGTGAATATTGTTGATTGGGCTCTCAATTTTGTTAAAGAGAGTAGTGATGCTATTTGTGGTATAGCTGGTCCTGTTGAGTCTATTATTTCCAGTCCACAAGTATGGAAACCCCCTGATATTGGTGTATACAAAATCAATACTGATGCAGCTCTTGATGTTAGCGGCCATATTGTGGGGTTAGGCATAGTGATTCGCAATTCGAATGGGTTGATTATGGCTTCCAGTTCACAGAGAGTTGCTGCTACTTATTCTCCACAGGTGGCTGAAGCTGTTGCAATTCAAAGGGGTATTCAATTGGCGTTAGATACTGGGTTATCTCCCTGTTTACTTGAATCTGATGCCGAAGTGGTGGTCAAATGGATCAACAAAGCTGATAATATATATTCTGAGATTGGGAGTATTATTTCTGATATTAATGTATTAAAGATCCAGGCGAGGTGTATGTCTATTTTATTTGTCTCTAGAAAGGCTAACCAAGTAGCCCATGTATTAACTAAAAACAGCCTCTCGTGTGTTGAGGATATGTTTTGGCTGGAGAAGTATCCTTCTTGTGTAGATTCCCTTATTACAGTTGAATGTCGTGTTAGATTGTAATCCACTGTTGCCTTTTAAAAAAAAAAAAAAAGTGTTAGATTTTACGCTCATAACTAAGGAAATATATATAATATATAAATTTTGATCATACATTAATAATAATAATAACCATGAATGTGACAACTGACAAATATATATACGTATGTATGTAAGTACATTAATAAAGCATGCATAGCGTTGAATATATGATTCTCCCCATTATTATCTATCATATAAAAAATATTTTATATTGTTACCTTTTATATTTAAATTTAAATTATTTCCATATTGTTTTATATTCCCAATAAATGTAATATCATATATATGTCTATAAATAGGTCTTTGACTTTAAATGGACGAAGAATGTGGACCACTAGATATACATACTTTGACTCAAAGTATATGTACTTGTTAAAACTTCTCCATAATCTCTGGTACACATTCTTCGTCATGATATATTTATTGTCAGGACAAACTGACAATAAAAAGACTGTATATATATATTTACATATTATCAAAGCATGGTTTGATCCTATAAATAAGTACTTCGTTGATAAACCGTTTGAGTTGCCGTTTGCGATGGCAGGCGGCAGCGCCGTTTGTAACTTTTCTATTTGGTTTCCACTATTCATTCATCATTTAGATCTTCTTCGGACTCATTCATTTTTTCGGATCACCTTTGGGCTTTCATTCTGGACCACCTTCTTACTCAATCATTGATTCAGATCACATTCGAAGTCAATATCAATATGGATCACCTCTATAGTTGATTAATATTTCGGATCACCTCTGACTCAATCAGCATCCCATATCACCTCCGACTCAATGAACATCCTGGATCACCTCCGGTCCGATCAACATCCTGGATCACCTCTGGCCCGATCAATATCTCAGATCACCTTTCGGCTCGATCAACTTCTTGATCACCTCCGGCCTGATCAACATCTCCAATCACCTCTGGCTTAATCAACATCCCAGATCACTTCTAGATATAATTATCGGTTCGGATCACCTTCGAACTTGTCATCATGCCTCTAAGGCTTCCATTGCAAACTTAAGTTGGCTTTGATTTGCCACCTTGAGTTTGACGGGGAATGTTGAATATTTGATTCTCCCAATTATTATCTATCTTATATAAAATATGGTATTTCAATTTTAATATAAATATAAATTGTTTCCATATTATTTTATATTCCCATTTAATGTAATATCATATATATGCCTATAAATAGGTCTCTAGCGTATATAATATATAGAATGAGAATCATGAATAATAAAATCATTCTTCTTCTTTTTTTATTTTATATTTTTTACGAGTAATGATACTTTACCTAAATTTGGTACACAAATAATATGATAACACTATAATCCATTCATTTAAATCATGCAAATCTAATACAATTTAAAAGAATTAATTAGAGTGTTGCCACCTTATTGATTTTTTACATATAGATATTTTATAGATGAAATAGACAAATCCAACATATTTTTGAAATCAAAATTCATTTTTAACCTTGTTTTCAAAATAAAATCGTATTAAACCATAACTTCCAAAAATTATTCAAAACCAACCTAAAAGTGACGAAAATGCCCCTAGAGTTGTTTTCTTCTCTTTCTTCCTTTCCTCTTAGTTCTTCACTTTATCTCTCTAAAATCCCTTTTTCTTCCTTCCGGTCACCATACGGTGAGTTTGTAATGCATTCAATAGATAACAATTGTTTGTATTAGTATATATTTCATGAGTTTTGATACTATTTTAGATTATTTCGGAGTTTTCATAATCAATTTTGAAGTTTTCCAAAAAAATTTGTTTCTGATGAACGTTATATGATAGTCAGCCAAGTAATATTTCATAGTTCATCATGTAACATATTTCTTCAATTCTGGGTTTATGATGAACATTACATGATAGCATGTAATACGTTTTCAGTTTATCACATAACATGTATGACATGTAATTCATTAAAGGGCAACATAGTCTTTTTACTAGCAAGATTGGTTAAAAACAAAATTTTACCACAGCCCGGTTAGAATTGAATTTGATGAATTTTATTTGGTTAAAAAAAAATTCTTTCTATTTTATAATGTGTTTCATGTGGGATCGATTAAGTGGTTGCTGTCAAGGGGAGAAAGAAAGAGACCATTTACTGAGAGATTGAAATGCCTTATTATTAAATATAAACGTGAAACTAGAAAAAAAAAAAACAAAGATAAAGACTGTAAAGTTTTTTTCTAAAAGAGGAAACATCAAACACGTGTATCAAATTTCTGCAAACACACTATATATGTTCATAAATCGTGTGTAGATCTAAGGATTATATCTAAGGATAATTCTTTACGCACATGAGTTAATTATATCTAAGGATTTATAGATGATAATTTATAACTATGTCGTGTTAATAAAAAAGGTTAAGTATTCGAATTAGCAGGAAAATATCTAACATGTGGTGTATCTCGATATAGAAGGAAAAACAAAAAAAAACCCATCAACTTTTTGAGATATTTACAAGAGGTGAGGTGGGAACGTGGGGTGGGGAAGCAAATGTGGTACCACATTGCCACTCCAATCGATTTCAAAGTGTGGATGTTTCCACTCAGCTATAAAGTGGGCGGTTGCATCTCCCACGTTAAAATCATCAAAATTTTAGTTTATGATAATGATATGGATTAATTGGTTTGTTATGGGAAGATAAAATATTATCCATTAAGTACCCCACTAGAATTTTCTTGAGAATTCAGTGATGATCATTTGTGAAAGATACCACTACGAAACTAGTTACCAAAACCATATATATATATATATATATATAGTAATTTCTTAATGAAGACTTTAACGATATACACTTTAAGCACCTTTGATAAAATTGTATGAATAAAATGTTTTTTGATGAGATTTTTTTGTATATATTCTAGGAAAATTAAAATACACATTTGTAAAAATTTGGAAATTTTTTGGATTTGAGAACTTTTATATATATATATATATATATTTTCCTATTTTTAAATGTTTAATCTTTAAAAAAATCGGAAAAAATTAGTTCTTGCACCCGAATTTTTTTTTTAATTTTTTTTTTCCATAAATGTATTTCAATGTTTTCACCATCTATACAAAAAATCAAATCAAGATTAAATATATTCCATACAGTTTCATTAAAGATGTTTAAAGTGTGCATTGTCAAAAATCCTTATTGGAAAATTACTCTATATATATAGTAAATCTCTCATAAATGATCTATTAGTATAATTCAATGAAATTATTATGCATACAAAAATTCAGATCAAAATTTATTCAAATCGATGTAATTTCATAATGGTCCTTACCGAAATTTAAAAAAAAAGATCCCTTATGAGAGACTCATTCATATATATACTCAGTACCGAACTGAACTTTTAAGATTATGACGAGACTTATGAGTCATTGATCAAGTTTAAGAAAACTTTAACTTAATTGACGTATGTGAATCCAATAGTTGATAGTTGTAGAACTGATATAAATAAAATCAGTTCGTCATAAGATTAGAAAAACTAATATATATATAAAAAAAAATTCAAGTTAGTCCATGAGGATATTGAATGTGAACAACTAATTTTATATGCTTTGACTTAAGTATTTATGTATTTGTCAAAGTTTCTCCATAATAAGTGATTCACATTTAATATCCTCATGAAGTTATATCAGTACGTACCAACTATATCGGGACTATATATATATAATGCTTGATTTTTAAATAGATATCTACGATTATGAATATCGTGGAAATAATTATGTATTGGTTGTTGGGTTATTAAGTCTCGTCACTTTGTATGTACTTGATTTGAGTGGTATGTGTCATAAGATTATAAGAATAGACAACTCTCAATGGTGGGGTAGGTCTTCTTATTATAAAGGCCGTGCTGGATTAAAGCAAGTCTAGTCAAATCGACTTATATATAATTGGTATCGGAATTAAAATAAAATAAAATAAATCCTTATTAGCCAAATTTAAAACTAATTCTGTCGCAAATTAGTTAAAAATATCTTAAGTTAATTTTTTTATCTGACCAAACTGCCACGAAAAAGTCAATTAATGGATAAATAATAGATTACAAGGGCGCACCATGGAAAAGATTCAAAAAGAATGATGAGTAGTTCTCTTGTTTGTGATCACTAATATGGGGATTCAATATTCACCACTAAACCTGTAAACCAAAAACACAATACTCTGTCACTATATCACTACTTTATTATTTGTTTTGATGCGCTCGTCTTTTCTCTCTTGTCAAGAATCAATCTACCATCAACGATTGAGCCCCCACGGCCCCACAAGACAAATTCTAGGCTGCCTTTTTTTTTTTAAAGGTTTAAAACAAATATACATCTGTAATTCTGTATTGAATTTTTTCAAAATACCCATTGCATTTACATTTTTTTTCCAAACCAAAAATAATACTTGTCAGATTAATTGAATACGCTCCGCCTCAATCTTGAAAACATCATTTTTCATTTACTTATTTTATCAAAATTGAGTTCAATTTTTTTGTCAGCATAAAAAATTGGCCTTCAAATTACTTATGTTATGATAAATTATATGAATTTGAATTATTTTTTTTCATTATTATTTTAAAATTTTAACTCACTTTAACGTTCAATCCTGATTATGTCTATGATTCTAGCTAACAACATCAAAGATTGAGCCCCCACATGACAAATCTCACAAACTCACTAGGCACAAGCTAGCCTATATGCACATGAAATTATATTAATAATCCGTTGTTAGGGATCCCATGTGTGAAGCTCAAAAAGATAGAATTTGTCTCACATTGATATATATATATATATATATATACACACTCATGTATATCACTACCCAATATATTAGGTTTTTGAGTTGTAAAATTATCCACTAATATATTTATCACTGAAAATTTAATACGGAAATAGCACATAATTGGAGAATTTAAAAATTTTTGAGAACATAAAATATAATTAAACAACATAATATAAAAATTGCATATATTTAAAAACTAAAACAAAAATAATAAAAATAATAAAAATTGAAATTGAAAAAATACTACTTAAAATTATTTAATTGTCTAATTTATTATATTCTTTTAAAAAATAGTTTATATAGTTAAAATAAAAAATAAAAAATGAAAGCAATGGATTCTCCTCCATATCCATGTATTATAATTTTTTAAAGTTAATTGCAATAACATACCTTGAGTTTTACCATTAAAATTTAATATTCAACTAATAACATTAATTACTACAGCCTCTAAAACTGTTAGTCAAACTCCATTAGACTTAACGGTTGACTAAATTTTTAAGGGTAAAATCGTTATTTTAAACATAACATACAAAAAATAATTATTAAATATTCAATTAAAAATTAAAAAGAAAAGAAAAGAAAGAAAGAAAGAAAGAAAGAAAAAAAAAAAAACTGATGTTGGAAAGTTCTCAACCATTTGGTCAGATCAAACGGGCTCTGTAGTTCATTCCATTCCTATTTGATTTGATGGAGCCTCCACATCAAATGAGTATATTTGCTGCGATTTACTTTTAAAAAAAAAATATTTAAGGCAAGCAATGACACCAAATTTTGAAGAGTACTTTTAAAGCATCTCCAATGCAAATGAAAAAAAGAGATGTCATATAGGATAAATAGACATTCTATCAATAATTGTGTCTCCAATGCAGCCGTGCATATTCAACCTCAAGCTGACGTGGTAAAAAAAATATTAGACATTGTCAACATGACCGTCTACTTTCAGACGGTCTATTGCACAACTATTTTTTAGGTTGACTCAGCAAACATTTAAAACTGACATTAATTTTTCAACTATTTTTGGTAAGGAAATAAAATATAAAATAAAACAGGGGAAAAAAATGGACACGTCAATAAAAAAATTGTGTTTTAGACATAAGCGTTGGAGACCAAATTTTGAGTTGATTGTCTATCAAGTCTATTTTTATGCCACATTGGAAGTAAGTCTCTTGACATCAGTGGCGGACCCAGGAATTTTAATCAGGTAGAGCACTTGAATAAATTAAAATCGCAATTATATGAAAAAATACTGAAAAATTAAGATCGTAGTAAAATAGTTTTTTTTTTTTTTAGATAAAATAAAATAAAATGAATATAATACTTATTCAGATGAATTAAATAATCTTACATTCAAAAAGAAATAAAAACAAGAAAAAATATTAAAAAATAAATAATAACAATAAAAACAACATAAATAATGAAAAAAATTAAAAGAATAAATTACCATCTAATTTTATAATAAGAAATTTTGTTTTGTATTTATAATGAATTCAATTTAAATTTATACAAAATAATTTATTAATAACTATTACTATACATGTTTTTAAATTATTCTTCAAATTATTGGTAAATTATTGATTTATAGATTCTAAATAAATTAAAACTATAAAATAAAGAAAAATACTTAGGATAAGATAAAATGAATCATAGTAATAGATCGATTATTTTAATCCAATAAAGTAAAATATGAGATTTTAGGGTTTATTGATTGGATGTGTCAGGTATGTCAAATTAAAACTATTAAAATAATAAAAATCCAAAATAATAATATATAATTTAATATAAATTAAGTAAATACAAATTAATGGTAGTTACGAAATTGATATCTATGGAATAGAGAAAACGAATAGGAAATAATGGTAAAATAAATAAGCGATAAAAAATCATAAGATAAAATTGAATTTAAAAAGGCACATACAAAATTAGAAGATAAAATTGAATTAAAGATTGCTTTAGATGGGACTTGAACCCAGCACCCATAGTCTAAAAAGATTGATCCACTACCAACTATACTAATAGCCATATAATGTTAATGTTTCTTAATAAAAATGTATATATATAATATACACAGAATCAATTTTTTTTTTTTAAAAAAAAAATTGAGGTAGGGCATGGGCCCTATCTGGTCCCCACATGGGTTCGCCCCTGCTTGACATTGTTACCATGTCAACGATTATTGATATGCAAGACACTTTTGCATTGGAGATGCTCTTAGTATAC
Organism: Acer campestre; assembly: GCA_954870605.1. Taxonomy (NCBI): domain Eukaryota; kingdom Viridiplantae; phylum Streptophyta; class Magnoliopsida; order Sapindales; family Sapindaceae; genus Acer; species Acer campestre. Next base: position 42,689,664 of record OX940800.1, read on the forward strand.
GTAGTAGTTGTTGACCTGTTGTTTCACCAAAGAAAATAATTTTTGTAGGTGTTCCATGAGCAGAAAAACATGAATAAGAAGAATAAGAAATATTATTGTTAATAAAGATCACCTGTTGATCCAAATCAAAAAATAGAACAACACCATCCTCTGAGAACAACAGTTGAGAGAAACTGGAGGCAATGCCTTGCTCATAGTCCCCTTCAAATCCAACATTAAAGAACCAGACCCAAATCAACAAAAACCCAAAACACTTTTGTTCATAGTTGTTCAAAGTTGTTTGGTCTTTTAAAGTAGATGCGAGTCATGTGACTTGTCTTTTTTCTTTCTTTGGATCTTTAGTATGCGTGAGAGAGTCTTTTCTTTTAATTATTTAAGTTTTTTTTTTTTTTTTTGAAACTTAATTATTTAAATGTTATTTAATAATTTAAAAGGTCGAGAAATTAAGACATTTTCAATAAAGTGTAAGGGTATTATTGACTTTTCAACCTAAACCTTAGTCAACAGTTAAATGGGATGGAAGTCAACTATTGATAGGGGCCACAAGGGGGGTCTGCTGTAATTAAAGCTATTAGTAGATTATTAAACCTTTTTAGAAAACCTCAGGGTAGGGATGGCAATGGGGTGGGTCGGGGCAGGTCAAGGCTGCCCTAAACCCCAAACCCGATTTTCAACAGTTGCCCCAAACCTGATCCGTGACCCGAACGGGTTTTTAATTTTCGCCCCAAACCTGACCCGAATAACCCGATTCATTTACGTAAATTTAAATTTAATATAACACGATAACTAAGTTTAATGAACATTAAATTCATCTGTAAAGTACAAAATACAAATCTCAAAATGACTTGAATAAAAATACAAAATACATACAATATTTTCAGTATCAATAAAATCCATTCAACATCTTCACCAAAATAGTTTAAACTTAAAAAATTTCAATAACAAAATCCATCCAACATCTTCACCATCACTTTGTCTTCTTGAAAACATGCATATATTTAAAATATATATATATCGAGTTTATATCTAAATATATATATATATATTGTCTTCTTGGGTTTAAACTCGAAATATATATATATATATCACTTTGTTTCTTTCAAATTGTTTTCTTTTTGGCCAACATAGGGTTTCCTTCTTTCTTTTCCTTTTATATTTAAAAAATATATATATATATTTAAATATATATATATATATTCCAGGTCAAACGAGACGGGACGGGTCGGGTCAATAGGGACCGCCCCATACCCGACCCAGTAAATGTGCCCCAAACCCGCCCCGTTACCCGTTTTTACTGCCCCAAACCCGCCCCAAACGGATCGGGGCCCCTAGGGTTTGGGGCGGGTCGGGGATTTTTGCCGTCCCTACCTCAGGGTAGGTTATTGCAATTAACCCTTTTAAAAAAAAATTATTCTTGTTTAATTTTATATTATTTCATCATAAGGTGTAAAATATTATTTTTTATATAAAATTTAGAACAAATTGCACCAAACTCACCTGAAGTTTGCCGTTTTACAGCTAGAAATAACTTTATTGTTAATTGACACCCACCTCCCATGCCGTTAATCAAATTTGGTCAAACTTAACTGTTGACCAAGTTTGACTGTCCAAATACCAAAATGCCCAAAACAATTAAAAAAAACTTATTTTTTTTAAATGGATCTCCATCATCCATATTTGGAGATCATTTTTTTTTTAATTTAAAAAAAAAAGTAAAAATGAAAGAAAAAAACAAAAACAAAATCAAAAACTGAATTGGACGGTGGATATCTTAAAAAGATTTCTTTTGTAAAATTTTTTATTTTTGAAATGAAGTAATTACTAGGAACCTACCTAAGGTTTGCTAATTTGTAGGGAAAAATAACCGTTTGGAAAATATATGTATTTACGGAGCTTTTTTTTTCTTAATTTTTTTTTTTCAAAACATCGCCAAATCGTATTCTAAACGTAATACGAATTGAATTAATTTAGAGATTACCTATGTAGTTTAGTCTCTACAAATCTTCCGCACTTAGCACAAGAGCGAATCATCTAGAGTGTAGGCTCTTTTTTCTTTGAACTAAGATGTAAATCCACCTACAAGACTTAAAGAAAAAGATTAAAAGCTCAAATCGAATTTGAAACTTACAACTTACTTTCAAGCTTGTGTCAATGCCAATGAGAATGACAAACTTGTTGTAAATCTATTCTTTCTCTTAAACCACTTATTTATAGGTTTAGAAAAGAATAATTTGTTTTCTAACAGGACACAAGAATCACAAATCCTATTGTGATTTAGTAAGTTTAATCTTATTAGAAGTCTTTTCCTTTTTATTTTATTTTATTTATGTTTTAATAAAATAAAAGAAGTAAGATGGGTCTTTGTCTTGGAACCCAACATTTGAGCCCAATGAGTTCCTTTTAGATGATCCAATTTAACTTGTGAAGTTTGGAGATCAACGAGTTATTTTAATTACAAGCTACAATATATTTGACCCAAGTACCAATTAACTCTTAATTAATTGAGCCCAAATATATTAATTTCAATTTAGTCCACTAAAAATCTGAAATTACACTCTTGAATTAAAATAAAATATATTAAATATTTTTACTCTAAGCAATTGTGTGAAATATGTATCCTCATGAAAAATACTAATAGTTAAAATGCATTTTGACCATTGAATTATTAATTATTTTATTCCTTAAGACCGTCCTCATGTCTAATGGATAATTTTGATTTATCATAAATCATGATTCAATAACTCCTTATTGTATACTCAGTACAAAGATTTATTATCCAAGTTCTCGTAAGACCCATAAGGTGGTATTTACTCTTATTTAATTATAAGAACCATGATGATCATATCTATAAATATATGTCCGCTATAACATATGAATCAATAATGTTGAACTATCGGGATTAAACCATTATTCTGTGGTCATACCCATTGATAGCTCAAAAGTTACAACTCATAATACATATGGTACATTATTTTTCTTATGATTAAGATAAATATTTTAATTGATCTATTGTGAATGTATTATTCAATTAACGGTAAAATCGAAATATAAAATTCACTTGATCCGTTCAACACATCATATGTAATAAATCTTTTGTTCAAAGTCTTTCACTTGGTGATTCTAGATACTTCCCAATTGAAAACAAAAGACCCACAACTTTAATCAAGATAAGGTGTCCAATCTGTATCTTAAGTTATGAACATTCTTAGACTAAATAAATAATTATGTCTACCATACATAAACTTCTTTATATGAATAATTCTTTATGTTTCTATTAGTTTTGAATCCTTAGAATATTTTGCTTTTGACATATAATAATCAATTTATACATGCTACATAATTTATTTGTAAAGAAAAGACTTTTATTGATATCAAATGATTTGTTATAGAAAAGCCCATGCTTTAGGGCATACTTCCTAACAATCTCCCACTTGTGCTACAGCAGGTGTATCATATCCCTCATCCCAAAACCTTCTAGGTGACTGTCAAAACTCTTTTGCGGCAAAGTTTTTATGAATGGATTTGCTAGGTGATTTGCTGATGCTATCTTACATACCGTTACATCCCCTCTTTGTACGATTTCCCTAAGTGAATGATAATTTCTTTTTATGTGATTTCCTATCTTGTGACTTCTCGGCTCATTTGCATTAGCCACAATCCCACTGTTATCAAAGTAAAGTGTGATATGTTTTTTTACACTTGGGATAACATTAAGGTATATTAAGAATTTCCGGAGCCATACAGCCTCTTTAGCTGCTTCTCAAGCAGCTACATACTCGGCTTCCATGGTAGAATCAGTAATGCAAGATTGCTTGATACTTCCCCATATTATAGCTTATCCACCAAGTGTGAACACAGAACCTAAGGTAGACCTTTTGGAATCTAGATTTGATTGGAAATCAGAATCTGTATACCCTATGGGTACTGGTTCCTCTCTAGAGTATAGAGTATACAAACATGTAATTCCTAGTCCTTCTTAAGTACTTGAATATATGCTTGATTTCCACCCAGTGATCTGGTCTTGGTTTAGACTGGTATCTGCTAACAACTCCAACAACAAAACATATATCTAGTCTCGTACAGAGCATTGCATACATAAGACTTCCAACTACAGATGCATATGGAATCATACTCATATATTGCTCTTCTTGCACATTCTTAGGAGCTTGTTCCTTAGAGAGCTTGATTCCATGCCTAAAAAAAATCAAAAAACTTTCTTTGAATCTTGTAACGAGAACCAAGACAATATCTTATCTATGCAAGAAGCTTAGGATAATGCAATTATTTTATTCTTCTTGTCTCGTATAACTTGTATACCGAGAATAAAACTTTATTCTCCCAAGTTCTTCATGCCAAACTGTTTTGCTAACCATTCTTTAATTGTTGTCAACTCTCTTACATCATTTCCAACGAGTATGATGTCATCAATATAAAGAATTAGGAATGCCATCTTGTTGCCTTTTATCCTTTTGTGTACACAAGGTTTGTCAACATTTTGAATAAAGCCATAACCTTTTATAGTTTGGCCCTTTATTTTCCAAGATTTGGATGCTTGCTTAAGTCCATAAATGGACCTTTGCAACTTGCAGACTTTATGCTCTTAGCCCTTTTCAATAAATCCTTCTGATTGCACCATATAGATGTTTTCGTCAAGATTTTCATTCAAGAATGCTGTCTTGATGTCCATTAGCAATATCTCTAGGTCTAGAGACGCTGCTATGGATAAGAGGATCCTGATGGACTTTAGTATTACCACAAGAGAGAAGGTTTTCTCATAATCAATACATTATTTTCGTGTGTAACCTTTAGCTACTAATCTAGCTTTGAGGGTTTCTACTTTTCCATATATTCTTCTTTTTCTCTTGTATACCCACTTACATCCTATGGGTGTGATCCCATCAGGCAAGTTTACAAGAGTCCAGACTTGATTAGAGTACAAAGACTATATCTCATATTACATTGCCTTTTGCCAATGGCTAACATCAATATCCTCAATTGCATCCTTAAATGTATAGGGATCAATATCGTCAGGGAGATTCTCAACAGATTCTCCAAGACCGATATATCTATCTGGTTGTCTTATAACTCTCCCATTACGTCTAGAAAATAATGGTTGTTGATTTTTAGATGGCGCTACATCATTCGTTGGCATTGTTTGTGTTTCATTAGATAAAATACTCTGTCGAGTTGTCTCTCTTGAAAGTTCATTCAGGATAACTCTACTCTTGGGCACACATTTATTCATATATTCCTCTTATAAGAAGATTGCATTTGTCAAAATAAATACCTTATTATCCGAGGGACTATAGAAATAATATCCCTTAGTACCTTTTTGATATCCAACAAACAAACACATCTCCGACCGTGATTCCTAAAGAGATAAGAAGAAAGTTTAAGAGAAATAATATTGAGACCTATTTTATTAATTCACATATTTACACACATATATATGTATATATATATATATAGCAAGTCAAAATGTAGAAACTCATATATGGAAGACATAAATGTCATCCTAATTCTAGGGAGTGAAGCCTGACAATTATAAGATATTGTGCAATCAAAATTATATAGTCAATCTCCTGCAAATTAGTGTGAGATTGAGAATCACCAATTACATAAATTAAGTTTGATTATCTATGGGAGGATTTTTTTTTATCTTCTTTCCTAATATGCCCCCGCAAGATGGTGCTCCCATCGGAGACACCAATCTGGGATCGCAGAACAGAAAAACGATGCTTGCTTAGTGGCTTTGTTAGGATGTCTGCAAGTTGATCACGGGTGGAAACATGAGCCATATGTAACAAACCACTACTCACTTTATCACACACAAAATGATAGTCAAGAGCAATATGCTTCATTCTTGAATGAAAAACTTGATTGGCACATAGATAAGTGACTCCAAGATTTTCACAGAAAATTGTTGGAGGCTTCAAGGTATTAACACTAAGTTTAAGCAACTGGTTAGAAACCCAAGTCAATTTTGCTGCTATAGATGCAACAGCCCTGTACTCAGCTTCGGTGGAGGATTTAGCAACAGTGCGCTGCTTTTTCGAACACCACAAAATGGGATTGCCACCAAGGTAAACAACATAAGCAGTGGTAAAGGTGTCGTCATCTCTATTACCAGCCCAGTTGACATCGGAAAAAGCTTCAAGATTCAATGATTGATGCCATTGTAAATGAAGACCAAAATAAATTGTTGATTTGAGATATCTAAGAAGCCATTTCGCTACAGACCAATGTGTTTGACTAGGTGCATGCATAAATTGTGCCAACTTATTTACAGAGTATGAGATGTTTGGTCGAGTAAGTGCCAAGTATTGCAAGGCACCTATAAGGCTTCGATATTGCTTCAAATCAGTGGAAGATGAGCCATCTTTGAGAACCGGTTTAGTTAATGTAGACAAGGGAGTAGTGGACTCCTTAGAACCAGCCATGTTGTGGTGATCTAGCAATTCTCTCACATACCATGTTGAGATAAAAACAAGCCCTCTAATGTTGGAATAGCTTCAATTCCAAGGAAAAAAATTAAGAGCACCAAGATCCTTAATGGAAAACCGATTCGACAATGCATGAATGAACCTATATATAACACACTTAGAGTTACCTGTCACATGTAAGTCATCAACATACACCAAAAAATAAATCGTGAGAGAATTCATATTATAAATAAAAAGAGAAGCATCATATTTCGAATTGACAAAACCATAAGATATGAGAAATTTTTTTAGCTCCCTATACCAAGCACGTGGAGCCTGTTTTAATCCGTATATGGCCTTGTGTAAATGACACACGCACTTAGGTTGTAGGCTGTCAATAAAGCCAGGTGGCTGAGCCATATATACTTCCTCTGATAAGGACCCATGAAGAAATGCATTATTTACGTCCAATTGGTGAATTCCCCATCATGTACTTAGAGTAATAGAAAGCACAATTCGGATAGTTGTAGGCTTAACAATCAGACTAAATGTATCATGATAGTTAACCCCCGAGCGTTGGTGAAACTCTTTAGCAACTAAACGTGCTTTATAGCGGGCAATACTTCTATCAACATTTTGCTTAATCTGAAACACCCATTTGCAACACACGACATTATGATGAGAACTAGGAGGAACCAATTTCCGTGTTGCATTTTTTCTAGGAGCAGTAAGCTCATCAATCATGGAAGCTTGCCACCTTGGATCATTTATGGCTTGTGTGACATTTGTAGGTTCTGGAGATGAAGGTAGTGGATGTTTGGTTGTTAGGTTTGACAATTTGGGTTTGAAAATGTTGTTTTGAGATCTGGTTATTGTTGGGTGAACTCGAGTATGAGGTTGGATGGGAGGGGCCTCAGACTAAATTTGTTATGTTGAAGGGGAAGTAGAAGGAGATTCACACCTTGAAGATATCTCTCATTCATGTGGTGTAGCAGAATTTGTATTTGTTACAAGTGTGTCTTTTACATGCACAGAAGTAGACTCATATGATATTACAGTTTGTGTAGAAATAGATGACTCAGTTTGTGAGGGTGACATGCTAGATGGAACAATAAAGTGTGAAACAAATACGTGTTTTATTCATTGACAAATAATCATTTAAGTAGAAATCCATAAACTGGCTGAGAACCATGTGGACATGGTGAAGTTTCCAGTGATGAATGATGCATATATTGTTGATGCAAACGTATGAATTTTCATCAACAAGTTTGAATGAGATGCTTCAAACTTTTTTATTTTCACTAAGGATTTTTTTTTATTTTTTATTTTTGTAAAATTAAGATGATGAGATGTGTTATGTTTGTTTTGTTTGATTTTATTGTGGATGGAAAGAGATGGAGAAATGAAGAAGATATGGTTTGAAAATTGAAGAAGATTTTTTTTTTTTGGTAGATTGACAAAGATGGTTCTGTGTGGTTTGATGATTTGTAGACATTATATTTGATGATTTTTTTTTCCAGATGGATGAGGAAGATGAAGCTTTATTTTTTTAATTCATTAATTTAAGATTTTTTATTTTTATTTATTTATTTTTTTTTTTTTTGTATGGGTGTGGAAGATGAATTTTTTTTTAATTAATTTTTTTTTTTGTTTTAATTAAAAAAGAGAGATGGAGGGTAAAAATATTTTTTAAGCAATCTGACCCACTTTAAGGGGTAGCAAGGTCATTCGACCCTCTGTACTTGTCAAACTTCACTTTTTCAACAAAAATCGTAATAGAAGGACTAAACGAGACAATTTTGAAAACCGGGGGACCAGTTTGGCTATTAGGTCAAACTAGAAGGACGAAAATGAATTTCACCCAATAAAAAATAAATACTAGATGAGGTTGATCCGTTTGTAAAACCCCTCACACCTATACTACGAGGTTGTGGGTTTGAGTCCCCCCTTCCCAAAAAATAAAATGCTAGTGAAATAAATGTTCAAACGACACAAATGACAAATGAAATTTGAGTATTGTTAGATTGGCTAAAACATTTACTCAAATTCATGCTGAATGCGACATCACTTACAACATAATCTATGTCGAAAACTTATATACCGTATCAATTTGACAAATATTTAAGACAATCTTTTATATATATATATTGAGTGATTTTTATGATGTTATATTTCCTGAATTTTTCTCTTATGAGCATACACGTTGAACATATCTTGAGCATACTAATATACATCACCACACTTTTTCCATCTGTATTATTATGATTGAAGTTCAATTGTTGACATGACAAAAGTGTGGTGATATGTATTAATATACTCAAGATATGCTTACAAGTGTGTGCTCATGAGAGAAAACTGTATATTTTCTCTCTCTTGACCGCTGCCAATACTTTTTTTTTTTTTTTTTTGTTGTTGTCTCCCATTCACAATAATAACAGTTCCTCAACTATCACCTTTATATCACTTATTTATATGAGGAAACCAATATTTTTACTATTGATTTGTTATATTAGACATATAGCGATAGATTATGGAGGTGAGGACAATTAAAGTGAGGAGAAGATCCATATTATAATATATATATATATATTTTTTGTATAATTAAGAGCATCTCCAATGTAAAAGTGACTTGTGAAAAAAGAAAAGATGTTGTAGACGCTGAAAAATCCACAACTAATTTGAGTCGTCGAGGTGGGCACCGGCAACCTATAAGATAGATAGAAAAGTAGCGATCGTCAAGCCACAATAAGGTGTGGTCCCCTTGGGGAACTCTCTAATGCTTAAGTCAGCAATGTGACAAGTAGATATATAAATAGAGGGAGAATAAACCAAGATTTATAGGCAAATCGTTGGTCTACGTAGGATGTAGAACAGAAGATGATGGAACATATGGTTGGCTAGTGAGGGGGTCGACGTAGACCAACTTGAAGACATTCGAGATGACCATCGATGAGGTCGACATAGACCAATCTGGAGATATTCGAGGTGATCGTCGACAGTGACGGATCCAGGAATTTTAACCAGGTAGGACACTTGAATATGTATATTAAAAAAATACTGAAAATTAAAATCATAGTAAAATGAGTTGTTTTTTTTTTTTTTTTGAAAACAAAAATGAGTTTTTTTTTTAGATAAAATAAAACAAATAGAATACTTACTCAGATGAATTAAATAATCTTACACTAAAAAAGAAATAAAAACAAGAAAAAATGTTAAAAAATAAATAATAACAAGAAAAACAACATAAATAATGAAAAAAATTTAAAAGAATAAATTACAATCTAATTTTATAATAAGATTTTTTTTTTTTTTTTGCATTTATAATAAATTCAATTTAAATTTATAGAAAAATATTTTATTAATAAATATTACTGGACATGTTTTTAAATTTTTTATTCTTCAAATTATTGGTAAATTATTGATTTATTAATTCTAATTTCTAAATAAATTAAAACTATAAAATAAATAAAATTACTAAGGATAAAAGAAGATGAATCATAATAATAGATTGACTATTTTAATCCAATAAAGTAAAATTTGAGATTTTATGGTTTATTGATTGGACGTGTTAGGTATGTCAAACTAAAACTATTAGAAAAAATAAAAATCCAAAATAATAATAGATAATTTAATATAAAATAAGAAAAATGAATTGTTTTGTTTTAGAAGAAATGAAAATTTGAGAAAAGAATTGGAAAAGATGGTAAAATAAATAACATGGGTAATATTTCCAAAGGGGTTGCAAATGGATCTGCGGGTTCACCAATCATTGATGGTTCTAGAACCACTAAGCCTACATTACATGCAATAGTACTGAGAATTACTACTGGAAAAATATATAAAAGATCGTTGGGCTATGCGGGTTCTCTGTAATAATTATGACCCATACCTTTAGCCAACTTATCTCTTAATGCAGGATCATTCAAGTCAAGTTTTTTTGTTATTGGAATAGGTGAATTCTTATAGATCCATCCCCCTAAAGAAGCGGACATGATAATTTTTCATCATCCGGCTCGAGCAAGAATCCACCGAACTAAACGGATACATATAAATATAAATATATATATAGAGAGAGATTTTAGAAAAGCTATATTTAGCCATATCCACACATATATGAATAATTCTATTTATGGATTCCATTTTACGAAGTTGCAACTATCCATTGCAAAGAATTAAGTTCTTACAGGTAAATGCTCCATACCCAAGTAGGCTTACAATATTGATCATAATGAAGAGCTTTCTGGGTTGTCTCAGCCCTTGCAATTCACCCTTATCCCCACAAAAAAATGGATTGAGTGATATTTTTTTTTCGCGTGCAAAGGATTTGCTTGTTACTAATATAGTCTAGCCACTGCTGTTCTTTAGATCCTTTGTTTCACTCCGATAGGATCATAAAACGGATCGATGCAGAAGCAATGAATGCATTTCCATACTATTAATTAAGTAAAATAACTAAAAAATTGGGATTATGCCACATCACTTATTCTACTGGATTTTACTTCTACTAGATTTGACGGAGCCTATTCATGCACGGCATGCTTCGGTCTGATCATAGAAAAGATTCTCTTCAAGTGAACCCAGCCTATCCTCTCTGTATAAAATTACAAGATAAAATTTAATTAAAAAGAATACATTTGCTTTAGATGGGACTTGAACTAATAACTTTAAGAGTAGGAAGAAGAACCACTACTAACTGTGCTAAATGAAATATGATGTAACTACTATTAATGAATATTTATATATAAAGTATATACATAGTCAATTGTTTTTTTAAAAAAATTGAGGTAGAGCGCGGGCCCCACCTGGTCTCCGCGTGGGTTCGCCCTTGATCGTCGAGGAGGTCGACATTAAGGAGGTCGACAAAGACCGACCAGGAGATATTCGGGATGATCATCTAGGAGGTCAACATAGATCAACCTGGAGACTGACAATATGACCGTTAAGAAGGTTGACATAGACCAACTTCGAGACTAAAAATATAACCGTTGAGGAGGTCGACATAGACCAACCTGGAGATATTCGAGATGATCGTTAAGGAGGTCGACATATAACAACTTGGAGATATTCGAGGTGATTGTCAAGGAGGTCACCAGATTGTGTTCAACGAGGGCATCCATGTCGATCATGTGAATCGAATGACAACTCATTAATAGCATAAATTGTGGAGTTATTTCTTGCTCCAAAGCTTAGAGAGTTTAGCCTCCCTTTGTGAATGAGAGGGGGTTGCTATTTATAGGAGGAGAGGAGTGAGCTAATAGTTGACTCACTTAATAGCATTGAAGTAGACGTTACAGACTTAATGACAATAATGTAGACGTTATATGCTTAATGGCATTGATGTAGACGTTATAAACTTAATGATGGAAGATTTTCCAACGGTTTGACCTGGTTCAAATTTGACTTTGATTGATGTAGATTGGGCCTATTGAGATTGGCCCTTAGCTGGGCTTGATTATTAGGCCATGGGCTTTATTGGGCCTAGCTTATTTCTTTGAAATGGCTAATTTTGAGCCTGAGAATTATAAGACCTGATTATTTGGGCTGACGTATTTTTGACCACTAAAGATATCACATAAGATAAATAAACAGTCTATTAAAAAATGTATCTCCAATGCAGCTATGCATATTCAACCTCAAGCTGATGTAGCAAAAATAAAATGTTAGGCATTATCAACATGGCCTATTGCACAACTATTTGTTCGGTTGACTCAGTAAGTATTTAAAATTGACATTAATTTTTTATTTTGATAAGGAAATCAAATTAGAAAGAAAAAAGGAAAAAAAAAAAAAGTTGGACACATCTTTAGAACTAAATATGTTTTAAAGAGAAGTATTGGAGACTAAATTTTAAGTTGATTGTTTATCAAGTCTGTCTGTATGTATGCCACATATGAAACAAGTCTCTTGACATTTTTGCAATATAAATAATTTTTGGTATACAAACCACTTTTGCATTGAAGATGCTTTAAAAAATATATCTCCAATGTAATTGTGCATATTCAACCTCACGCTGATGTGACAAAAAAAATATTAGACATTGTCAACATGACTGTCTACTTTCAGACGGCATATTGCTCAACTATTTTTTAGGTTGACTCAGTAAGTATTTAAAATTAACATTAATTTTTCATCTATTTTTTGTAAGGAAATAAAAAACAAAAGAAAAAAGGAAAAAAAAAAAATTGACACGTCATTGAAAATAAATGTGTTTTATACAGAAGCATTGAAGACTAAATTTTGAGTTGATTGTCTATCATGTCTATCTTTATACCACATAAGAAGCTAGTCTCTTGACATTGTTGACATGTCAACGATTTTAGATATACAAACCATTTTTATATTTGAGATGCTCTAATATCGATGCCATTTTAATGATCTCGACAATATTTTTTCAATGGTATAAAATGACACTAATATTAATTGTACCAAAAATAAATAAATTGTATAAGTTAATTAATATTGTATAAATATTTATTGAGAGAATATTCTTTAAAGATACTCTTTATATCAAATTGGTATAGAATACAGTATAATGGAGTAGAAATTTTTTTTGGTGTAAACATATTCCTTAAAGATATATTTATTTTAACACTAAAATGGTGTAAAATTTGGTACAGAACATTGGAGTTGCTCTTAGCATTTATCTTGTGAGGTCTACGGAATGCACTAATAGCTGTTCATCTTATCACATCTCGTAGTAATTTGAAAAGAAACAGAAAACACATTTAATTTGTTTTTTCAAAAAAGAAAAAAAAACATTTAATTTGATTTTTTGTAAATGTTGTGAGTTTATATATCTTCTGGAATGCTTATATAATGTTTGATTTCTACATTAATTCAGTAGATTTCTTCCTTGCTTGATCTCAGTAGGCAGTACAAGAGGTGTAACGCAACTAGTGTTAAATTAAAAAAGTAAAAACATTTAATACAATTTTTTTTCATATTAAAAATAAATAATAATTTTTTAGTCAACATGGGCGTAGAGTCCGTTTGGAAGAGCTTTTCAAATAGATCTTTTTACAGTATATCTTTTTGAAGTAGAATTTCCATAAGTAGAACTTTCATGGAGTAGATGTTGGTTGTTTGGTTGTTAATTAAAAAAAGCTTTTTTAAACTGTAGATCGTTTAGTGAAAGAAAATTTAAAAGCTTTTTTAAATGATAAAATTACCAAAAAGAATATATTAAAGAATTTAACACTTCACCAAACAAATATAAGATTATGAGAACATGCCATTTTTTTTTTTTTTTTTTTTTATGTTTTTGAAAAAAAACTTTATAAAATAAATTTATAAACAATACAAATTCAATTGAAACTCTAAATAGAAAAATATACATAAGAGTTGAAGAATATAAACAATACAAGTTTGATTTAGACTCATAGGTGGAACAATAATGCAAGTTTGAGTTTTCATAGTTGCAAAATTGTTCAAAAAATTCCAAGTGAACACAATTTTTTAATACTTCAATGTGGATGAGTCCAAATCAAATTTTGCAACTAATATATTACTTTGTTTGCTCATTGCTCTTTTTCCAATCCAAATTGAATTTGTAATCTTCAATAGTTTTCAATAGTTTGAAATGAAATAGAAGTCAAAGTGAAACGTTATTATTGAGAAGTATTGTTTAACGTGTAAAAGAAATATTTGATTAGGGTTTCAAAAAGATACTGTGTAATTCTGTGTTATTAATAAAATATAATAAGGTTATATTAGACATTTAATGTTTTTTAAAAAAGCTTAAAAAGATATATTTGAAAAAGCCTAAAATTTGAGCTTCTCTAAGTAGACGTAAAATAGTGGTGTCAATGTGGGCCGGCCCGGCCCACATGTGCCGGGCCAAGTGAGCACGTTCAAGAAAACGGGCTCGGCCTGGCACGGCACAGGGATTTGCCGGGCCGGGCCGGGCCGGCCCGTTTCCATGTATGTGAAGCCCGGCACGTGCCACATATGCCGGGCTGGCGGGCCGGGCCGGGTCGGCCCGTGCCATATTAATTTTTATTTTTTTAACTTCAACGGTAAAAAAAAAAAAAAAAAAAAAAAAAATTTAACGTTCGGCCTGGCGGGCTTGGCCCGCCGGCCCGCCAGGCCGTAATATGTGACCCGGCCCGGGCCACATTGTGGGCCGTGCCTGGCTCGGCCCGCGCTACAAGCAGGCCGTGCCAGGAACGGCCCACCAATCTGGGCGGGCCGGCTGTGCCGGGCCCTCCAGGCCCGGCACATTTTGACACCACTAACGTAAAATAACTTTTTTAGAGCTTGTTTGGTTGGGCTTTTGAAAAACCTCTATTGGTAAAAGATATATTTGCAGTAGATCTATTAGAAATAGAGATTTTGAAAGAAAAAAAATCATAGATGTTTGGTTGGTAGATTTTTTTTTTAAAAAAAAGGTCTATTTGGAGAAGCACCTCCCTATGAGCTTTTGCCCAGTAGAGGTTTAAACTCTACTAACCTCTACTCAATTTAAAATAGATAATCTCAAAAGCCCAACCAAACAACTCTAAAAAACTCAAATAGACGTTGGTAGACCTTTTTGAGCCAGTAGAAAGCTCAACCAAACAAGCACTTAATCGTCGAAAGCTCTACTGGATTGTCAATCAAGCGACACGAAAAAAATTGAAAAGAGCCTTTTTAATTAGCCGGTAGACAAGCTCGCCCACGGACACGTTGTTCAGCCGGTAGATGGACGAGTTTGAGGCTTGGATAAATGATACCGAATTAATAGATACCGACAAAATATATAAATATTTTTTTTTTCACTAGTTATGGACTATTAATAGAGAAACAGAGTGCGAAGCAGAAGTGAGAAGCACAAAGAAGAAAGAGAAAAAAAGAAAGAAAGAAATGAGCAGTTCAACAGCAGGAAAGGTTGTGTGCGTGACCGGAGCGTCCGGTTACATAGCTACATGGATCGTCAAGCTTCTTCTCGCTCGTGGTTACACTGTCAAGGCCACTGTTCGTGATCCCAGTTAATTTCTCATCTCTTTCTCTCTATCTTTTCTTTATTGATTTATTTATTTATGTGTGGGGTTATATATTTTGAGTGATGGTTTTTGTTGATTTTATTTTATATATATAATTGTGATATGGTTCATGGATGTAATGTGTGAACATACCCATTTGGAAATTTTGGGGTGACGTCTTTTAATTTTTTTATATATGTGGATTGCATCATTTTGGGTGGTATTGATGTTTCTCTGATTCAAATGTAGAAGTGAGTTGATGGAATTGGATGTGGATGGAAGTTGAGGATCTTGAACTATGAGATAGAGCTAAGATCTATTTCATATATTCTGTGCTCCAGATACTAGAATTAATATCCACAGTAGTAGCGTCTAAATGTGCAAATGTTGTGGCAGAGCGGGGTCGGTTGAAGAAGGAAGAAATAAGAAGGCCCTATTGAGAATGGATGTTTTGATTTTCTTTTTATTATTGTCTTTTTATTTTGGCCCACCATGGATCTTTCTAAATATAAAATCTTATGTACAGATTTATGTGTGTATATGTATGTGGTTGATTGTTGGCACGAGTACTTGTGTATGCTTGTATCAATAAAATAATGGTGACTTCTTTTTTTGATGACATGAAAAATCCTTATAGAGGGGCTCTCTTCATTTCAAAGGTTGGGAAAACTTAATTCGAGAAAAATGAATGATAAATAGCAATAGGTTTATCAAATGAAGATCATTTGTGTAATCCGTTTCAAATTTTACGAGTCAAAGCTCAAATAACCAGCATCATACAAAAATTTGGGTTTAATCTGCTCATTCAATATCCTTAACCGTACGTTTTAGAAGAATTCTTACTGTTTAATGTTCTTGGGTTACACTGTTCTGCATAGTTCTTGTCTATAATCTGCTTGCTGAGTAAGAGTGAGAAGAAACAGGATTATAATTCTTTGAGGAAATGTGATTGTTTGACATTGCTTTTCTACGATGTTCATATCGAAGATTGCTAAATTTATTGTTAATTTTTGTATTTGTTTCCCCCCACTCTAGAATGGTATATTGTGACATATATCTGGCAGTAGACATGCCTACTGAGGCCAGTTAGTTACCAAATTTGATAAGTTTATGTTTAGGTGCATTGGTTTGGTAATGACTAATTGGACGGTCATTATTGTCTCTTTGTGCTTATTGGTTTACTACATGCATTTCTCTCTTTAGCCCCTCATATAATATAACAAGTACCGTTGCGTATGAGCACAAGAATTTATTATATATTTATATTTTAAGGCTAGGAAATGCCACTGTTATGAGTAAATATTATTTATTTGTCTGTGAAATATCTCAATAAGGTTATAACATTTTGGTTTCTTGCTTAACAATTTGTCAGGATCCACTAGTTTTAAGCCAAGGGTTTCGGAACACCCCTAATTATTATTATTAGTTTTTTATTATTACGATTGTCTAGTGCTGTTTGTGGGGATCCAAGAATCTCCATATCTTGTCATAAGACCTGGAAAATGTGAAGCATTGAATATATATAGATTTATTTTGTTTTGCAGAAAACACTTTTTCTATATTATTCACCTTTTCTTCTGCAATATTCTTGAGTCGGTGTACCTTCAAGAGCCAGATTCTGATTTTATGGGATTTTAAGATAGATCAGTGATTATTGCTGGTTCACCTTTTGCTGTTACAATTTCTCTGGAGTCTTTAGAGTTTTGTTTCAATTCAACAGTGATTTCTTTTTCCCATGAAGTTCGGGTCAAATTGTCTTATCAATTGCAGAGCAAGTAGCTCATACTTTAAATATTAATGTAATATATCAAGGATCCTATCAGTTTCAAAGTAGCTTAACTATATTATGGTTATTTTCTTTTTGAAGTATATCAGGTCAAATATTGTATAGAGGGCATAAATCTGCTAGTATATTTGTGAACTTATTTACTTATGTTATATATGAGAAATTATAATGCTCTTAAGTTGCTTGTTTCTGGAACCTACTGTTTATCAAAGCAGAATGCCCAACTTTTGCATCTAGTGTTCTGGGTAATGAGTTCCAAGAAAGTTTTAATTTTCTCACAGCATAATTTTATCTTTGTAGGCAGCAGCTTGCTGTTTCTTGAGCGATTTCCTAATTATATTCAATTTATATTCTTCTGCAGATAATCCCCAAAAGACAGAACACTTGCATGCACTTGATGGAGCTTCAGAGAGACTTCAGTTGTTTAAAGCAAACCTATTGGAAGAAGGATCCTTTGATTCTGTGGTTGATGGGTGTGATGGGGTTTTTCATACTGCATCTCCCTTTTATCATGATGTCAAGGATCCACAGGTTAAGTCTTGCATTCCATTTTAGATAATTGTATATGAAAAACCTTCTTAAAAATTAAAACCTCCGTAAACATTTTTGGTCCGTCCTAAAAATGGAAATCTAGATTTATCAGTAGAATTTGCAGTTCCTATTTAATTGGACTATTTGTTTAGTTAATTCATCTGCCTCTATAAGTCATTATTTGCACCCTGCTGGTTTCAGAATTGTCTAGTTTGAGAAAGTCCTTAAAATGGTTTTATGAGGGCCTTCTGAAAACTCCAAATCATGAATATTACCTTGTTTATATTTCAGTTATTATTCTGTCATATGTTTGTCCCACCTCCTTGTTGGTGAACCACTCAGCTTTACTCACTCCTGACCTTTGTGGTATCAAGTACTAGTGATGCAGTAAAGATGTTTACATTCAATTTAAATTAAAGTTCGTTCACTGGGATTGGTGATTCAATCGGTTGAAACTACTTAGTCTAGGAAAAAACCTACTCTAAGTGCATGAAAATTAAATTGCATAATGCTTTGGGTTAGGAAAATGGTTTGGTTTATTGCAAATGATTAAAGATGCAACTTGTAAAGTAAAAATGCAAACTTGAGGAATAAAAATGCAAACTTGTGAAATAAAACTAAACTAAACACAACAATGACACACAAGAAGTGAATGTATGGGAGAAAGCACTAGGGAATCAATGCAACCTTCTTAGACCACTCTATGTTCTCACTTAGTCTCATTAAGCACTTCAATTCAATTTTAGGGCTTGTTTTAAGATAAATCCATTAAGTTCTAGGTCTCTCCCATTACCCACACATGGCCATGTAGTAAGCAATGGTCAATCCCCTTATTTAACATAAAACTCTAAGCCAAGTTGACATAGCATGGTCATGCCTACATCAACCTTCCCAATTACTAAGCTAGGGGTGAGACTTAAATGGAATGGTCATCCACATTCAAACTCAACCTCTTACATAAATTAACTCTCAAACACGTTTCTTGTGGTCACAACAAAACATGAGTAGAGAGATTAGAGCAATTAATTCAATAATTGAGACTAAAATCGAATTGAATTAAGAGAAATAGATTAGTTAATTACATAGAGTAGTCCAATATGGTTACATCAATCCCCTAGATGAAGTTTAGTTACACATCAATGAAAAATAAACAAAGAAGGGAAAAGTGTAGAGAAAACCCATAAAGTCCATGTGAGCTTTCCCTTGTTCCTTGAGTTCCTTCTTCTCCTTCCTTGAATAAGCTTCCAAAAATGGTGATTGATGATGAAGAGAAAGATATGTGTGGAAGAGATGGTGGAATGAGAGGGTTGTTGTGGTTAGAAAGCTTAAAAATGGAGTTTCGGGGGTTTTTGGGTCAGAGGTGGTTTTTTGGTGATGGGGGCTGGTTCTCTTTGAAAAGGGGATGAAAATAAGTATAAATAGTGTTTCCAGAATTAGGGCACAAAAATTGGCAAATCACGAAAATTGGCAAATTACTAAAAAGCCCTCGATGGAAATTTCATTTACCCCCTAAGGGGTGCTTAGCATAATTCGCCCGACGAAATCAGATGAAATGATGCCGTTGAATTGGGAAGCGGCACTTCAACCGCAAAAATTAGTGTCACCTGACTGACGTGGTCCGCCGAGACGGCAGATCAACCGCGGAATTCTCTGTTGCATTGGTGTCGCGGTCTGCCGAGATGATGGATCAACCGTGGAAATACTGGACCAGAGTTCGCTGTCGGAATTCGCAGGGTGATGTGACGACGAATTGACCACGACAACACCGATCTGAATTGGTGATGCTTTGGATCTCGGCCGGATGAAGAAGACAAGGTCTGATTGGAGGTCGGTGGCGCCGTCGTGTCTTGGCGAGATGAAGAAAATTGCAGCACGAAGTCTGGTTGGCCAGAGGTTGAAGATGAAGATGAATCACGGAGTGTATTTAGCAATCCTTTGGGGTGCATTTGGATTTAGGGTGTGTTGAGCTCACCACACTTGATTAATGCAATCTTTTTGGGCCTTTTGTCCTTTGTGAGCAGCCTTTAGAAATGGGCTTGAGCTCAATTAGAAGCCCAAACCAATTCATCCAAAACGCACATCATCATTAATGCCGTGGTGTGGCTTCGTTGGTTTGCATGGTAAATTACGAAAAGGCTCCTGATCTCTTACAAAATCACATAATCTTCAAACTTTCCTCCCCTTTGGCACTTTCATCCCTAATTTCTCCAAAATTACGCCAATGCCCTTGAACTCCATAAATACCTGAAACACTTATTTTAACATATTAAATACCCGGTTTTACCCAGGGAACAAGCACAAGAAGTAGGAATTGGGGACCTAAAAATAGGAAGAAAAATAGTACAATCAACTAGTCACAAAGAAATTGATTGCATGTTCAAGTATGTAAATGTTCTCACATTTATAGGGTGATACTTCCAGCTTTTTCTGTAATAGTAATGTTGATTCGATCATTACACCAAAATATGGGGATAAGTAGTAAAATCGAATAGATAGTAGTTTTTATTATATAATAAAATTTTCATCCATATGATAATTTGTCTTTTGTCCATGAGCTGGTTCTCTCCTTCCATGCTTCTAATCCTCACCAATTATATATCATGTCGAAGGTAGCATTCATCATTAGACAAAAATAAGTGCAGAAAGTGCATTCAGGTTTTCATAGATGAATCCAGAGTTTATACTTCTTAAGATAGATCTGGAAGCCCTGAAATGCCACGTGAGTATCTAGGAATATATCATGGATAGTACCAAGTCATTGATATTTAATTGTGAAATTTTAGGGTTGTGTCATGAAATGGGAAAGTAGGGATTCTGAATTCGTGAGGATAGATTAGAACTGTCAAACAGTTCACTTTCTTCATAAACAAATGTTGATGAGAACTTTTGATGATCAATAGGTCACAACAAAAAATATTGCTTTTCTTGAATCCCGCATATACCTTATGTATGGCCACCGGGCTGATGTATTAATGATGTAACATATTTCTTCTGCATCTATATACTAGACATAAACCCTTCTTGACCTAGCAGATAATCAGTTTTGTTGTCTAACTGTGCAATTACCTGCTTTACCTGTCCTAATTTCGTTCTCAAGTAATGTTTTTTTTTTCCTAGTTATTGAAATAATATCTCTATTGCAATTAACATGCTGTCTGTAATCTCTCTCATGGTAAAAAATGATGCTCTTATTATATACAGCTTTTTTTGTTTTTGTTTTTTGAGTAATATATTTTAGATGGTGCTGTAAGTGTTCTGTTAGGTTCTGTTTTATTCAGATCCAAATAAGAGAGATTGCTAAATGCACGTTTGAAGAATAAGAATAATAATAATAAAAAAGATGAATAGATAGGTTGGAGCCAGCTGACAGCTATATATATAAAGCAGGAAGTAGGAAACTTCAAAAAATGAGGAACTTATCTGACAATATCAATCATTGAACATTCTCTAACTTAAATATGTTGGTCATAACTACCCATTAAATTATAATTTATCTGTTTTGGGGTGTGTAATTCATTTTTTTTCTTTAATCTGTTTTCCAATTGTTGCTAGAAAGTTAAATGTGTTTTAAATGCTTTGTTTTATATATTAAGAATTATCTTTGCGAGTGTCCCATGTCCATCTGACAATATATTAAGAGGTTTAAGTATAAGATTGACTGGAGCAAGTTTTTGTTTTAGGTAGAAGTAGAACTACTTTATTATTTCTTTTAAGTGTTTTCAAATATAGTGATTTAAGAGTTTTATGATATGAATGAATAACATGCTCGACTTCCTATTCTGTAATGGCTACTTAATTGTTTCCGTTATCATTTCAGGCAGAGTTAATTGATCCTGCAGTGAATGGAACTCTTAATGTCCTCAACGCATGTGCAAAAATCCCTTCTATAAAACGAGTAGTTTTAACTTCTTCAATAGCTGCAGTTGCATACAACGGAAAGCCTCGAACTCCGGATGTAACAGTTGATGAGACTTGGTTTACTGATCCGGAAATTTGTAAGCAGTCAAAGGTGTGTATGTGTGCTATTATTTTTCATGGTGTTTTGACAGTAATATGTTGTTATCCATGTGAATCTTCAACCTCTTGTGTTGCAATAAAGATTCCAGGACAAACCTAAACAAGCACTAGAATAGTAAAATAGTTTATTTTGATTTCACCTTATTCATGAATGAGCAGTTAATAAATTCATAATATATATACACACACTCATGAAAATTATCAGGTGCGGGAACTCGGAATGTTTTTTCACTCAGGATCCTAATTGGCACATGAAAAAAATCTATCTATAAAACAGAGTTTTGTCATTTTATTATCATTTTTGTCATTTTTCTCTATCTATCTATATGTAAAATAGAGTTTTGTCATTTTATTATCATTTTTGTCATTTTTCTTATCTATCTATCTATAAAACAGTGTTTTGTCATTTTATTATCATTTTTGTCATTTTTCTCTATCTATCTATATATAAAACAGAGTTTTGTCATTTTATTATCATTTTTCTCTATGTATCTATCTATAAAACAGAGTTTTGTCATTTTATTATCATTTTTGTCATTTTTCTCTTTCTTATGTCTTTTATGTGGAAGTAAGGCGTCTCTTCACTCATAATGACCGTGTGATCTTTCCGGAAGATGCCTTATCTATCTATCTATCTATCTATATATATAAAACAGAGTTTTGTCATTTTTCTCTTTCTTATGTCTTTTATGTGGTAAGGCGTCTCTTCACTCAAAATGACCGTGTGATCTTTCCGGAAGATGCCTTATATCTATCTATAAAACAGAGTTTTGTCATTTTATTATCATTTTTGTCATTTTTCTCTTATGTCTTTTATGTGGTAAGTAAGGCGTCTCTATCTTATATATATATATAAAACAGAGTTTTGTCATTTTTCTCTTTCATATGTCTTTTATGTGGTAAGTAAGGCATTTCTTCACCCATAATGACCATGTGATCTTTCCGGAAGATGCATTAGCCTGGGTTGGCTAGTGTTGAGACAATTAAAATCCTTGATGAATTGTGAGGATCCTTCATTCCTTCTTTGTTTGCAAGTCTAAAAGATTTGCAACCTGAGGAAATGATGTAGTTTTTAATTTTTTTCATATTAACATGTCTAATTTTCTAAAGTTGGTGTGATTCTAAAGGCATCATGAATATGATTCTTTGTTTGCTTGCTCCCAGTTTTGAATGAGCTGGTTATATATATATACAATTTTTCTATTGTCAGTTCGTCCTAACATAAAATATATTAGGACGGAGAATATGGACCATTAGATTTACATACTTTGACTCAAAGTGTATGCACTTGTCAAAACTTCTCTATAATCTGTTGTCCGCATTTTTCGTCCCAGGACGAACTGACAGTAGAAAAACGGTGTATATGTATATAGATATATATATATATTTTTTTCATGGTGATGCCTGTTCCTAAAGACTTCATCTTGTGGTGCCAAGTGATTAATAATTAGATTGCATGATTGAAGAGATCCTCTGCTCACCATTGTGATATAGGTTTAATTATTAATTTGTTAAATATATCAATAAATGTTTATGATGGTAGATTTTCCATTAGTTTCCTGTTTAATTTTTCAAATTTTGGGTTTTAGCTGTGGTATGTGGTTTCAAAGACCTTGGCTGAGGATGCTGCCTGGAAAGTAGCAAAAGAGAAGGGTTTGGACATGGTTACTATAAACCCAGCTATGGTCATTGGTCCTCTCTTACAGCCTACACTTAATACAAGTGCTGCAGCAATTCTAAGTTTAATCAAAGGTATTCATACTCGAAACAAGGTTAATTTTTGTATTCTTTATTTGAATAGCCTAATAAGCAAAAGTTTAAAGTTTTCAATCCATCAGAGTCAAATCCTTTCTGTTTTTTTTGTCATAGCTGTTGACCTATTCTAGTTAGATTTCTTGCAGCCAAAAAAGATGTCTTCACCAACCTTGAAGAGAGATATAATTTATTTTGTGTTTATGCATGGGGAGGAATGTGGTGTCTGCTAAAGTTGTAATTGTCAAACAACTGCAACTCAGAAAACCTTTCAGTGAAGGAAAGGAGTCATAAATATATCAAAATATTTAATTATCATTATATATGGTGTTCTCAGTGATTATGAGAACACCTACCTTTTACTGGTATAAATGTTAAAAATCCCCTTAAATTTGTTTTTATTTAAATAAACCACTAAAATTACTATTGCATCTCCAAAAATCTATGTATGTAATTCCCTAATCCAAGCACCCAAATGTTGCGTAAGACTGTCAACTTTTAGAGTGATAGGACACTCCACAGTTATGAAAAGAAGCAGCACTCTTTCCAGGTTATTCATACATTAATTACTGATATTAGCCTCACTTGCTTGGCTGTGTGCTAACCAGGAGTGGATGGTTAACTAGGTTTATATTTTGTAGAACATGTGGAACACTGTAGCGGTGTAGCCATTTGTTTTGTGCCTAGCTGAAGGTAAGGAAGGGGAATTTTTTTTCTTTGGGACATAGTCTCTAAATGGATGTGCAGAAAGTGATAAAAATTTGGCCCTTCAGCAAGAGTAGTTAATTAACTGGATACTGTACAGCAGCTTTATATATTAATTTGGTTGGATCTTTTGCATGGAGAAACTCTTAATGGGGCTTATTATTAATTTTTCCCTTTTTTTTCAATTGAGTGCCAATATTAAGTAATGCCGGAATGTAATACTTGGGGCACAAAAACTAATACAATTCGCAATTTAAAAATTACGTATCAACATAACTGAAGCTATGTGCTTCTATATTCATGTTGTTTTTCTCTCTTTGTATGCAGGAGCACAAACTTTTCCCAATTCAAGTTTTGGATGGGTCAATGTTAAAGATGTTGCCAATGCACATATTCAGGCATTTGAGGTTCCATCAGCCAGTGGAAGACATTGTTTAGTTGAGAGAGTTGCTCACTATTCAGAAGTTGTGAAGATTTTACATGAGCTTTACCCTGATTTCAATCTTCCAGAAAAGTAAGTTGTTATTTTCTGCCTAAACTTTGAAAAAATTATCTAGGGAGCTGTTTTCTGCCATCCCATTTATGTGCTTAATCAAGGAATGCATGAAGATGTATTGAATGTTAAGAAGAGGCGTCTTATTGATTAGTCTAGAAAGCGTACTGTCTTAAATATTTATCATTTAATGCAGTTTGAAGAGTTGAAAAGAGTTAACATTTTTGGATTTACCAAACATAGTTGCTTTTAGATTTCATCCGTTCCACTCTCATATTAGCAAGACAGTATATATATTATGTGGTTGATGATATATTTGGTGGAAATTTGGAACTACTACTTTTCTGGGATTTAAATGTTTGATGATATGGATGACTATTTGATGATGTCAGATATGGTTAACGTAGTCCAAAATTTTCTTTCAAGTATTATTATTATTATGGCTTTTGTACCTATAACAAATTGAAAGATAAGCTAATATTTCTGTTATAATCTTTACCAGGTGTGCGGATGACAAGCCTTATGTCCCAACTTATCAGGTGTCCAGGGAGAAGGCAAAAAGCTTGGGTATCAACTTCACTCCCATAGAGGTTAGCCTCAAGGAAACTGTTGAATCTCTGAAGGAGAAGGGTTTTGTTGATTTCTAAATCTTGGTAGCTCTTTGAGAATCCATAATAAATAAATAAATCTATGGGAGTGACTCATGGGGCTTGTCAATGATGTTTTGGTTGATATTTTCTGGTTTTTTAAGGAGTCTCTAGCGATTGCTATATTAGTATGGAATGAACTTTCTTCTCTTTTTTTTCAGTTTTGGTAAAGATGGTAATGATTTGTGCACATTATCATCCATGCTTGAATTTTACTTTTTGATGATAACAACAGTCATGAAAGATGATCCAATTTATTAGAGGTAGCTTTCCATTGATTAGTATAACATGATCCGATTATAGTTGAGGTTTGGGAGCAAAGCGAACCAGCTTTTCAACTCCTATAGATGTTATTTGGATGATATTTCATTATCTAGTGGGAGATAATAATAATGCAAATAAGATGTCGTTATTTCACAATTACAGCATCCCTCTTCCATTTTACTGATGATTTTGTCAATTTGGAAATACTCAACTTCTCTCGGTAAAGCTTCAATAGCTCGGGAGTTATATCATAAGAATTCACAAATTTTCGTAGAAAGGCTTTTTCAGTACACGTAAACAACGTAAACAGGTTAGTTCATTACTATTAATCAAACCTTTTGACAGCAGAAAATGAAAAACGGCATCCCTGGGAATAAACTTCTTCTCCATGCTCATCCTAATAACATCGGAACGTTTGGCAAATAGCTGAAGACTCCAAATGCATTTTGTTCAATAGAAAGTCCATTACTGTCATAATCTTATCCTTGGATACCAGCATACACAATGGATTCTTTCGAAATGCAGCTAAGAACTCTTCCTCAGACCAACCCCACCTCCTATAAATTTCAACCTTACTTTCCCAATTGATTCTGCAATATCCCTTGGCAATGACTTTTATAATAAACTGTGAACTCAAAGGATTAAAGCCCATTTCCTTTTCAATCTCCACAACATTTTCAAAAGTACCAAAACTTGTTTTGCTGGGGTGACACCAAATTCTAAGAAACAAGATAATATTTCGTTCCGGCACACAACTTTGAGGGTGGGTTCTGATGATCTTTGAAATCTCCGTATCTAAGAAGCCATGGCTATTGAACAAGGTAAAAACAGATTTTGTAGATAACCCACATGAATTTATGAGGTAATAAAACTAAGACATTGTTGATCATGCCATAAACCCATCAATCAGGTGATGCAAAATTTACATAAAGTACAATACACATGTTTAGATGCATTTGAACGTATTAAGAGCTGTGATTGAGTTCTTGAAAATTCTGCCGAGTGATCAAAAAAGATAATATCCAAGAAAACAGCAAAGGTTCTAGAATTGAAAGTCGAAGCAAAGTGCATTCCAAAAAAATATAATGGACTGGTCCAAAGTTGCTCTATAAGCATCAGGGATCAAGTACAAAGGAAAATGTAACTCAACTTGAATTTATAATGTTATCATTTCACAACGACACCATCTCTCTCTCCCATGATACAGATGTTTTTTTTTTTTTTCATTTTCGAAAGATCCAACTTCTCTTGGTAAAGCTTCAATAGTTGGGGAGCTTCATCATCATAAGAATTCACAAATTTTCGCAGGAAGGCTTTCAGGACACGTAAACAATGTGATAAGGTTAGTATCCTTCCTATTAATCAAACCTTTCGACAACAGAAACTGAAAAACTGCAGCCCTAGGAATAAACCTCTTTTCCAAGCTCAGCACAATAACACCCAGAGATTTGGCGATAGCCGAAGGCTCCACATCCATTTTGTTCACAAGAAAGTCCATTACTACCGTAATCTTTTCCTTGGACGCCATCATACACAATGGATTCTTACAAAATGCAGCTAAAAACTCTTCCTCAGACCAACCCCACCTCTTATAAACATTGACCTTATTTTCCCACTTATTTCTGCTAAATCCTTTTAGCAAAATAGCTAAAACAAAATGAGAACTCAAAGGATTGATACCCAAATCCTTTACTACCTCCACAGTATTTCTTAAAATATCCAACCTCATTCCCATTATTCGAGACCAATTTCGAAGAAGCAAGCGTAAATTTGAATCTGAAACACCGTTTTCTCTCAAAACATTAAGTTTAGGTACCAAACAATTTTCAACATCATGGACGAGAATATATGGAGTGCGTTTAACAGCATCAATGACTTTCTCACTAGATTGAAACAAATCAATAAGGTAATTAAAAGTGGGGATTAAATGGTTTTCTAAGCTTCTGCACAGAACATTAGGGCATACAGATAAAATTTTGGCAAGCTCGGGACTTGAGAAGCATTTGGAGTAAAAGAATTCAAATTTGGGAGAATAATTTCTCTCAGGACTTCCAACAAGCACCTCAGGATGAACTCTGATGACATTTGATATTTGTGTTTCAGAGAAGCCATGGCTCTTCAACAAGGCAATGACAGAGTCTGCATTTTCTGGGGAATTAAAGTAAACATTTTTGGAAGCTGATAAAGCAGTTTTTTGAGATAACCCACATGAATTTATGAGGTAAGAGACAGTAAAAGAGTGTTGATTTGAAGTGGCTGTTAAGAGGCATTTGATAAATATTGGAAATGCAAAATCCTTATTATAGTTGGTGCTGGTGATGGTGCATCTTCTTCCATAAAGGAGTAAAGTTTTGGAGACAAAATTAAACATAACGACTGCAATTGAAACGGTGATCGGATACACTAACCTGGGCCGGACACAATTTCCTCAGAAATGTAGCATTACTCGGAGATCTCAATGGTTGAAATTGCAAATTGAAAACGAAAAACTGGTATTTTTTGCTTCGAGAAGCCAGAAATAACCTAGGTTTTGTCTTGGTAGCGAAACGGCGTCGTTGAGGATAAAATGAAAAGAATGGTAGATTACATAAACTTTCCCCAAGTTAAGTTCTAATTGCAGCTAGATGGACCTTTTACTTGAAATTTCATAAATCTCCCATACTGTTACTTGTACAATTTTACATGCTTTAACTTATGTGTGTATGTATTTGTCAAAACTAGTGACTCACATTCAATATCCTCATGAAGTTATATCAGGACATCCGCATGAAAACGGGACTATATATATATTTATGGCAGTCGGTAATTAATGGTCTAACGATGTTTTCTAAATAAGAAAATACAAAGATTATAGTCAATAACCGTGTGACCCGCCAAATTTATAATATAACTGTTATCCGAAAATTGTCGCTAGGACTTTCCGCACAATAATTAGCCAAGAGGTATTGGTGCGACCCCAATAGGGTCACGAGGGTATGGAGAGGAGATAGGCATTTGCGGCTCTGGTAATGATTTCTGGTTTGTGGTACCGGGTACCATGTCAGTCGTCCCTAGTATCCTGCCTGTCGTCTCTGGTACTTGGTCCGTGGTATCCTGCCTGTCGTCTCTGGTACCCTGTCTGTCGTCCCTAGTACCTAGTCCGTGGTACCCTGCTTGTCGTCCTTAGTACTCAGTCTGTGGTACTTGGTACTTGGTACTTGGTCCGCGGTACCCTGCCTGTCGTCCTTGATACCTGGTCTCCTTTCCGGTTTTCCTCTATAGTTTCCCAATACAAAGAGAAGTAGATGCTCCTCAATGATGCGTGTGGTCGCAAAGTCCCAAAGGATGGGACCACCCGTAAATTACTCTTTCCATGCTCTGGTTCCTCAGGTTAAGGTCGGAACCCATCTCGGTTCTTCTAGCTGGTCCAATGGCGTTTTAAGGCTACGTTAGAGCAGGCTCCCCTAGTCCCGATATCGGATCCTCAATAAAGGTACCGGGCTCCCTCGGGGGAGGTGGTAGAGCGTGGTTGGTCCTCTAGTGAGTCTAGCGGGGCTCATTTGGTTTTGGGCATGGATTTGGCCTTGCCCCGCTATTTCTAGTGGTAGACCCTTTATATGGCTGCTCGTTCCTATAGAAAAGGTACAGGGGAGCTCCTCGACTCCCCGGTACCTCGACTCCTTTGTAGCGGGTCCAGAGGGTCTTTCCCCCTTTTTATATGTGACTTGACATACAAATAGGTGGATAAGAGAGCTAGGACCAATAGGGTCGGAACCTAGCTCCCATACATGCATAATAAATGAGATAGATGGGAGAATGACAATTTCTTTGTTAGAATCGGACTGGCCTAGGGGGAAAAAACATCATATATGATCATATGCTGAAAAACCCCTATGTAGTATCCAGTGAATAGGGAGGCCATTCTTCATATATATTAACAAGGAGTGCTCCGGAGAGCTTACACAAGTAGCAAAGTAGTACAATATAGATGCTTCAGAGAGCTTACAATAGTAGACAAGTAGAATAAACCAATGTAGTAGATTATTTAGGAGACAAGTAGCCAAGTAGAATATCCATCTTGCTAAAGAAAGGAGCATGGGGGCTCCCCTTGGAGAGGTACCTTCCTCTAGTTGTATGATCCCTCATGGTGGTAGAGCTACTGGAGAACACACTAAAAATAGTGGAGAATGGGGATTTCGTAGAGGTGCCTAAAAGGAGATAGAGTTTGGAGAATGGATGCATAGGGGCTCCTCTTTTGGAGGAGGTATCTCCCTATGTGGTAGAGGTGCTGCAGAACCTTTTTAAATGATGTAGGAGAATCATTTTATGGAGGAGGAGAGGACCATTTCGTGGTGGAGGAGCCGACCCTTAAGAAGTACCTAGGATTTCACTTATATAGTGAGCCTAGGTGTTGATATAGAGGGCATGTGTTTGGCACATGTGGGCACATGCTTCCCATATGCAAACACACTCTTTAAGTGGTGTTGGACGTGCCACATCAGATTTAGGGCATATGTGTCAATGACGTGGTGATGACGAGGCATTTTGGTGTCACTTAGGTGCCTTTCCATTAGAGAGAGGTGTCTAGGTTGCTCTTTGACCAAATAACCCTCACATGGGCTGTCCTAGAGCAATAAATGCTGCTGGAAAGTGGTTGAAAAGTTGCTGGAAGGTCACCATCAGTGGGCCCCCTTTGTCCCCTTAATTGGTGAAAAGCTCTTATGTTGTCTTTAATCGAAATCTGGTGGGTCCTTATCACTTTGACCAATATTATCTCATGGAATAGAGCCCATAAGACATGTGGGAAGAGCTGCTCTCTTTGAAGGACCTGGTACCTCGATACCTCGGTATCCTGGTACCTCGATACCTCGGTATCCCGGTACCCCGATACCATGGTACCCTAATGTAGGTCTGATGTAGGGGGAATTTGCTGTAGAAGAGTTGTGCTAGTGTCGACGTGCTACCAAGAGTGGATCCAGTATGGGAGATCCCATAGTACAGATCCGAAGGGAATCTCGTAGAGGAGCTCGTGCGGAAAGGCCTAAATAGGGGTTCTCCTAGATAGATGCCTTGAGAATTCTCCTTTAGATAAATGACCAAATTTTGTGATTAACAATAACGAAAGTTTAAAACTTTATTATTTTATCATTAAACTCCCCTTCGACATTAGTTTCCACATTATTCTTCAAGTAAAACTCTAGTTGCTCCTCTAGTACCAATGTCTCCTCTTCGGTTTTTTTCACCAACCTCAAATTTCGTTTTTTGATTGCCTCGTTTTTTCTTCCTTTAAAAATAATCCCTAGTCAGGTCTTCAAAGATTGTAGGTTGAATAGGCACAATAGTGAGTCATTCACCTGAGTTAACTAAGCGAAGCTTGCTCTTGTTCTTATACTTGGCTATGATCCTCCTTTTCCTCTCTGCAGGACTTTCATTCTTGGAATGGAATCAGATGTGAGCTGTGAAATTCTGCGAAGTATTGAAAAGTCCTTCGCATTTAGGGCATTTTTACAACCCATTTCTTGCAAGGAAGACTATGAGTTCTCCTATCATACTTAGGGCCATCATCACAAGAGTCATTATTTCTACAAGGTGTTATCTGGTTATTAAAACCACTAAATGCTTCCATTAGGTTCTTATTAGGCTTACCCATGTTAGAGTTTTGAAGGTTTACGTTACCCAGTAGATCGAGGCCAAGGTTAGGATCGAGATCTTAATATCCATCATTGTTTTGAGATGCATACACAGTACTCATTAGTGTTTGTCAAGTGATTGGTTGGTTTTGATTATGAAAAGAGGTATGGGAGGGCTCGGTTTTTATTGATTGGTGATTTCCATGATCACTAGTGTAGTTGTTTGGAATTAGTTTTGTTTGGTTTTGAACGATATTATTTGGGGAAAGAAAACGATGCATAGTTGAGGTTGACGAAAAAAGCTGTGTAGTTATCGTAACCTCAGAAAATTCATAGCCAATGAAGCTATGAACTTGAACCCTTTTTTAAGCGATGAAAGTTCTCCTCACTCCGGTCGCTCTTTGGCTGAACTCGACTTGGCCAAAACCTAAAGTACCTAGGTGAGTACTTTGAGAAATCTGGGCACTCTGGTGGTGAAAATCAACAGTAGCAATTGAGTTAGAAAGAGCAACTTGAGAGCTAATTAAGACACTCTCATTCACTTTGTTTGGAATGAAATTTGAGCCAAGTGAAAGGATTTCACCATTATTAATGGTTTCATTGCCAAGAACTAAATTGAAACGATTTGCGAATGTGTGATTCCGATTCATAGCCATAGAGAAATTGGATGAAGAGGGCAAGGATTATAGGAGATATTTGGATTTTATTTCAATATCTAACTAGTTTGTGTGAAGGAATAAGTTCATACGACTCTTTTTATAATCAAAGGTTATCCAATTTTGGCTTAAAACGTCAAACTTGGTCCTCACAAAAGGAGGAAGCTTAAAAGGATAAAAGAAAAAAAAAATCGTTAATTGCTAAAAGAGGTTATTAAATTTGATAAGATGGGATCTACTAATTTATTTAACAAAAGGAGGAAATATAAATTTTAAAAAAAAAAAAATTGTATATCTTCTTAGGCTCTTTTAACGTTTCTTATATAATGTGATTTGTTGACATTTTTGTGATGTTGTATTTGAAAGAATAGGCTCTTCATGATTTTATAGTTTGACATATATTGAGAGAGAAAGAGGGAGAGAGATAACCTGTAAAACTTAAAAAAATCATGAAAAATTAAATAGTTTTTTATTTTTAATTTTCTTTAATTTATAACTACACTGGTACATGGCTAGCATTGATAATTAGAATTTCAACCATGACTTTCGTTCTTTATTTACTTAATTACTTCTTCGATTTTAGAATAATCCTCTTCAATTAAGCCAATTAAGTCCACCGTGTCACATGATTGAAGAACCCATTAACATTACGGTGCACAATGCTGTCTGTAGTAATCCTACTAATAATAGTTTGAATACAAATTCCAATAATTGATAACACTTGTGTCGTTTTCTTAATAGTTGATGGCCTAATAACCATATCAAAACTAAACGATACCATTGCTAGGAATATTTTCTTTATAATTATTTTTAGTTGTTAAAGTTTTCAAACTTTAAAACAACGTCGTATATCAATGGCCTATCAACCTCATTTACCTTATATATATGGCAGCCGGTAATTAATGACCTAACGACATTTTCTGAATAACAAAATACAAAATTTATAGTCAATAACGGTCTGACCCGCCAAATTTGTTTTATAACTAAACTTTAAATTTTTATTATTTTAACATTAAACTCCCCTTCGACATTAGTTTCCTCATTATTCTTCAAGTAAAACTCTAACTGCTCCTCTTTGGTCTTTTTCACTAGCCTCGAATTTCGGTTTTTCTTCCTTTAAGAATAATCCCTAGTCGGGTCTTCAATGATTATAGGTTGAATAGGCACAATAGTGAGTCCTTCACTCGAGTTAACTAAGCGAAGCCTGCTCTTGTTTTTGTACTTGGCTATGATCCTCCTTTTCTTCTCTGCAGGGCTTTCATTCTTGTAATGGAATCGGATGTGAGCTGCGAAATTTTGCGAGGTATGGAAAAGTCCTTCGCATTTAGGGCATTTGTTCAACCCATTTTTCTTGTGAGGAAGACTATGAGTTCTCCCATCAAACTCAGGGCCATCATCAGAAGAGTCATTATTTCTACAAGGTGTTGTCTGGTCATTAAAACCACTAAATGCTCCCATTGGGTTCCTACTAGGTGTAACCAAGTTAGAGTTTTGAAGGTGTACGTTACCCAATAGGTTGAGGCCAGGGTTGGGATCGAGATGTGAATATCCACCATTGTTTTGAGATGCATATACAGTACTCATTGGTGTTTGTCCATTGATTGGTTCGTTTTGAAGATGAAACGAGTTATGGGAGGGCTCGGTTTTAATTGATTGGTGATTGCCATGATCACTAGTGTAGTTGTTTGGAGCATGAAAACGATGCATAGTCGATGTTGACGAAAGAATCTGAGTAGTTCTCGTAACCTCAGAAAATTCATAGCCAATGAAGCTATGAAATTGAACCACATTTGAAGCGATTAAAGTTCTCCTCACTTCGGTCGCTCTTTGGCTGAACTCGACTTGGCCAAAACCTAAAGCACCTAGGTAAGTACTTTGAGAAATCTGGGCACTCTAATGGTGAAAATCAATAGTAGCAATTGAGTAAGAAAGAGCAACTTGAGAGCTGATTAAGACACTCTCATTCACTTGGTTTGGAGTGAAATTTGAGCCAAGTGAAAGCATTTCACCATTATAAATGGTTTCGATGCCAATAACTAAATTCAAATTGTTTGCAAAGGAGTGATTCTGATTCATAGCCATGGAGAAATTGGATAAAGAAGGCAGGGATTATAGGAGATATTTGGATGCTATTTCAATATCTAGCTTGTTTGTGTGAGGGAATAAGTTCATACGGCTCATTTTATAACCAAAGGTTATCCAATTTTAGGTTAAAACGTTAAACTTGGTCCTCTCAAAATGAGGAAGCTTAAAAGGGCAAAAGCAATAAAAAAAAATCGTTAATTGCCAAAATAGGTTATTAAATTGGATAAGAGGTACTTTATTTAACAAAAGGAGGAAATATTAATTATATAATTGTATATCTTCTAAGGCTCATTTAATGTTTATGTAATGTGATTCGTTGACATTTATTGAGATGATGTTATTTGAAAGACTAGAGGCCTGTCCTGCAGGCGTTTTTCAGCCCATTTTCATTTTTGTTTTCCAAGAATGATTTCGAATTCACGTTCGTTAACCGTTTTTCATTTTATTTTCAAAATATAAAAACAAAATGAAAAACAAAACCAGTGTTAAAAGTGGAAATTTTGAAAAAGGAGAAGAAGATGTTTTCTTTGTTTTTCAAAAAAAGTAACAAAAAAATTATTATTATTATTATTTTTTCTCTTGAACCAGTTCTTCATCAGGCCTTCATCTTCTTCTTCATCTTTTTTCTCCTCCTCCACTCGTCGCTCGCCACCGCCGATCTGGTTTTCTTTTTCTTCTTCCTCTTCCTCTTCCTCCTCCTCCGCTCGCCACCGATCTGGTCTTTTTCTTCTTCTTCCTCTTCCTCCTCTGCTCGCTGCTGCCGCCTATATGGTCTTCTTCTTCTTCATCTTCCTCCTCCTCCGCTCGCCGCCGATCTGGTCTTCTTCTTCCTCTTCCTCCTCTGCTCGCCGTCGATCACAGCTCACCGCCGCCGATCTGGTTTTCTTCTTCTTCTTCCTATTCCTCCTCCTCCGCTCGTTGCCAATCTGGTTTTCTTCTTCTTCTTCTTCTTCTTCTTCCTCTTCCTCTTCCTCTTCCTCTTCCTCCTCCACTCGCCCCGATCTGCTCTGAGTCGCCGATCTGATCTTCTTCTTCAGCTAGTCTTCCTCTCATTCTTCTTCTTCTTCTTCTTCCTCTTCCTTTTCCTCTTTAGCTATTAACTTTTGTTTAATTTATTAATTACATTAAAAAAATTGGTTAATTATTTAATCAATTTGTTTATAATTGTTATAATATTAAACAAAATGTAAAAATTGATATTTCAATTTTTGATAGTTTTCGGTTAGCCTACCAGACATGTTTTTTCCGTTTTTATTTTTAAAATACAGATGTCAATATATGCTACCAGACGTGTTTTTCGAATTTTGAAACTGAAACCAAAAACTCTATTTTCATTTTCATTTTTCTTTTCGAAAAACAACAACTGAAAAACGCTTTCAGGATGGCCCCTAGGCTTTTCATGATTTTATAGTTTGACTTAAAAGTAAATTTTTAAAACATAATATATATATTGAGAGAGAGAGAGAGAGAGAGAGAGAGAGAGAGAGAGAGAGAGAGAGAGAGAGAGAGAGAGAGAGAGAGAGAGAGAGAGAGAGATAACCCGTAAAACTTTTCTAAAAAATCATGAAAATTAAATATTTATTTTTAATTTTTAATTTTCAATAATCTATAACTGTTATAATTTTAATATTGGTCAAGTATTAAATTAGTGAAATAGTTGGCAGTTGACAGATTGCAGACCCTGTGTTTATTGAAAAAACAATACTATTCATGATTATGTGTCTTTATATATTGATATTTTTTTTTGAAAAAGACAACTTAATTATTAATGAATAGACACTTATAATTGTTGCTGTAATTTTCAAAAGACATGTCTCTCTCTTTTAATGGCTTTTTTGAAAAGATATAACTGTCCGTAAAAACTCTATAAAAGAGTGTGCAGAGAATTGTTTGAACATCATATTGTTAACAAACAAAATTCTCTCAATTGCCAGAAACCCAAATTCCATATTTCCATTTGTGAATTTTCTTTCTTACTTGAAGCAAATTCACTTGAAGGCTTGTCATATCCCGAAGGCTATTTGCAGAGAAACCTACAAGCAATTAGAGAGGGTGCAAATATTGCTTTTTGGAAAGCGTACATACTACATGTTTCAAGCCTATCTCTAGAATTCACAACAATCAAAAAGCGATATTTTTTCAATGGAAACCGAGACAATTGTATCCACAATCAAATTGATGAATCAAGACCTTGTTCGACTCGATGGTTTTGATGGCTCGAACTTCACTCGCTAGCAGGACAAACTAAAGTTTATGCTAACTACTTCGAAAATTTTCTACATCATGGACCTTGACTTACAGCCCAATTTTGATGACATGTCGTTACAGTATCGGTCAAAAGATGAACAATTAAGTTCGACATTGCTAGTGCGTGAGTCACATAGACTACCACAGCGGCAAGTGAGGGTATCGTTCCGTAGGGAGGTGGAATCCACCGACCATTACTGGTTCTAGCTATTATTATAACACGCCGAGAGAACTCGTGTGTTGCGGGTTCGGAAATGTGTAAATAATAATATAAATAAAATATAAATAACATAACATAATATTTACAAGGATATGATGGAATGGAGAGATGGCATGCAATGTGGTTGCGCTAGGGAAATGACTCAACCGTAACAATCCTCTCAATTAAGCTTTAGACTCACTTAGTCTCTCAATGTGCAAGTATATAATAGACTCATGACCTCTTAACTGATCTCTAATCTCTCTCAAGTCTTAGAAATCACATCCATACATATGTATGGATTCATTAAGTACCGTGGGACACAAATAAGAGCCATGTATGCCGGCCTAGTGATCTCTCAACTTTCTGGTCAAATACATTGGTTATTTCGTTGGGCATGGTAATGCGCAACCACGTGGGTCATACTACATTCAATAATTCATCCACGAGGCTAACCAAATACAGGATGGCAACCAAGTGAAAGCATTAAGAATACGAGATACCCATATAACACGAATGTTATATGCTCATGTCCCCTTAATTAATCTCTACCCTCTCTCAAGCGACATAGAGATTATATCCATGCATAAATGCTTGGATTCATTAAGGAATGTGAGACACACATACGAACTCTACACGCCAGCCTAGTGATCTCTCATCTTTCTGGTCAAATGTAGAGGATATCACATTGATCATATCAATGTGACACCACGCGATATATAACACACAACCTAAGTGTCATTCACAAGGTGGCTAACCGAGTAAAAGCATTAAGCAATGAAATACCCCTATAATTACACGAGCACAAGAGGAATTCAATTTGTCTTTACTCTAGATACGTATTCGGTTATCAATCTCCCTAGGA
The DNA here is from genome assembly GCA_954870605.1 of Acer campestre. Taxonomy (NCBI): domain Eukaryota; kingdom Viridiplantae; phylum Streptophyta; class Magnoliopsida; order Sapindales; family Sapindaceae; genus Acer; species Acer campestre. The sequence goes on from OX940800.1 coordinate 42,726,902, forward strand.
TGGTAAAAAATAGGAAACAAGTTTACCTAACACTAATGAGCATCAATGCAAATTGTTAAACATTAAGAACATTCAAATGAATTAAGGGTTCTCCTCTTGACTTGGGAATTTTCCCTAGATCAATTCATCACCCTTTCTGGCCCATGATGGGCAAATGTGTCTTAAAAAGACTTATTAAGTACAAGGATGTGAACCAAAGTCAATTTAGCAACTAAATGCATAAACTAGCCTTTTCAACTCTTTAGGGATAAAATCCCTAACACTCAAATCATTCAATAAATGGTATTTTGGTCATCCATTAACATACAAACAATCATGGGAAGCTAAATTACTCTACTCCTACATTAATTACTTTACTCATAATCCCATTCAAGCATACATGTCAATTTCTAACCTCTACAAACATGAATTTCACAATAAGAGATTAAACATGTATAAATCAAAGAGCAAAACAAAATCCAAACGAATTTATGAACAAAATACATATATATATATAGCACATGTGAGGGTTTACAATATTCTCCAAATTGGGGTTACACATCAAATAAACGAAAATTATAAAGAAAAGAGTACATAATAGCAAACCCTTGAAGACAAGTCCTCAAAAGATTCTCATAGCCTTCCTAGCTCGAAATTGGCTCCTAATTCCTTGCAATCTGCTCTAAGATGGATGAAAGAGTGTATTTAGCGGTTGTGGAGGTGTATTGTGGGATCCCATGGAGGAAGAATCTCCATGGGAGCTTGGGTCTCTCCTTTTATTGGGTGAAGAAGGTGAAAGAGGAAGAAGATGGAGAAGAGAAAGGTTTTGGGTGTGAGAAAGGGGAAGAGAAAGAGATGGAGTGTGGGATGTTGGGATCCTTTTTTTTTTTTTAAGAATGAGAGAAATTGAGATATTTATAGTGGGGAGATTTAGGGTACAAGAATAGGGATGAAAAGATATGAATACTCCTCTTGAAAAGCCCTAAAAAAATGCAATCTGGTGTAGGTCGTAGTACAGGTCATAGTACACTTCGACGACCTGTCTGACGAACACCTTCTGCTGAATCTTGCGGTACACATTTTTGCCTAACATGGTACGCTTTAACGTCCAACTACGAAAGTTGGCAATGTATTAGGTCTTTTTGGATTTCACGGTACGATGCGGTATAACTTTTTGCCTGACGCTGTACACTTCGACGAAATCTGGAAATTTTCAATAGAAAATTCTTTCGTTCTTTCACGTTGCGTTTTAGCCCGGAAACACCCCATTTCCACGCAATGACTTTCTAAAACAAAATGAACCTACACAAAGCTTACAAACATATTATATTCATAAAAACGCTCGAAAACGAAAGTAAACGATAGGAAATGTGGACCTCAAAAGACGTATAAATCGTTCCGTTCAACTTCCAGTGCCTACTAATAAAGATGCTAAAGAAGTAAAGGCTACTAGGAAGAAACGTGAGGAAGATGAATTAATTTATCGTGGACACATCTTGAATGCATTATCTGATAGACTCTACGATCTACACCAATACGAAATATGCCAAGGAGATATGAAATGCACTGCACTACAAATATAAGGCCGATGAGGAAGGTACCAAAAAGTTTCTAATCTTAAAATATTTCGATTTCAAATTTTTTGATGAAAAACTTCTTCTGCCTCAAATTCATGAACTGTAAATCATAGTCAACAATCAAAGGGCTGTCAAAATTGAACTTCCTGAACCATTTCAAGTTAGTGCAATTACTGCTAAATTGCCACCAAGTTGGAAAGGCTACAAGAAGAGGATTCTTCACAAGAGCGAATATTACTCTTTGGAAGAGATTCAGAAGCATCTTTGCATTGAGAAAGAATCACGTTCAAGAGATAAGACTGTTGAAGATTTCAACACTAGCAAGGCAAATGTTGTAAACAAGCCCACCAATCCTAGAGGAAACAATTAGAAAGGAAATTCTAGAAATAACCAGAAAAAAGGGAATTTTGGAAATTCTCTTGGTCCCTTGGTCCAAGGCAGTCAAGGAAAATTCAAGAATAACAAAAAAAGGGACTGCTTTGTTTGTGGCAAATCTAGGCATTATGCTTGTGATTGCAGATTCTGAAAGAAACAAAATGAAAAGGCCAAGGTTAATGCCACAAAAGAAGAAATCATCGTTGCTGTGAGCGAGATTTGTGCTGTCCAAGGAAAAGTGCAGGGCTGGTGGTACGATACTTGTGCAACAGTCCATATTTCTTATGACAAATCTCTCTTCAAGACCTTTGAAGAAGTCGGTAATGGACAAGAGATTCAAATGGAAAATGAAGGTCGCTTTAAGGTCCTTGGCAAAGGAAGCATCGAACTCTTCTTCATTTCAGGAAGAAAAATCACTATGGCTAACTTATTGTATGTTCCTGATATGAACAGGAACTTAGTCAGTGGTGATTTGTTAGGCAAACCTGGAATAAAATCTGTGTATGAATCTGGAAAATTAATCCTTACAAAGTCTGAGAATTTTATCGGAAAGGGTTATTCCTGTGATGGGATGGTTAAACTTTGTATTGTTGACAATAATATCAATAAAAATGTTTCAAATTCTGCTTATATGCTTGCTTCTAATTCTATTACTTTATGGCATAATAGACTTGCACATATAGGTATTAGTACAATTAAAAGAATCATAAAGTGTGGTTTACTATTTTGTAATGTTACCAATTTTGAAAAATGTGAAATATGCACTAAATAAAAAATGGTAAATAAACCTTTTCATAGTGTTTTTGAAAGATCTTCCCAATTACTTGATCTAGTGCACATTGATTTATGTGAATTAAATGGCATGCTAACAAGGGGTGGTAAACGATACTTTATAACCTTTATAGATGATTGTTCTAGTTATTCTTATGTTTATTTGCTAAAGCATAAAGATGAGGCTTTTAACGCTTTTTAAATTTATAAGGCTGAAGTTGAAAACCAATTAGGGAGAAAGATTAAAAATACTTAGAAGTGATATGGGTGGAAAATATTTTTCAAATGAATTTTCTGGTTTTTGTGAAGAACATGGAATAATTCATCAATGTTCAGCTCCTTTCACACCCCAACAAAATGGTTTAGTATAAAGAAAAATTAGGACTTTTTTTGAGATGATAAATGCCATGTTATTAAATGCAAAATTATCTTTTGGGGATAAGCCATTCTTGTTGCTTGTCATATACTTAACAAAATTCCTTTGAAAAAGAATATGATTTCTCCATATGAAATATGGAAAGGGAGAAAACCCAATATTGGATATTTCAAAGTGTGGGGGTGTCTTGCTTATTGCAAAAGCACATATCCTATGAGAACAAAGTTGGGATCTAAAGCTATAAAGTGTGCATCTGTTGGATATGCAACACATAGCAAAGCTTATAGATTATTAGACTTGGAGTCTAATGTGATAATTGAATCTAGAGAAGTAGAGTTTTTTGAGAACTTATTATCTTGTGACAATAAATCTCAAACTCCTACTCAAATTGGAGAATCTCAAGTGGAGATACCTCCTAAGGTTGCACAACAACCAAGTGAGCCTGGTAAAAGCCAAAGAGTTAGAAAAACAAAAGAATTGGGATAAGATGAAATAGATTCTCAACGTATTTCTTTCTACTTAGTAAAAGGAAATAGAGAAGAAGTTATAAGGAAAATTTCTATAATTCCTCAAATTGAGGATGATCCTAAAACATGCAAAGAAACCATGTCTTCAAGAGATTCTGCTTTTTGAAAAGAGGCTATAAACGATGAAATAGATTCAATTATATCAAACCATACTTGGGAAATTGTTGATTTGCCACCTAGTTCAAAACCAATTGGTTGCAAATGGGTGTTTAGATAAGGAAATATTATACTGATGGTACCCTTCAAACTTTTAAGGCTAGATTAGTAGCCAAGGGTTTTAGATGAAAAAAAGGAATTGATTATTTTGACACTTATGCACCTGTGGCAAGAATAACGTCTATTGTTTGCTTTGGCTTCAATCCATTACCTTTATATTCATCAAATGGATGTTAAAACAACATTCTTAAATGGAGATCTCAATGAAGAGGTCTACATGGAACAACCTGAGGGTTTGTTCTACATGGGAATGAATATAAAGTATGTAAACTTGTGAAGTCATTATATGGCTTGAAGCAAGCACCCAAACAATGGGATGAAAAGTTTGATTATACTATTCTCTCTTATGGTTTTAATCATAATAATGTCGATAAGTGTCTATACACTAAAACTTGTGATGACTATACCATTATTGTTTGCCTTTATATTGATGATATGTTGATATTGAGTAATGACATGAAAGGTGTAATAGAAACAAAGAGGTTTCTATCATCCACATTTAAGATGAAAGATCTTGGACAAGTTGATACTATTTTGGGTATCAAAGTAAGGAAAACTAGTGGGGGTTTTGCATTAAGTCAATCTCATTACATTAAAAAGGTACTTAACAAATTCAGTCATCTAAAAATTAAAGAGGCAAATACCTCATTCGATTCAAGTGTTAAAATTGTTAAAAATAAGGGAAGAGCAGTGGCTCAACTCGAGTACGTGAGTGCAATTGGGAGTTTAATGTATGTTGTACAATGTACAAGGGTAGATATATCATTTGCTATTAGTAAACTTATCAGATTTACTAGCAACCCTAGTATGGAACATTGGAAGGTTATTGGTAGAGTTCTTGGTTATCTTAAGAAAACCAAAGAACTGAGTCTCCAATATTCAAAGTTTCTTGCTGTACTCAAAGGATATACAAATGCTAGCCGGATATCTATTGTAGGAGATAACAAATCTACTACATGATGGGTATTTACTCTTGGAGGTGGTGCAATTACTTAGGGATCAAAGAAACAAACTTGCATCACACACTCAACTATGGAGTCTGAGTTTATTGCCTTAGTAGCAATAGGGAAAGAGGCTAAGTGGCTGAGGGATCTTCTTTTAGAAATCCTGTTTACCTCGAGGAACTTATCATCTATCTCTATACATTGTGATAGCCAAGCTACTCTAGCTCGTGAATACAGTGGAATGTATAATGGGAAGTCAAGACACATCAGTCTTAGACATGATTATGTGAGACAATTAATTCAAAGTGGAATTATTGCCATAACATATGTGAGATCAAGTGAAAACTTGGTAAAGTCAACATCTAGAGGGATGGGGTTGAAACTCCCTAACTAAAAGATCCACCAATGATGACAACCCAACTTAACACTAAAAAATGATTAGTTTTTAAGTTCAACGGGTACAAACAAGTCATTGATACGTGGATAGTTTTCAACACCAAATTGATGTAACCTCATCTAGGATGAGTAGTGCTGATTGTTATAGTTTGAGGGTTGAGCATTTAAAACTCTTAATGAAGTTTAGTCTATGTGTAACAAGTATCTTAAAATGTAACAAAGATTCTAGAAGAACTTCACCTATATGAACTTAGAGGTGGTGCCACCTCACATGAGAGTTGGAGTTTCTCTCAAGAGAGTTCATGAATAAGGGTAAGCACATGACCATAATATTGCTAAGTGAGATTTATGAGGAATATATGGATGACTAGTGTAAATGTGTGTGGTTTAATCGGTTTTGTTATAAAGGAATAACTGGCTCAAGGCATTATACTACCTGAGATTTCAACAAACAACTTGTGATACTTTCACTAAGGTAAGGTTCAAATCGAAAGATACCTTTATTTATGCATAAACACTGTATTAGTTTATAGATTACAGACCGTGTGTTTATTGAAAAAACACAACTATTCATGATTAGGTGTCTTTATATATTGATATTTTTTTTTAAAAAAAAAGACAACTCAATTATTAATAAATAGACACTTTTAATTGTTACTGTAATTTTCAAAAGACATGTCTCTCTCTTTTAATGGCTTTTTTTTTGAAAAGATACAACTGTCTGTAAAAGCTTTATAAAAAGAGTGTGCAAAGAATTGTTTGAACATCATATTGTTAACAAACAAAATTCTCTCAATTGCCAGAAACCCAAATTCCATATTTCTATCTGTGAATTTTCTTTCTTACTTGAAGCAAATTCACTTGAAGGCTTGTCATATCCCGAAGGCTATTTGCAGAGAAACCCACAAGTAATTAGAGAGGGTGCAAATATCTCTTTTTGAAAAGCGTACATACTACGTGTTTCAAGCCTATCTCTAGAATTCACAACAATAACTACATTGGTACCTAGCTAGTATTGATAATTATAATTTCAACCATGACTTTGGTTCTTTATTTACTTGCTTCGTTTTTAGAAAATTATATAGGGTTCTAAAATATTCATGTCTCTTCTAGGATAGAATGAGACACAATTTGTCAATTTATATTCAAATCATCGATCCTAGTCAATTAAGGCATATCCTCCGTATCACATGATTGAAGTACTCATTAACATTACAATGCATACAACACAAGAATGACAATTGAACATCAATGTTGTCTGTAGTGATCTTACCAATAATAGTTTGAATACAAATTTTGATAATTGATAACAACTGTTACTTTAGTGCTTCATTTACTTTCATCATTACTGAAATCAGGGGCGGAGGGTGAGAGGGGCTAACAGGGGCCATGGCCCCTCATCCCTCCTAAAATTTTTAAAAAATCATTTTAAAAACTAGTAAATTCTTCCCAAATTTTATACATGGCCATGGCCCCGTAATTTTTCTTGTTTTTTTTATAATGGCCCCTAATCTTAAGTTTCTAGCTCTACCCCCAACTGAAATGATATTGAATTCCATTAGAATCAACAATGCTAACGGTTGATAACGAATTCTTTTGTCCTATGTATATGGCAATTGGTAATTAACAGCCTAATGATCATTTCTAGAAAATACAAAGCTTATAGTCAATAACGGTCTAACCCATCATCTATAATATAACTAAAATTGAAATCTTCATTCTTGTTAGGTTTAGATTTTTGTTAGCTAGATTTCGTACTAAAATGCTTTGTGTTGTAATGATTAATTGCCTAAGTGGTTCGTGTGATGTCGAGCTTCAAAGATGGGTGTCGGCTTCTCATGCAAACGTGTCTTCAGGAGGATATGGCTTCAATGTCTATTTAGGTATTAAGATCTTTTTCCTCTTGCAAGGCATAGGTGCACACATACATTTCTTGCATATGTGTCCTTGCATCGTTGTGTAAATTCTATATTACACACACATTCACATTGTATGTTCATGCATTAATTCTTAAATCAAATTAAATTTATAGTCGAACATGTTCTAGGAATTAGCTTTAATAAATGACATACTTGAACGTGTTTGTGCATTGTGTACGTGTCTTTAGTTTGGCTGGTTATCTGATGATAGAAATAATATTTCTGATATTTTCTATATGTTATAGGTCTAATCTTGTGTGGTTATGTCCCTATGAGTTCCGAGTGATTCAGAGACTCACCTAAGTGTTTTCAGATGTTTTCAATGATTTATAGGTTCATTTATGGGTTCAATGGTATTTTTGGAAATTTGTATGTGTTTCTGATATTTTTCGAAGTGTTTGATACATTCCGAGTTTGGTTTTCGAGTCGCAAGGTTTTCCGAATTCGATTTCCGATCGGCTCGCCAAGACATGCCTCAGAGAAAGACAACCCTCGCCAAAAATGGCTTGCTGCCCCCACGTAGGACAACACATGCCTTGGCTAGGGACAACCCTCGCCAAATGAAGCAAGCTGCCCTCACGTATGGTAGCAAGCATTGGCGTAGGCCAAGCCTCACGCGTAGGCTTGGGTGAAGGTTGCCCTTCGCGCCTGGTCAAGCGCAAAGGCAACCTTGCCTTGGTGAGGGACAGCCCTTGCCAAGGACCCTTGGCGTGGGCACTCCCTCGCCAAGGCTCACCAAGCCTCGCCTATTTAACCCCTCTCACGCACCAAGCTTATATGTCCATATCTTGTAATTATACATTTGAGTAGTGTTATAGAGTTGTAAATGAATCTAGTATTACATTTAATTTTTAGTTGTAATTATATTTATATTTGTAATCACATGATTGAAGTTTTCATTAACATTACGGTGCATACAACACAAGAATGACAATTAAACATCAATGTTGTCTATAGTAATATTGCCAATAATAGTTTGAATACAAATTCTGAGAATTGATAACATTGTTTGTGGTTTTCATAATAGAACGACCCTTGTATTAGCAATTGATGGATAACAACCATTTAAAAACTAAACTTACCTTGAATTTTGTTGTCTCATTGCCTCGATTTTTCTACCTTTGAGCATAATCCACAGCTGGATCTTCATTAATGGTAGATTGAATAGGCACAACAGCGAATCCTTCACCCGAGTTAACTATGTGAAGTCTACTCTTGTTCTTGTATTTGGCTTTGATCCTCTTTTAGCTCTTTGCATTGCTTTCATTCTTGTAATGCCTTCAGATGTGAGCTACAAAATTATGAAAGGTATAGGAAAGTCATTCGCATTTAGGGTATTTGTACTCATATTTCTTGCGAGGAAGCCTGAGAGATCTCCTATCATACTCAAAGTCATCATTAGAAGAGCAGTCATTTCTACAAGGTGTTGTTTCGTTATTAAAACCGCTAGATACTCTCACTATGTTGCTACTAGGCTTACCCATGTTAAAATTGAAGGTTTATGGTACCCAGTAGGTCAAGGTCGGGGTTTAAGTTTTGCACAAGGTTTGGATCGAGATCTGAATTTTGACCATTCGCTTGAGATGCATATACAGTACTCACTAGTGTAGGAGTAAGAACGACTCCCAAGTCCCAAATCAATCTTGTGATTATATTGATCATCAAGGTCATTAATTATAGTTGATGTTGTGCTAAGGGCCGGGCGGCGCTGTTTCCGGTGATGTGAGAGAGATATGAGAGAGGAGAGAGAGTTTGGGGAGAGTTTTATACAAGGGTATTTGAGTAATTTCTCAAAATGTATTATTGACGGTTAAACTTTAGTATGTAGTTACATTCCAAAGTCTAATGTTTTGAAGGGTTATTTTATATTTTCTCCCTTAAATACAAGTGTATGTTCCAGTTTAAATATACATTTAAATTTAATTGAATGTTAAAATGTATGTTCATGTCCTAAAATTCAATTGAATTGTAAATTTTGTACATTTAAAGGTTTAAAATTTTTTTTTTTTTTTTTTTTAATGAAATGGGTCAATTCGGGTTGGGTATAGGTCACCTCACCCCAAACAGATTCAAGTATGAGACGGAAATCAAAAACCCATTCAGGGCACAAGTTCGGTAGCATGCCTATTCAACCCCGATCCAATCCGTTGCTATCACATCATTATCCTTCAAAATTCTGTACAAGTTGATAGTCCCCATGTATACTGTTAGTTTTATATATGGGTTATAAATTTGTTTTTTCGTTCATTTTCTATGTAGCACTTACTAGTTTTACATATGCTCAAATAGAAAAACCTATTATTTCATTATGGTGCAAAGATATCGCGTAAGTTTAGATGGTACCCTATCTATCACGTGAGTAAAACATGATTGAGTGTATGTTTGAAAATAAATGAATTACTTGTTAGAGAATATTATTCTTGTCAGACTTAAACCTAACTAAAATAACAAACCAAGGGTTCGTACAATTTTTCCCTTCACTTAAGTTAAGTAAGGGGACACAAGTTAATGAATTGGATCCGGAGACCATTTATGTATCATAGATCAGTAAGCAGATCTTTATTCCTTGCCCGATCTTTCTTTCTTATATTTTCTGTATCACATAAATTAGGAATTGAGTATAGGTGAATTGAGTGAAGATACGGAAAGAGCCGTATCTACTAAACAGTGTCCAATATTTATAGGGGCTCTTTTGAAATATAAATGCAGACTTCAACTAATTTAGAGCATCTACAAATATGCTCTCAAAATTTTAGCTACATTTTAACTAATTTAGAAATTTTAACTATTGACTTTTCATGAGATCAGTCAAACCATCCTTTATATTATAGCTAGACATTAATAGTTTAATTTTTTAAAATTTAAAATATAAATAAATTTACTTTGTTTTAAATTGTATTTAAAATATAAAATATGACGTGATAGAAGAAAATAATGAAGTAATAGGTAAGAGAATTTGGAGAGCATAAAATGGCTTCACACATATGGACAGTGGCTTGCTATATTTCTCAATTCTCCACAATAGATGGCCATGTTAGGGAGTGGTTGGATCATCACTGGCCATTTTGGCATATTTCTTCCAAGCTCTCTTCTTTAAAATTGCAATACTTCCAGGTTGCTGATATGCAAACACTGCCAGATTGAAATTTCAAAATCACACGAACAGCAACACATAAATAAACTGAGTATTTTTAACAGTGTCGCGGTAAAGCAATCACTGCAACAATGTTTATTAAGATGAAATCATGTTATCGCACTACTGCGTATAGAACCACAAGAAATATCACAGTTAAGGATAAAAATTATGAGCAGGCCTTGAACCATCCACTTCAATTGAGATACAGCAAGGCCAATCAGGGGAAAAACATCAACAAATATGAGTAAAAAAATGTGACTTTCAAGCTTCAGTACGGGACTTGACAATAAAATTCTGGCGACTTATGGGGTTCATCACAACAGGTGGCCCAGCAACACGGGGCCATGCTTGGAACTTCTTGTCAGTTTCTTCAAACCATTCATTGTTTGAAACAGTGCCCGGGATGGTACCTGATCACAAATCAATGAAACTGTTCAGACGCATAAACTCATATGAACAAAGGCATAAAAAGGTAAACTGTTAATGATTTACCTCCAAATATTTTCTTATCAGAAATAATATAGTCACATGCATAGGCAACGACAAATGATGCTGCCAAAGATCCGACGATGTACTTAGCTGCCATGTTGAAACTGCAATAGTCGAGCATACATGTCAAGACAATCAGATAAGAGACACAGCTCCCCAAATAAGGATAGTAGCAGTGCAATGTTCACTGGAGGGTAACATTTAAAGATCTCTTGTTTTGGAGGGCCAAATAACTCAAATAATTAAAAAAAAAAAAAAAAAAAAGATTTAACTGTAGAGGTTTATCATATTTATTTACCTACTCAATTACAATTGAATTCCTGGTGGAGGATTGCATCATTAATAGGGATAGATCAAAACAAAAGGAGTTGCTTCAAATTTCAATATAATTGAGAATATTATTTTTAGATTGCAGTTATAACTTATAACTCTATGATGGTCTGAATTACAAGTAAGGTATTATAGTGAAAATGTTTGAGGAAACCAGAATAATATTGGTTCACAGGTCCTCTTACAAGTGAACACTATCTATACAAGAGACAGAGTGATGGCATTAAAACAGGGTAGGTCAGACAATAAGTCTCTAGAGTCTAGACCTCACTCCACACAAAAAGAAAAAGTCTCTTTTTCTTTTGTTTCAAGGTTAAGATGACCACAAACAAAGTACACTAGTGGAAGCAAGGATTTGACGGAAATTTTTCGGCTCCTTGAACAAAGGTATGTGATTCCACTTCTCTGAAGAAATTTGGATTATTTGAGTTGAGAACGTTCAACTCTTGATATGATCTTAAACACCCTATGTCCCTATGCCCTATGCATATTTATGGTGGTCAGTTGTGGATAGTGGGAATTATTTTGGGACTTTCTGCTTGAACAATCCCTACAATTGGTATCAACATAGTTGACAACATGAAGCCTAATTGGTGAATACTAGTCACAAGTTGTCAGCAATAATCAAGGTAAATTAAAGTGGAATTAAGTATAGACTAGATTAAGAAAGTATTGGCATTAAAACGAAATTAATTTAAATAATATATACTAAAAAATAAGAAAGAAATAAATGAAGCTTCCTTGTTATATATTACCAATTAAAATATACAGAGAAAAATGACACTGATATTACGAGCTAAACACCACTCTGGGGCATAAGCAAAAATAAAAACAAAATAGAGATGAAGAATTTTTGAGTTAGGATATACTAATTATCGATTATAAAGCAAAATAAGAACTTTTTGAAAAGAAAAAAAAAAAACAAAATTACATAAAAGTAGTGCAGGCAGGCATGGAAGAAAACATGGTGGTAATGCAAATAGACGGCATGAATGAGTAGGGAATTTATTTTACATGGGAACAGCCAGATGTTTAAAAATGTGGTTATTCAGAAGGGGGAAAGCTCAAGTTCATAGGACAATTAGTTATACAAATGGAAAGGGTAACGAGAGCAAAAATTAATAGTCTTGGAAAATCACTCATCTGGAGATACATAATGCCAAATGATACTACTGATCAGGATGTCAATCAATGCAACAAAGCCACAAGCATGTTTTTCAGGAGGAATTACTCAACTCCAATAGCAAAACATATTTTTTTATCAAAAACAACAAGCTTTTGTTCTTTCACATATCTATTGAGATTACAAAAAAAAAATAGCTAATCTACATGCATTATAAATAATACTATATGTTTCCTACGCAAGGTATGAGTTTTAACGAAGTCAACATCTATTTTCAACACTATAACTTCATAGGAACACAAAAAACTAAATCTCATGTCATGCTTCCTAAATCTTTTAAAGACATTACTATTTCTATCTTTTTAAATAAAAAAAAGGTGATGCTGCTATCAAGCTTCTTATCTCCCAATTAAAAATTATTTATAATTTTTCGTTTTTATCTTTATTCTTTAGAAAAACCATTTCAAAATAGAGCATATAATACTTCTTTTCAATTAGCATATATTCTCTCATTTAAGTTATTTAATCTCCTATGTCAATACCACAGTCATAGTTGATTCAAACAATAAACATCAAAACACTCACCCTAGTTCTTTGTTCATTTATTCTCTCAAAACCATCATTTTCGTATTGTGTTTCTCCCAAAAATGTAAGCAACATTTCTGCTCCATAATTAAGTTTCTAAGAAAAAAACAAACAAACAAACAAACAAATGTAAAACTGCAATCAGCCTGAGATCTTTCTCTAGCATCAAACCCATTTAAAATGCCCATCTGTCTAACAAATCCACAGTGAAAGCACTAAAACAATCATATAGTTCCCGCTTTATTAAAATAAAACCCTAACAATAATTTAAAAAAAAAAAAAAAAACCCATAACCCCAAGAACTGAAAAATAAATAAATAAATAAAACCAGAACCTCACACGAGGAAATTATAGAAAATAATTCAACAAAAGGAAAAGATAAAAAAAAAAAAACAGCAATTTTATCAATTCAAATACATTAAACATTTCACTTAACAAAACCATTTACAAGATCAGACTCAAGATCCAAGTCGAAATTTACATTATCTTTCAACATTCTGTCTGCAATCACATATATCATTCTTTTTCTTTTCTTTTCTTTTCTTTTTGTTAAGAGAAACAAGTTAATTCAAATAAAACCCACATCAGATTACACAGCATGAAGAAAAAATTAATTACTAAATCAAGGTATCAACAAAAACGGACGACACCAATAACTGGCCACAAATATAAATAAAACCCTAGAAATTCAAATCAGTAAATGAAAATTGCACAATAGATATTTCTAAAGAGAGAAATCCATAGAGACATAGGAAGACGAGACGATTGATAAGCTAAAAAATGAATAAAAGGACTCACCAATGAGTTGGATCGAAAGCTTTGAAAATGTTGGGATTTGACGCAGCAAGAGAGCCCCTGTCTCTTTGGTAGATTTTCGATTTATGTGGCCGCCTATATGCTTTGGACGTGTAGGTTTGCCTGAGATGTTCTAATCAGATACAGCCACGTGGACAATGATATTGATAAATTATACGGAATTGATTTTTTATTTTATTTTTTGAGTATTACATTTGAGGGTTCAAACCAGACCAACACATTACCTATTTTTTCTTAATCTAATAACACCTAATATAATGGTCTATAGAAAAAGTTAGGGCCAAAAATTTATTAGGGTTTTATTGGGAATTAACCCATTTTCAAGGGTCAAGTTATAACATAACCCGTTTTTGAAAATTTTGTAAAAGTAATTCATTTAGGACACTATTGCCCTTATCAATTTTTAAATTATAATGTAAAATGTAATTAAAAAATATTCTAAAAGGTACAAATATAAAGTTCAAGTGTTAAACTTACATTTTCAAAGATGCTTCAATTATGTTCACACTCAGATAAACTGTAAGTGAGGCTAAGAATCTTAATATCAAATTTTTGCAAAGCTAGTGTAGAAGTGCCATAAGAATTCCACTACTTAGCTACAAAATTAAAAATCATTATTAAATATTAATATATATGATGTAATTTGTTATATAATATACTTACATATAATTATAGGAATAGAATTCATGTTTTAATAAAAACAATATATATATATATGGTGATTTCTTTTCTCTCATTCTAACGCCCATTGGACTACCAAATAGTCTTTCAGCTTTCTTATACTTGGCGAGGTCAAGATCAATTTGACATCAAGTCTCAACATCTCGGACCAATCTTTCTATGCATGTATACAATCCATTTTCCATTTCATCATTTACAATTCTAGTAGTGTAGAAGAATTCTAGGTTTAAGAACCACCCGGCTCTATATAGAGGGCAATGAAGTTGAATATTCCATCTAGCATCAATCATCTCGGATATATCTCCATATTTGCTTTTATTGCCCCCAAAAGATTTAGCAATGGCTCCTTTAGCTCTATCCATAGCCTCATAATTATAACTCATGGGAGGTTTCCTCTCACCATCCACCAATTGAAGCACTTTTAGAAAAGGACCGGTTATCTTAAGGGCAAACACTATATTGTTCCAAAACGAAGGCATTAGAATAACTTCTACAACTTTTTTTGTCGCCGCTTCTTTAGCCCATTGCTTTTGTGCCCATACATCAGAAGTAAACATCTTTCTGGGGTTGGTCTTTTGGCTATGAATTTTGGACAATGTTATAAAGGTGGTTGCAAATCTTGTTTTTATTGGTCTTAGCAATTCCCTCATGTTTGTACACTTCCTCAACATGTTTACCACACTGGTGCAACTATAGATGTAACTGTTAACTATAACGGCCCTCTCAAATGTTTGCTCCATTCCTTTAAGTTTGAAAATATCTTCTAATATTAGATCCAAACAATGTGTAGCATGGGGTCCAAAACAAGTTTTCATATTTTGCCTCCAAATATTTCCCTATCATGATAAAAAAAATATGTTAGCAAATATTTTACAATCCATAAATCAACTAATAATTTAGGTATAAAGTATAAACTACATAATACAATTTATAAATAAATACCTACCAAAACATTATTTGAAGCACTATCAGTGACAAGTTGAACCACATTGCTTATACCAATCTTTTCCACGAATTGGCTCAATAGCTGAAACATTGTCTCACCAGTCTTAGCATAAGCCGAAGCATCAACAGACTTAACAAACACATTTCCTCTCGGATTATTGACTAGGAAATTAATCAATGTCCTTTCTCTTCGATCCTTCCAACTATCTAATAAAATATAATATCCATAAGCCTTCCATTCATCTTCATGCACCTTCATTGCTCAACAGGTGAGTTCCACCTCTTTTTTCAAAAGGGGAACTCTAACTTCAAGATAAGATGACGGTTTGACACCCGAACCATATTGTCCAACCGCCTCACAAAATGGTTTGAAGCTAGGGTACTTCACATCATTGAATGGGATACCCACATCATACATCCATCTAGCAAAAGTCTTACAAACACGGTCCCTTAATTCCTCTTTAACGGCATATGTTTCACCCAACTTTGTTTGCCTTGAGGGGGTCTTGTTGTAGTACAAATCAAGTGGCCCCTTCTGTTTTTGCTTTTTAAAATTGTTTGCATTATTGCTTCAACTCTCACTCCTACCAAGTGATGACATTGGCTGTTTCTGATTAGAAATCATCGCCAAATCATCATCATCATCATCATCACCACCTACACCAATGCCAATGATATCATCACATTATTTGCTGCCAAATTTCTCTCTTCTTTATCATGTTTTTTCTTCAACATATAACTTCTGATCTCCTCCTTTACTGGTTCTAGAACTTGACGGTAATGTGTGACATTGCTAGAACTCCCAACAAAATGTTGTTTGGCAAGAAATATTCCACCTTTCGACTCTTTACCACAAAAAAAAAATGCATTTTGTGGTATTTTAGTCGTTACGACTGTTAGGACATGTAAAATAATGTCACGCGAGATCCTTCGTTTGGTTCTAGTTCGATGTTTGGTCTGCTGACATTTAGACCTATCACCTATAATCACAAATTCACAATTAACACAAAGAATAAAATTAACATTCATAGTTTCATACTTCACAGTTCACACATAAAAACAAGCGCAATAGTACATAACATTCTTTCACGGTGCAGAACATTCTTTGACTTTCACTGACATAAGTACATAACATTGATTCGCTTCATTCACTGGCATCATGCCTTATGCATAATATTTAACAAAAACTAGACATAAATTGCACTAACATAACATTCATTCAATGATTCAATAAGCATGAATTGCAATTATTTCATGACAATAGTCAGTATACTACTAGACTCAGTACAGGCACACAACACATGCATAATTGCACATCAATAATACATCATGGCATCAACAATTCCACATCATTAATGGCATAATATTAATCTTAAAAAACAATTTATTCAAAAAATTATATCTTTAAAAAAAAAAAAAAAAGCCGACAGCATAAAGCCTTAAATTTGGGGACTTAGAAGTTGAAAAGAGGTAGAAAGAAGATGTAAGACTAATTTTGATTAATTTTTTTTTTTTTAAAAAAAAGATAAAACTTGTTAACTTGAATGATGAAGATGAACTGATATAATGGTCTAAAATTCTTCAACTCTTAGTGGAGGAGCCTTCCATTGGGTCTTGGTCTCTTGGAACTTGGAAGATGAAGAGAGAAGCTTGGAGAGGAGATGAATGTCGGAGATTTCAAAGTTGAATGATGAATGTCGGTTTTTTTTTTTTTTGAAAATAAGCCCTAATACCCTTTTTGTATCAAAACCACACAAAATGACCAAAATAACCACCAGAACACAAAATCGTGCTTAATCACGTTTTTGTGCCTTAGTGTCCAACCACCAAAAGCAAACACTTGAGGCAAGCACCTGTGCCTAGCTTGTCTCTAGGTGAGATAGGGTGCGCCTTTGACATCTATGGTGACAATGTTTGTTCTCAAGTGATGTAGTTGAGATTTCTATTATTTGCCAGCTTTCTTTGTACAATTATGTTTTGAATTCGTTTATTTTTAAGTGTCATTAGAATTATGTGTCTTTGAGCATTTATTCCAAATCACAATCAAAGGTATAGAAAATGCAATTTGAAAATATGCTATTGTATGACGATGAAAAGATATAAATTACTTGTGTGGTGATGAAAATATATTATTGGTTGCTTTGGTATGGTATCTATATCTCAAATTTTGGAAAAACGAAACAAATAATATGTATCTTATAATGCAAGAGGATATTATCTCTCATTCTTTCAATTTATACCAATTATAATGTAATGTTTGGGTAGTCCATATGGTTATGTTTGTAATGGTGACCTAACTTTTTGATTGATGTTGGATTAAGAATTCCCCCTAAGTCTTAGTCAACTTTTTTATTTAGTTGTTACTTTTGTTTATAAATGTAGTCTCACTGAGATGCTTAAATATGCTAGTGTAAGCAAATAATTTGGTTGAAAGTCTCTTGGATAGGAAGTTTGATTGTTTGAATGTGATGGTGATTGCAACATTTTTGTCATAAAATTTATGGAATGGTACATGGCTTATCCATCATCTCAGTCCAAACAAATAACGTACAATATTTCAAGAAGCAACTGTGTTTAACTTTTTGGCAATCTAGATAAAGGCCCAGTTTGGCATTTCTGTGCTGTTGGGAGAATTGCTTTTGATTCTGCTGTGGGGAGAATCGGTTGAGTGTTTGGTAAATTGATTTTTAAAAGTGCTGTGGAAACCAAAAACAATTTCAATATGTTTGGTAAACTGTAAGTAAAAAGTGCTGTGTGAGTGCAAAATTACTAAGGACACAAATGACTATAGAAGATGTTTTAAAAATAAATAATTTGTTTTATTTTTGTATGACCATAAACATGTTATAAAATAAAAATATAAATTGTTTTATTTTTTTTGTGACCATATCACATTATTATTATTATTATTATTATTATTATTATTATTTTCTATTGCCACATATATTGCCAATATATCAAGAAAACTCTTTTGATTTCTTCCATAATTTATTCTAAGTAGCAAAATATGTTTCAATGAGTCATGAGATTACACAATTGAAATAGACAACAAAAGACCCCAAATAGCAAAATATGATACGAAGTTAAGAGTAAATTATAAATAAGTGCTAAGTGTGCACACTCATTAAACTTTGTGCAATTAAATTTATTAAGTTCTCCATTTCTCGTCTTCCCGGACCATCTTCTTCATGTGCATTAACCTCCATTTCTTCATTAATCTCTTCACTTGAGTAATTTTCACTTTCATCAAAATCTCTATCTCGTTGTGCATTTCTTCTAATGTAGTTATGAAGAGTCATTGTAGCAATAACAATTTTCACTTGTTTTTCATAAGAATAACTTGGCATATCACGTAGAATACTCAATTTTTTTTTTCCATACCCCAAAAGTGCGCTCAATGATGCTCCTAAGTGAAGAATGTGCATGATTAAATATTTCCTTGTGACCGGTTGGTTCTTCGCCCCTACGAAAATGTGGAAGGTGGTACCTTTCACCTTTATAAGGTCTTAAAAAACCTTTCATTTGCGGATATCCGGCATCCACCAAGTAATATTTTCCTGAAAATATAAAATATAAATGATTATGATATAATATACAATCATTATTTGCGCAATGTAGATAAAAATTACCATTTTGAGGTTTTGGAAAATTTGAGTGAGGATCACATAGAGCTGATAAGAATACTCTACTATCATGAGCACTGTCTTCCCACCCTGCACATGCAAATGTAAATTGCATGTCAAAGTTACATATAGCCATTACATTTTGGGTGGGTATTCCTTTTCTGCCAATATATGGTATTTGATCGCAAGGAGAAATCGAAGCTTGAACATGAACATCATCTATAGCTCCAATGCAATTCTACAAATTAATTTAAAATAGGTATAAAATAAAACATTTATATGGATATACTAAATTTAAGAGCATTGAAAAGTATACATACCTTAAAGTAAGGCATATATCTAAAGTCGTTCAATATTTCTTGTTGGGTGCTTCTAAATTCGGGATCCAAAGGCTTTATCATCACCTTAGCCATTTCATATAAAATATCTAGCATCACATCAAAATATCTACTCATCGTCTCACCGGGACGTTGAAAACGTTCTTGTGCATTCCTATTTCCTATACCATGTTCTAAAATATAAAGAAACATTCCTAAAATTTCAGCATTACTTATGTTTCTTGAACCCTTCAACTTATAAATACTTTCTAAATCATTTAACAACATTACGAAGACATGTTTGTCCATTCTAAACATATTATAACAACAACCTTCATTGCCCTCCAACACTTCCATCAACCAAATATAACCTGTTTGAGAGCTTGTCACGCATGGAGTTTTTAGAATATATTTTTCAAGATAAACTTGAATAAGACGTCCATATACACATATAAGTTGATCTATCTCCTTTTCATTTTTTGAATTGTCCATACTTTATTTTAATAGCCTGCAATATATATGATCTCATCAAATATCACATATAAATAGAGGTACAATGTAGGTCCAACAAGCACAAATTTAAAGATAACATAATAATGCCATAAACAAAGTCCAACAAGCACAAAAATAAAATAAAATATGCCATAGAGTTTAGCCGATTGAAAAGGTACAATGTAGGTTCAACAAGCAAAATTTTAAAAATAACAAAATAATGTCATAAACAAGTCTAACAAGACAAAAATAAAATAAAATATCTCAGAGTTTAGCTTACTGAAAAGGTACAATGTAGGTCCAACAACCACAAATTTAAAAATAACATAAAATAAAATAAAATATGTCATAGAGTTTTAGCCTACTGGAAACCACTAGAAAACCATGTTGATATTACAAAGTAAGATCACCCTACTTAATTTTTACCCTGTTTCTGATTAAGAATCAGAAATTCGAGCTTGAGATCAGGATCTGTCATAACAGAAAACATCTCCCTCTTCTCTAGAGAACAAAACAACTTTGTCGCAAACCACCACAACTTACTACCTTTTTCCACCCCTGGTAAAGTTGCTACAACTTCCATCACTTCAGCAATACTAGTTCCTTGTGAATTTCTTTGCATTGACGCTGGTATACTCCTACTCTCAACTACCTCAACAAGACAATCGATTTGTTTAAACAACTTTGCTGCACCTCCCAACTTTCCCTTCTTTCCTTTCGACCCTCCCACAACTCTATTGATTTCATTCTCATCATTTGTTCTCTTTTTCCCCTTATATTGATCATCTTGTGAAGCCTTCTCATTCTCCCTATCGACAGTAATCACATCATGCTCTGAATCATCCACCGTTTCTTCAAGAAGTATGGTAGATGATGGAATCATGACACAATTACCAACCGCTGTACTACCCTTGAACATTTTGTCATACATATCCATCATGTCGGGACTAATTCCCACGTCACGAAATTTTCGATACTCACCATTCATCTACAAAATAGGCAAATGGTTAGAAAACATGCACCTTGATGACAAAAATAAATAAATAAAGGAGAATTTTCACACCTCAATTTTACTTTGCCACCATTCTGGAGGTGCATCCACCGTTTTCTTAGTGGGGTCCCATTCGATACCAGTTTCTTTATGCAATAGTGAACTCCACAATTTCCAATCGGTTTTAAGTGAATCCCACTTGTTTTTCAATTGCCTTTTATCATAATCCTTTCCAGTTATTTCCTTAACAGCATTGATAACATTTGCACATCCTATCTTATCAAAATGAGTGCCAGGCCTATTTCCTTTTGCCACTTCCTTAACACATATTTCACAAAATATAGCTACAAGATCATTAGACCATGAAGCTTTTGATTTTCAACTTCTCTCATTTTCAATAATACTAGTTGTGCTCTTCTTTCCCATGTACCTAATGTTTATCAACTACAAGAACACATCTCAACAAGTATGAGCAAAATTCACTCACCAAAAACCTCTCTATCACTACAATAACACTCTTGAAAAAATTTAGGCTTCATCGAAATTTATAATCAGTTTCCTTAAGTGTACAATAGAATAATATATTTTTTTTTTAAGCGGGGCAGAAATGTGGTCCAGATCAGTGGATACTTTAATAATACAGCTTTTGTGGAACCCCACAACCTCAAACTAGATTGTTGTGGACTGGTGTCTTTATATTCATCAATTATGCCAATCAATTTCTAAAAGGCAAACCAATAAATTTCTAAATTAACCTCATTTGATTTAAGTAAAATGTGTTAGTAAGAATAATAATAGTTTAATCCTAATTCATTTATAAAAGAAAATTCCAACAATAAAGAACCCGATATGCAAATATATGCATATCATATATATATATATATATATATTGAACATCAATTTATAAAGAGCCATAAAGGGCATATAAACAATGCACACTCCTAGAAAAACCAATAATAAAGCACCTTATTAGCAGATATATGCATATCATGTATATATATATATTGAACATCACTAAAAAAAGAGCCACAAAGGGCAGAGAAACAACGCAAACAACAATACATCAGCAGCCCAAAGACACAGAAATAGACAAAAAACACAGCCAACATAACAGAGCAAAACAGAGCATACGTGGTTTCTAGAAAATTATAGCATAGCATGTATATATTATTACTCATAAATTTTCTTCAAACATTTTATCAATTCAATTAAATACAAACATGGTTTCCAGAAAATTATAGCATGATTTGAGGCTTAAAGATCACTTTAATTGCTTTGTAGACTGTTAGGAATTTCAGTTTTCACTTGAAACCCTAACTAGCCATTTCCTTCAAGAATAAACAGTTTCATACA
Source organism: Acer campestre (assembly GCA_954870605.1). NCBI lineage: Eukaryota > Viridiplantae > Streptophyta > Magnoliopsida > Sapindales > Sapindaceae > Acer > Acer campestre. Next base: position 42,748,863 of record OX940800.1, read on the forward strand.
AGAAAATTTCTGAGAGAAAGGATGGAGGGAGAGGAGAAATTACAAAGAGAAAGAAAATGGATTGTTACTCAACGAGAAGCAGCCATAGAAGCCTCGCGTAGGGAGAGAGACGATAGGATGGAGAAGGAGACAATAGGTTGCCAGTGGTGAGGAACATGAGAATAGGGTTTTTTTTTTTTTCGGTAAATCCCATGAAAGACCAGGGATAAAACAGGAAGTTTGTAAAAAATTCATTAATGATGAAAAAGTAGCGTGTTTTCAATATTGCTTTCCCAAGAAGCAGTTTTTTAAAAGCAACAAAAACTAGCTTTCCATTTTCTAATTCTGGGGAAGCTAAAATTGGCCAAAAGCGCTTCCCTGAAATTTTACCAAACACCCTAGTCTATATCTAGAATCACTTTTTGTCCCAAAAACAGCTCTAGAAGCAATGCCAAACTAGGCCAAAGTATTATAAATATTACTTTTGATCATCAATATACAATGATGTACTGTTGATAACATTACTATAATTTGATATTTTTGTAATATAGAATTTCTGGAATTTCCCAAAAATTTCATAGCTCAGTGTTGTATTGTTATCATGAGAAAACGTGTAGTTACAATAGAATTATTGTTCATTTTCAACTTTTTTAGTTGTTATCACTACAAGAAAAACCATATTTCATAACAGTTTTTTGGTGACAGTTTTACAAAACTGTCAATAAACTTATAAAAATTGATAGTCATTTTTAACTGTCAAGAAAAGTTGATAATTTTTTTAGAACTGTCATATAATAACTGTCAAATATTATTGACCGTTTCTAATAATTGTGAACAAATTTGTTTTTCAAAATTTTTATTTATCTTTAATAATTTTTTTATACTTTTACTTCCTATTTTCAAAACTAAATAAAATCCCGCTTTTTCTTAGAAGTTCCCGCTATCACAATTTCACCGTATCTAATTTTTTTTTTTTTTTTTTTAAAAAAAAAAAAATCTTCTTTGGTTGTAACCGTTTCCGCCTCCCTAACTTAAGATTTCTCGCAGCTAAATTTCTATTATCCTTTCTTTCTCCAATCATCCAAATTTGTTTATTGTGAGTGTGCTAAAATCTTTAACCTTTTTTTTGTTAGTACACTAATATCCCTAAAATTCCAAAATTTAGGGTATTTATCTCACCCTCTTGTTTCACACTAAGAGATACATTAATAATTCAATTACCCATATAAATTAGTAATCTAAGTCTTACATTTGTTCATTAAATTGCAAGATGCATATAGAGAAATATCTCCCCTGTAGTGAGAGTTGTATTCCAAATCATATTTATTACAATTGATATCACTAGTCTCCTATAGAGTATAAGCTCATAATTCGATTATATATGTTTTAAAAAATATAATTTTATTAAAAATTTCGGTAAATATTTTTTAATATGTATATGTCGTAGAAATTAGATTTTGATTAGTTGAATAAATTTAAATTTATCTAACAAGGATTTTTTTTTTTCCTAACAACTCATATAGGTTATATATAAATATTGTATAATTGTTAACAAATCAATTCTTGTAATCAAGTTGTAAAGACTTACAACTTTAGACTAGAGGTTTTAAGTTCAATTCATAATAATGACAATTGTCATTATTATCATAAGTGGGCCGGGGGTGGTTTATAAATATAAAAAATGTTAATGATATATTGACAGTTTTTTAATTAAATATTATCAAGATATTTAACACCTTAAAAAAGGTGTGTTGTTTACAAATCTGTAATTCCAAACAGCATTGCAAACTATGCGTATCATGTATGGAGACCACTTGCTTTCATGAGATCTGATTGTGTCAATGTTTAGAATGCTTACATGCTTCTTATTCCATCCCGGGTGGGGGTGTAAAGCATACTCCTTATATGTCTTAGGTAAGGAGTTATACAACTTCACAAAACTTCCATCAAATCCGTTGATCTCTCATTCCATGACTCATATATGCCCGAACTTTATCCATGCAATCAACCTTTCAAATGCATAAGAAATTAATGATTACATTTCTAAATAAATATTCTAAATTCATAGAATAAGAATACAATAACAGTAAAAAAGAATGAGAAATTTTCCAAACAATGTTACGAATTTTGATCCTAATTGGCATCGTTTGGATTTCCCAACGTCGTTGAGAATTCCTACTACCGCTAGAAAATCCAAATGTCGTTAGGGATGTCTAATGCAGTTAAGAATTCCTAACGTCGTTCAGATATCTCAACATGTGTCCAAACTTAGTTGAGAAAACAATGCAGTGTTGTCAACATTTTTGAAAGAAAAAAAAAACCTAAAAATTGTGTAGATTCAAAGCAACAATGGTAAATAGACCACAACAACATCAATTTCAAACAAGACCCATGCTCTATTATGTACATGTAAATTATTTTCACAAAAATAAACAACAATAATACACACATTTGATAGTATAAAGTAAAAAAGTTTAAAAATAAAAATTGACATTAAAGTTTCAATAGAAGAAACCCTTGTTGTTCATGAAGAATGGAAGCTTTCAACATGATTCAACTTAAGTTCGAGTTGCTCAATGGTGGACCTCGAACATGTTTACTTAAAATTTGAAACAAAGAGGTAGAGAATACAGTGGGAAAAAAAGGAAAAAAAGAAAAAGAAAAGAAAGGAAGAAATAGAGAGTCGGAGAGATACAGTGGAAATAAGAGGTAGAGAATAAAGAGAGAGGTAGAGAAAGTCGAGAAGTAGAAAATGAGTAAGTAAGCGTAATAGTACTTCCACACGAAAAAAGAGTTAACTTTTGCAAGAATTTCAAAAAAGGGTTATGTTGTAACTTGACCCTTGAAAATGGGTTAGTTCTCAATAAAACCCAATTTATTATGCTTCGAAAGCCCAAACCTAATATTTAATGCAGTCCAAAAGAAAAGGCAGTAAGGCCATTGCCCAAGAATAAATAAGTCTCTCATAAGAGATCTTTTGTTTTAATTTTAGTAAGGACCTTGATGAAAATCACATAGATTTTTATGATTTTTGATCTGATTTATTTTTATTTTTATTTTTATTTTTATTTTATTTTGTGTGTGTGTGGATGATAAGTTCAAATGTTCATTAAAATGTACCTATGAACAAAATTTGAAATTTTTTCAAGCACTAGAACTATTTATCCCAATTTTGTTATGAAGACATCGGAAAAATGGGCGAATTATAGGAAAATTCAAGAAAAATAGTTCTAGTGCTTGAAACATTCTCAAATTTTGTTTATAAGTAGATTTCAATGAACTTATCATCCACACAACAATTGAAATCAAAATTCATAAAAATCAATTTGATTTAATCAAAGTCTTTATCGAAATTAAAATAAGAAATCCCTTATGAGAGACTCAATATATATATCACTATATATATATGGAGAGAAAGAGAGAGAGAGAGAGAGAGAGAGAGAGAGAGAGATTTTCAAGTCAATGCGCAATGATATAACTTCATGATGATATTGAATATGAGCCACTAGTTTCATATGCTTTGACTCAAGTATGTATGCACTTGTCAAAACTTCTCCATAATGAGTGGCTCACATTCAATATCCTCATGAAGTTATAACAGTGAGCACTGACCAGATCGGGACTATATATATATATAAATGTTCAATTTAGTGCGCATTGATATAACTTCATCAGTGCGTTAGATGTTAACCATTAGATTTACATACTTTAACTCAAAGTGTATGCACTTGTCAAAACTTCTCTATAATCAGTGGTTCACATGTATTGATACTGATATAGTTATTGACGACACGTCGTTGCAATGTCGGTCAAAAGATGAACAATTAAGTTCGACCTTGCTAGTGCGCGAGTCATAGAGACTAGCACAGTGACAAATGAGGGTATCGTTCCGCAGGGAGGTGGAATTCGTCAACCATTACCGATTCTAGCTATTATTACAACACGCCGAGAGAACTTGTGTGTTACGGGTTCGGAAATGTGTAAATAATAACACAAATAAAATATAAATTACATAACATAATATTTACAAGGATAGGATGGAATGGAGAGATGGCATGCAATGCGGTTGCACTAGGGAAATGACTCAACCGTAACAATCCTCATAATTAAGCTCTATACTCACTTAGTCCCTCAATATGCAAGTATCTAATAGACTCATGTCCCCTTAACTGATCTCGAATCTCTCTCAAGTCTTAGAAATCACATCCACACAATATGTATGGATTCATTAAGTACTGTGGGACACAAATAAGAGCCATGTATACTGGCCTAGTGATCTCTCAACTTTCCGGTCAAATACATTAGTTATTTCGTAGGGCATGTAATGCACAACCGCATGGGCCATACTACAACCAATAATTCATCCACGAGGCTAACCAAATACGGAATGGCAACCAAGTGAAAGCATTAAGAATATGAGATACCCATATAACACGAATGTTATATGCTCGTGTCCCCTTAATTAATCTCTACCCTCACTCGAGTGACATAGAGATTACATCCATACATAAATGTTTGGATTCATTAAGGATCATGGGACACACACACGAGCTCTACACACCAACTTTGTGATCTCTCATCTTTCTGGTCAAATGTAAAGGATATCATGTTGAGCATGTTAATGCAACACCACGCGATATATAACACACAACATATTGTAAGGACCTCTATTTTGTGATTGGCTTATTTCATGACATACCACATTGGGGATGATTGTGTAATGGGTAGCTTAAGTCATCTTGATGATTATCAAGGCAAGCTTCCAAGCATCCCGGTGACTTCAAGATCAAGAGCTTCAAAAGGTATATCACTTGACCTTAATTCTTGAAGAGATTAGGTGCACACACACACTTGCATGCATCTTTATCTATCATGCATATGTGTTTCATTGATTTGTGCATCTATGTCTTTTAGCACACACTCACTTTCATTGCATTTATATGATTGCATTTGTGGTTCTCGTAATTGTGTGCTTATATGCTTTATCATCACACTTATGCATTTTCATATATTGCATATCTTTTGTGTGTCACATGCTTGGTGATTTTTCATGATGTTATCATTTACCATGCATGTTATTTATTCACAACCACACTTGCACTTCATGTTAGTCTTAAGTGTGGTGTAATTCGTTTCCTTTTGTGTGATTAGAAACGTCCGCGCTTGCACGATGGTGTGCATGTCTTAGCGCGACGGTTGACCACTTGAGAAGGTCTCATTCTTCTCTTGGATAAGTGTTAGATTTGGTTTGGTTGATTGGAGTGAAATGTCTAGGTTCAAAATATTGGATTTCAATGATTTAAATGTTTTTCAAAACTGACCTTTGTATGGTCTTGTGATCATAACTTTTTACACAAAGTTTCAAATTGAGTTTTGTAAAATTCTAGACAAACTAGACACTCATACCTTTCCAACGATATATTATTCATAATATTTCATGACCATTTGGATTGGTTTTGAAATCTCCAAAGTGACCACCAAAACAGGGCAACTCTGTTGTTGTCCGTTTCTGACCTTTGGTCACTCCATTGACCATACCTTTTTATACAGACATTAAAATGTCATTCCATAAATTGGAGTAGAAAGTAGACTTCCATACCTTTCCAATGATATATTATATGAAAGGTTTCGATGTCGTTTGGTCATGTTTCGGAGCGCTCGAATCTTGAGCTGGTGAGCTGCCGCGCCTATGCACTGGTGTGGCGCTACTCGACCAGCGCTTTTGGTCCAGAGAAGTGGCGTTGGTGTGGTGCTGGTGTGACGAGCAGCGCAATGCTCCGCCCCTGTTTCGTAATTTGGCCTTATCTCACTCATTTGGAGTCCGATTTGACTCATTTTTGAAGTAAAATTCTTGTAATTGATAGGGCTATCATCTCTACACTATAAATACATATCTTTCTCATCATTTTGAGAGTGAGCCACGAAATCAAACCTTAGAGAGAGAGGCTCCATTGTTCTTGAGAGAGAAAGCTTCAGGAACTCATCTTTACTCAACCAAACACCTTCTCATGAGCATCTAGCATCATCCTAGCATCATCCAAGTATGGGTCTTGTTGTTTTCTTTGACTAGGTAATCTCTACATGTTCTAGAACTTCTTGTTTCATCTTTCTAACATGTTTGCCTAGATTTAGCATTTATGTTGTGATTAAATGCTTGACTCATTAATTAATGTTGTTTATAACATGCTTGAGTCTTAGTTTATTGGTTGAGATGTGTTGTTTGTTGATAGCTAGCATTTAGGACCATTTTTCCCTCTAGCTAAGTCTATTTGATTTTCATTTAGACATTGATGTGTAGGACTCATTGATTGCATTTGTTAATTGCATTTAGTGTCCTTGCCATGTTATTTAACAACTTGTGTTGAGTGGCCTTTTGATTGACAATTCCTTGATTGCATTTTTTGATTGCATTTATTGTCCTTGCCTTATTTAATGACAACTTATGTTGATTGGCTTTTGTTTGATGACTAGATTTTAGGTTTTCATATCTATATCTAGTTAGGTCTTCATGAGCATTCATTTAGACATATTGATATCTATGATTGATTTTATTACTATTATTCAATCTCTAGATAAGCATTTAGTGTAGCCTAGCATTATTTGCATTTTGGATATTGTCATATATTCACATAGGTTATTGATCTCTTCATTGAGAATTAAGTCTTGTGACTACCGGTGTGTAGTGCTCAAGCAACTTTGGTCCAGGTTCACTATTAAAGGCCTATGGATAGTAGTGGTGGGTTAGTGACCGTGTAGGGTTTGACGTGGTCAACCTAGGTTGTAAACATCATTACAAGTAGTGGATTCGAGGATCGTGTGTGGCGCACATATCAGCCCGTGGTTTTTCCTTGTTGAAGGTTTCCACGTAAAAATCAAGTGTTCTTTAAATTCCGCACTTTTACTTGATTTTTATTGTTTGTTGAAATAGGTTAATTGTGATTAATTTTGACTAAACGAAAAATTGGTAATAATCGATTAACAACCCATTCACCCCCCCTAGGTTGTTTTAGACACACATAATATATATTTTCATATATATATATATCTATCCATCCTCATCTTCATCTCCTCCATCTCCTCCATTTGGAAGAGATCAATATTTCCCTCCTTGTTTTTTAGATTTCATCATGTTTTTTATTTGTTATTTTAAATTAATTTTGCCAATAGGGGTGTAGCTCAGCAGGTCGATTGACGAGCTTAGGGCTTGGGCATATGACTCCCAGGTCAACGACTTAAATCCTACCAATGGTGAAAGCTTTTTACCCTTATGTCATTTTGGAATATTGTTGTAGCTTTTAAAATAATTAATGTTAGACTAACAACCATGTTATTCGCAACACTTGTTAAACACAAGTAATTAATGTTAGACTAACAACCGTGTTATTCGCAACACTTGTTAAACACAAAGTGGTATGTTTGATAAATTGTAATGTTAATAGCTGTGAATTTAGGACAACACTTGGGTACTGACCAGTCAGTACCCAAGGTGCTGACCATCCATTAGTTGATAGCCACATAATCCAAAAGCAAGGAGAAAATTGAAAAAAGTGAAAGAGTTTTGCCACGTGACAATACCCCATTGGGTGGTTATGGGTGGTCAGTATGCTTTGGGAACTGACCAATCAGTACCCAAGCATTTTCCGTGAATTTATAATGATTAAAAATGATATGATTTTTTTTTTCAAAGGAATTGTAATTCCATTGTTAAATAAACAAAAATAAAATATCTATTATATATATATATATATATATAAAAATTCACCTTAATCCATGTATTAGCCGGTAAGTGCCAAGTATTAGATCTTCTACTAGTTGTAAGGTTCTTTGTAGTTATAGATATACTTCTATTTTATGTATTCTTGGAGGATATAAAATATAATTCTACTAATTACTATGATAGAAGGCATTCCTCCGTCCTGCTCCCCCGGTTTTAAGTGGGAATGGTTTCTGTAAAAATTAATGTCTGTGGCCAAGAACGGGGAAGGTCACCCCGTCCCAAACCCGCCATGTTGTCATCCCTAATTTTTGTCCTCGTATTGTGGTGAACACTTGCAAAGAAACTCAAAATTATTAAGTTGGAAAGGCATGCATGCACCACCGCACTGATTTTCACTAAAACTTCAAGCTACCTCTTTAGCTAAGAAGTTTTACATTTTATATTATTATGACAGAAAAAAAAAAAAAAAAGAGTTCCCTTGTAGAATAAAACTCTTCTCATAGCTTGTCCTCCCTGTTGGAATGTAAAGGGCAATGCAAAGGGAAAACTGCTTTGCTATTCTGTCTACCTAACGACGAGAGGTTACCGATATCTCCTAAGGGTGATCGTTTTGGAGCCACAAGGCTGCGGCTGCTGCTGCTGCTGCATGTGTGTGTTTTTCTTCTTCCTTCGCGTAAGACCTCTTTCTGCTTGGTGCCACTGTCATTAGTGTGGCAATGATTCTCCTTCAATCGACAGATTAGTACCCGTTTCTCCATTTCATTCTGGGGTTCCCAGGCAAGTGGTGATGAAATTTTGGCCCTTGATGCTCCAGTATATTGTTCCTTCCTCAACCATTCAATCTCATTTTGAAGCACGGTCACTTGTGCCCGTAGTTCATTTACCTTGGTTTCAGAAGAGACTGTTTTTTGTCTCCATTCTTGCACCTATTTAAAAACAACATAACATCTAAATTGATTAACAAACAATTTCTCAGAAAAAATTAATAGTGTGAACAAGTTTTGACCACTATGAAAATTAAAAGAAATTGTCTAACACTAAAAATCGGTATTGAATTTGAAAGGTTGGTTGGGTAGTCTAATACTTCATGATTAGAGCGAAAGGCAGTTTCATGATCCGATAGAACTTAAATTCAATTCAACTTAGCAAATGAGCAATGACTACGGGAGACAAACATACACGCAGATGAATATTAATTGGTTTAAGATCTTACAGAAGAGCACAAGGATTGAATCTGGTAATCTGAATCAAGTGCACGATCTTCCCAAAAGTCTCGAGAAGCTTGCAATTCTTCCATCTCATCTCTCACCTGCCCCAGCATTTCTTGCATTTGGGACCACTGTTCTGTCTCAGCCCGAACTTGCTCTACAATCCTCTTCACTATAGCCTTGCAATGCCCTGAACATAATTTTTCTTCTCGAGACATCGCCTCCTGCCAATGAAATTTCTGTCAATTTCTACAATATTTCCTCCCTAAAATTTTTTAACATCTGCTAATAGTTGTCCTTGACCTACTTTATGTAATAATTGCAACCTCTCTACTGATTGTTTTCTTAAACGACATCAACAAATTCAAATAATCAACTATACTTAAGAAGTAGATAAACATGAACTTTGACTAGATTCAACTAAATTAAGTTTGTGAACCAAAATGAAACTTGTCAGGCTGTGTACAGTCATTAAGTTAATCAACAGTGACAAACCGGTGAATATACCTTATATAATTGTCGTATTGACAGTGAAGATACATCAGGGAATTCAATTGGCTTGGAAGTGGAGGCAGAACTGGCAGCAGAAGTGTTGGTAGAGAGCATTGATCCATATTCCTCTTCCATTCTCTCAAACAACATTCCCTTCGATAAACCTTCCATTTTCCTTCTCAGAATCTCCACCTGCACATATTTCTCAAATCATCATTATCCCATCTAAGAGTGTGAGAGAATACTGAGAACGATTTAACTAAGTGAAGAGAAATAATCCTATAACACTAGAGTTCAGTTCCCTCTTTTTGGTCCTTGAGTCATTTCTCTTTTCATATCCTATCTCTAGCTTGATTTCTTCAACATTAATATACAATTTGAAAATTAAAAAATTAGAATCAAAGCAGATAAGCAGTATCACAGTTACAAGATATCAGTAAGAAAAATGGATAGATTTATCCTCACATGGCAGTTTTCATTTGAAACAACACTCTCATGGACTCTGCAACTTGATTGGATCGACAAGCTTGCTTCTGCCATCTCTCTAATCTCTTTGACACAAATCTCATCCGACATTCCGCCAACCTTCACTAGCCGTTGTCGAAGAAGTGTGGCTTGTTTATCAAAATTACTAGAGCTTTTAACCTCTGAAGTCTTAACTCCTGATCTCCTTTGCAACTTCTCTAATTTCTCTGCCAAATTTTTGATCTCTTGTTCCAATACCGTGCTCACATTCTCTCCTTCACAAATCTTATTCCTCCCCTATAAACAAGTTGTCACTTCAATGTCAAATTTTGATAAGAAATTATACCACTCAGTATCTAAAATGGCAAATTAGAAATAGATATTATTGATTGGCAATAAATAGACATGATGAAGCTAAAAATTCCCATCAGGGTAAATTCAAGAACTTTACTTTCTTTTTCTTCCCCACTTTTTTTCTCAGCAACCGAACAGACCCTTAAAGAGAAATGAAAAAAGGACTTACAGAAACCAGAGTTTGAATAGCAGATCTCAGGATTCTCTCAACCTGAACCCTCCTCCTCTCCATCTTCTTAACAGCAACCTCTCTCTCAATCCTCAAAAGATTACACTCAGCTCTCAACATCTCAGCCTGAAACCTCCATTTCTCTTCCTCCATCACCACCGCCGCAGCAGCCCCACTCTCTCTCTCCTCCTCCTCCTCCACCACCACCACCACTCTTCCTCTCCTCTCCTCACAGTCGTCCCCTGTATTCAACAGCACAACAGGAACAACCCCTCTTGAGAACTCTCTCTCCTGATCAAACAAAGCCTCAAGCTTTCCCTTTCTCTCTCTAACTAATTTGCCAGGAAACGTTGTCTTTGGTGGCTTCTTCCGAGGCCTCCGGGGCAACTGAAGTATTCTTGGCGTTGGTGGCGCTTGTGGGTATTGCCATTTTGGCCTCCTTGTTGTTGTTGCTGTCATTGCTGACATTTTTTTTCTCTACTATGTACCACCAAGTTTGAGTCTTTCTTCTAACTTCAACAATCAAGTTTCTTCCTTTTTTGTTCTCTTTGGATTTGGAAACAACAAAAAATGAAGTAGACGTCTGGTCTACTTCTATAGGTGGGTTTTTGGTTTTAGGTAGAGAGAAAGTGATAGTTTAGACTTCAAATTGTACTTTTTAAGAGGTCTGATTGAAAACCACTGAGGGTTTTTTGTAGATATCAGAAAATCAACCAACTACAGTTGTTGGTTTGAAATTGCAAAGAAAGTACTTTTATAAAAAACACAAAAACATTTTATTTATTTTTTTAATTTGGGAAAGAGAGATTTCATTGGTTGGAGAATAAAGGATTACAAGACAAGAAAGACTCAGAGAGAGAGAGTGATAGGCGTGCAACCTCGTTAAGAGTAAGGAACAGAGATTTTCAAATGAAAGCTGTTTGTGTTGTGTCTTCTGGTACTGCAAAAATTTATTTCCTTGGACATTGTTTTATTTTTATTTTTATTTTATAGAAAACTGAGAAGAATATGTTATTGTTTAATTGAATTGTTGTGGTTAGTTTCATAAAGTGGGAAAACAATGAAACAGTTGATGATATAATGAACATCATAGAAAGATTGCAAGAAACTCTGCAACTGTGACTGTGGTAGTCTGTGTTTCATTTAAAGCTTTTTTTATCACCTTTGGAAAATGCAAATTGCAACTAAAAATATAGACTCCAGCTAAGGAATTTTGAATTTCTGCAATAATTCACGTACATTGTACAACTATATTGAGAAATATATTTTTGAATGTCACAAAAAACAAGGAGGTTTGGTGACTGACTGACTCAGTCTCTCAGTGTCTATTTTAACGTCACACTTTGAGTTATTACACTGTTGGTGGAATATTAACAATTATTTATTTAATCAAAAAGCTCCGTGCCGTTAAGGTTGATGAATTGGTTATTAATTGCTCAATAATAATTAATATAAACAATTCAAAATAATTATATAAATATATGGGACTGATTGACAAAGTCATTCTTGTTCATGAAAAAAAAAAAAAAGTTTCTCTGTTTCTTCTTCATCTTCTTCTGGTTCTGGTTGTGTGTGTGTGTTATGAGATTCTTTTGTCTCTCGATATTGATTATTGAGGTTGGGTTTGCTTTGCATCTGTTTTTAAGATTTCCAAAGAAGCTTTTGTTTAGAAATATTAATAATTAATTAGAGACAGAGTGAAACATGCTGCATGTTTAATTGTTTATAATAATTTATAAGCAATCACTTTGTTATCAAGGTTACTTTTGCTTCACTTATTGCCAATTTGGTAATGTTACTCCAACGGTTAGTTTTAGTTGGAATGACTAGGTACCCTTAAGAAAACGTTGTTACCTTTAAAACACAGAGGGCAATAAACCCAAATGTTTGCTAATAAACGAGAGATTGAGGGGTTTAGTGTCGAAAAAAAACCAAGTACAAAGAGCATAATGTAAATCTTTGAAAAGTTTAGAGACCATCTATGCCAATTAGCCAAGAAAACAAGTACAAAGGATTTTTTTTCATAGGTGTATGTTTATAAACACCCATCTATTTGATAATAATCCTTTTTATAGCTCTTATAATAAAATATTTTGAAAATAATACATTCATAATTTGGTCATTCAACTCTAGAACTCTTTAGCACATCTATTTGATAATTTGGTCATTTGCACACCGCCTTTTGACACATATGGTAGTGCACTTATTTTTCACATTGGTAGTGAGGGATTCAAGTCTCATTACACATATTTTAAAAGCATGTATAAGGAGTTTTCTTCCGATTTATGGAAGTGGATATCTGAGTCGCACATGTATTGTCTGGTATTGATATGTTCCGACAATCTGATTATAATAGTTGTAATACTTTAAAAAAAAAAAAAAAAAAAAAAATTCTCTAAAACTTTATCGTCGTTCGTTTTTATAGTTTACATATTACACTCTAAAATTAATAACCTAAAATTTGTCCAAATTCATGCGTTGCTCAAATGATATGTCAATCTGATTTGTAATTACATTATCTCAAAATCAATATGATACAAATCATTTGGTAAAAATTTCGAAATTCGAACAATAAATTATTATTCTTACATTTTAAACCTGTGGAGAAAAATGAAGAGAACTATAGAAATATAATCTCGAAATCTGAGTCAATTTATATTAGAAGTCCAATTACATCATTTTGCCTTATTGGACCGTTCATCATTAATATAATTAGGAGTAAATTACAAAGAAGACAACCAATATTGTAATTCAAATTGCCAAATTTCAAATTAGAAAAAAAAAAATGCAAACGGATTCAGTGGAGAGATTATTATTATAATCCAAAAAAAAAAAAAAAAAAAAACCTTCAATAAACAAGTAAATTACAACTTCAAGTGGTAATATTTATTTCAATAAAATTGAAATAAAATCTTTTGCTTTAACAAGTTTAATTAAGATCTTCCCTGTCTGTAAATTGTACTTAATTTTTTTATAGAATAATATATTGTAAAATTTACTTAATTAATTTCATATCATAAAAATGCAAATTGCATACCCAAGAATCAAAGTTAAAGTTTTATATAAAAATAAATAAAGAACAAATAGAAAGTAAAGAACCCGTTTGTCTTATATACTGTCAGCTTATGTCTTTGTGTTGTCTTCTCCATTCTGAATTCCTCCAAATTCAAACTGTAAAGAATCTAATTAATTAATCGATCATAATAGTAATATATGAGTTTGACCATCTATATAAGCCAAAAAGGTTGCATTTATTTATGTATTATATATATTTTGGACATGAAGAATCAATTTTGTTTCTCTAGAATTCGAATTTGTTTCCATTGCCATTGGTTCTGTGTCTGTGACATGGATTTTATCAACAATTTCAAATTTAATATTAATGTTCAGCCTTTTCTTTTCTTTTCTTTTCTTAAAGAAAGGTATTCTTAATTTACTATAGAGAAACTTACACAAGTTCAATTTTATAATGTATATTGATAACAAGATTTCGAATTTTTATTGTTTACGTGGTGTTTTTATTGTTTACATGTTGATATCATTTCGAAATAAATTTAGACAACCTAGAATTACTCTAATTTTATTGTTTTTGTCCATATTTTGGTTATGTGGATAAAAATGACCTTTAATTAATTTTATCATGTAAAATTAGAAACTTAGAGAAAAATGATAATTAAAAAGTAGATCTTGAGATATAGAGAGAAAGGTAAGTTATAAAGAGAAAATTGTTTCTTTTAGTACTTATAATTCTTAGGTTGGTGGATGAGTGTGTGGAAATTTGATATAGGCTATCAATTTTGGTCACCACTATCAAAATGGTCATTAGATGTGAAATTAGTTTCAAAATGATCATTTTTTACGAATACTGTAATGAGTGGCATTTTGGTAAATAAGATAATGACGTTAATTTATTTTAGATGTTTTTTAGAAATCGATTTTTTTATAAAAAAAAAAAACGAATAATTATATTTAGTGTGTGTATATACATATAACATATCTCAAATATATATATATATATACAGTCTTTTTACTATCAGTTCGTCTTGATATATTTTATATCAGGACGAAGAATGTGAACCATAGATTATGGATTAGTTTTGACAAGTGCATACACTTTGAATCAAAGTATGTAAACGTAATGCTCAATATTCTTCGTCCTGATATATTTTATATTAGAACGAACTGTCAATAGAAAAATTGTATATATATATATATTCTTTTTTGAGAAGATTAAGACTACAAAATATAAAAATTCTAAAAAATATATTTAAGATAAGTTGAAAATAAATATATATACACACAGGCGTATATACTATATACACACCAAATATAACTATTCGTATCAAAAAACAAATACGTGTGTGTGTATATATATATATATGTTTGAGATATGCTATATTTATTTTAAAACCGATTCCGTATCTAATAGCTATTTTGATAGTGGTGACCCAAATTGATTGTCACCGGGATAATTATCCCATTCTCTAATATCAACTTGATGCCATAACCATTCATTTAATAAAAAATAAAAAAAAAATAAAAAAAAAAACAACCCACCACAAAATTAATAAGTTTTTTTTTTTTTTTTGAAGGAACAAAATTAATAAGTTAATATATGTCAAATGCATGAAAACAATTTAAAGAGGAGCGTATGATTAAACCAATAATAATATACACCACTTGTAGTAGTAGTACTACATTATTGTATTGTTAAATGTTAACAGAGAATTTTAGTCACGTGATGTTGATAAATGATACGGTTACTGCTAGTACAAACGTGTAGGACAATTATCGGCGTGTTCCTTGCCGATTTCATCATTCTGTTATCTGTTGACTGTTGCTGCCGACGATTATTTGAAAGCACAAGTCAGAAGTCAGAACCGAAGCAAAAGTCGGTAACCCGATACAATTACAAAAACGGCGTGGATGGAGCGTGCTTCTACGCACAGGGTACAAGTAGAGAGAGTGATTATCTTCACTGCATCCACATGATTGGATTGATTATAATTGGCTATTGGATTTCTTCCTGTGACCGGAGATAAAGGAGATCTTCGTGTATAAAGCATCTAATTAAATCACATTTCTTGCAAATTCTGTGTATGAATTTTAACTTCTTCTTTTTTTCTCTTTAAAAATATTACAATAATTCAAGATTTCAAGGGAGGAGGGACAGACTCGAACCCACAACTTTAAAGTTTAGGTATGAGAGGCAAACAGGGCTGGCCCTGCCGCCTTGGACCCCAAATTTTTTTTTTTTTTTTTTTTTAAATTAAGTTAACATGTAGTATTGAATTTTGGGTATATAAGTTTGGGTATGTTATGAGTTGTTATAGTCCATAAAAAAACTGTATGTACACTCCTTTTGTAATAATACCCATTAAATTTTTTAAAATTTATAATTTGTAAATAAACTCCACTTAATACCAAAATTATTGTTTTCTAAATTATAATGTATTACGTTTTTGTAAGTACACACCACTTACACCTACTATATATTATGTTATTTAATCAATTTATTATTATTTAAAATTTTATTATTATCTTCAATTCAGTCATAGTTCTTTCTCTTCCTTCACTTTTTCTGTTTTATGTTTTCATTCCATAAAATCAGACTTTATTTTATTTTATTTTTTCTCTTTTGTCATGTCAAACAACTCTCTCAATTTTTATGTCCACAAACTCACTACAATTTGAAGTTTTCTGGTTGGAGATCCATTTTCTGTTTATAAAACTGGTGGAGATGCAAAGTTTATGATATGTCCCTGGAAGTAGAAATTTTTTTGATGAAATTGAAAAAATAACTGATATTGATAAACAAAAAAAAAAAAAAGTCTAAAGAGATATTGATTTTGAAACTAATAATAATTAATTCAAACTTTCACAACCAATTTTAGATGATTTTGATTCATTTTTCATACTTAGCAATCAATTTGTATTTTCTTAAAAGAAATTGAAAATATATTTGAAATTAATATTTAAAAGAGAATCTAGGGTTTAAGAAATAGAAAGAGTTATTAACGATATATGTTAATATCTAATCATTAATAAAACTTTTTTTTCACAAAAAATTGAAATAGGAAACTAATTAATAATTATTTGTGGGATACTTACAAACTATTTAGTCTTTTTGGTAATTTTACTCAAGGGTATTATTGAATTTTCAAAAGAATAATTTTAGATATTACAACTATTCCAACACAACACATGTGACACATAAGGAGTCAATTGGTGAGTGGATACGCATTAATAATGATTTATCTCACATATTTATATATCCACTTACCAATTGACATCTCATATGTCATATGTGTTGTGTTGGAATAGTTATGATTTTAGTTATGATATATAGCATTACTTTTTTTAAAATATAATAATTTGTGGTGTACATACAGTTTTTAAGGGATGCCATTATTATCACTCAAAAAAAGAATTGGGCCATAGAATTGTGACTTTAAGGGCCCAATTCAATTTTTTTTTTTAATTATATGTATAGAATATATTAAAAAAAAATTGTGACTCTGAAGGGCCAAATTCATTTTGAGTAACGATATTTGCACCCTCGAAAAAATGTATGTGCACCCCTTTTTGTATGTAAACCCCAATAATTTTTTTTTTAAAATATGAAATCTTGTAAGCACACCCCATACATTACCAAATATTCCTTTCTTTTAATTTTTATTAAAGTCCAAGAGTTTACATTAAATGGCTATTTTTTTTTCTTTGTTTATATAAAACAAAATAAAAAGGAAAAATGAAAAAAATGCAAATATATATATATACAGTCCCGATTTGGTCAGTGTATCCTGATATAACTTT
Source organism: Acer campestre (assembly GCA_954870605.1). NCBI lineage: Eukaryota > Viridiplantae > Streptophyta > Magnoliopsida > Sapindales > Sapindaceae > Acer > Acer campestre. Next base: position 42,766,063 of record OX940800.1, read on the forward strand.
ATCAAGATATTGAATATGAGTCACTAGTTTTGATAAGTGCATACACACTTGAGTCAAAGTATGTAAAACAAATGACTCACATTCAATATCCTCACAAAGTTATATCAGGATGCACTGACTTAAAAATTTATGTATATATATATATCAGTGGCTCTCTCATACGGGATCCCTCATTTATAGAATTCTAAGGGCCGTATTATTTGACCGTTGGATATATCTAATGGTCATAAATTAATGAAAAATCAATGAATTCAGGCAGCTAAAATTGATAAAGTTACCCACTAGAATATGGAAAGAGCAATTAATGCTCTCTTGATTCTTTATTTTATTTTCCAAAACCATTATATTTAATTTTAAGCATTTACTTATCAATATTTTTTAAATTAATTTTTTTGATAGTGGGATCTTGTTCTATCCCATTGATTTCCCTTTGCTCTTCGGATCTTCTCTGATTTCCCTCTTTTGATTTCACTTTTAAGTTGCAAAGAATTGCCTACAAGTTTTTGCATCTTGACAAAAACAGAGTACTCCTACAACTATTTTTCTATCTAAACAAATTACTTTCCTTGGAAATAATCTGTGGGATGGAAGATTGCAAAAGGATCGAAGTCAATTCGAGGCTGAGAAAGAAGGTGAAAATCCATTGTTATGCTTGTAAATTAATTAGATAGTACAGTATGTTCATATTTCATGACAGTTTTTATTTGCCTTTTTTTTTTTCCAGTGAAATGGATGACACTTCCATGATAATCGATCATGTTGGTGTAGTTGTGGACACTTCCATAGTAATCAATCATGTTGGTGCAGTTGAGGACACTTCCATGGTAATCGGTCATGTTGGTTTAGTTGAGGATGAGCCATTCAATTTTTTAATGTCAACTAACAACATTCAAGTGCCTAAAGTCATGTATGATCACAAGCCTAAAGTTGGCCAAGAATTGGCATCATTAGATGAAGTGCATGACTTTTACAATAAATATGCAAAGGAGGTCATATTCTATGTTAGAATTAGTTCGAGTAAAAAGAATAAGAATGACAAAATTACCAGAAAAGAGTATCGTTGTTTCAAAGAAGGAACATCAATCAAAGGAATACCTTGTGAAAAGAAAAGGTGTCGAGGAATATTTCGGGTGGGTTCTAATGCAAAACTAGTTGTGGTGAAGATAATATCAGGTAATTTTGTTGTGAGCCTATTTGTAGAAGAGCACAACAATTCATTGGTAACCCCTCGAAGAGTTCACTATTTAAAGTCTCATCGTAAGGTGACAAAAGCCCAAAAGTCATTAACCAACATTATTCAGCTGCAAATATTCCTATTCATCAACAAATTAGTGTTTTTGAATCTCAAGCTGGAGGCACACACGATATTGGATGTACAGAGAAAGATATCTATAACTATGAGAGAGACTTGCGAAAGGAGATGAAGAGGCATGATGCAATGATGTTTCTTGAGCATTTTGAATCAGAGCAATCATGTTGGTGCAGTTGAGGACACTTCCATGGTAATCGGTCATGTTGGTTTAGTTAAGGATGAGCCATTCAATTTTTCAATGTCAACTAACAACATTCAAGTGCCTAAAGTCATGTATGATCACAAGCCTAAAGTTGGCCAAGAATTTGCATCATTAGATGAAGTGCATGACTTTTACAATAAATATGCAAAGGAGGTCAGATTCTGTGTCAGAATTAGTTCGAGTAAGAAGAATAATAATGACGAAATTACTAGAAAAGAGTATTGTTGTTTCAAAGAAGGAACAACAAGCAAAGGAATACCTTGTGAAAAGAAAAGGCATCGAGGAATATTTCGGGTGGGTTGTAATGCAAAACTAGCTATGGTGAAGACAATATCAGGTAATTTTGTTGTGAGCCTATTTGTAGAAGAGCAAAACCATTCATTGGTAACCCCTCGAAGAGTTCACTACTTAAAGTCTCACCGTAAGGTGACAAAAGCCCAAAAGTCATTAACCCAACATTATTCAGCTGCAAATATTCCTATTCATCAACAAATTAGTGTTTTTGAATCTCAAGCTGAAGGCACACACTATAGTGGATGTACAGAGAAAGATATCTATAACTATGAGAGAGACTTGCGAAAGGTGATGAAGGGGCATGATGCAATGATGATGCTTAACCATTTTGAATCAGAGCAAGGGAAAAATTATGCACTTACTTTTACCATTAAGATAGGAAATGAAGATAGAATTACTCATTGATTTTGGGCTGATGCAATTTCCAGGCTGGCTTATGAAATTTATGGTGATGTGGTTGTATTCGATACAACCTATAACACTAACCGGTATAGCATGTGTTTGCTCCATTGATAGGAGTTAACAATCATGGTCAAACAATAGTCTTTGCTTGTGCATTCTTAAATGACGAGACAACAGATTCTTTTATTTGGCTTTTTGAGCAATTCAAGACGGCCATGCTTGGTGGTGCCCTCAAAATGATTATTACTGATCAGGATTTGGCAATGACGAAAGCTATATCATAAGTTTTTCCTGATTCTTTTCACAGGTACTACAGTTGGCATATACTGAACAAGTTTTTTGAAAAAAATAAATGCAATTACATATCGAGATTACTATAGTGACACTCAAAAGTGCATTTGGCAATCATACACACGTGAAGTATTTGAATCCAAGTGGATTGAGATCGTTGAAAAAAGTAATTTAAATGATAATGCTTGGCTTCGGTCTATGTATGAATTGCTATCAAAATGGGTGCCGGTATATATCAATCATGTTTTCTCCACCGGAATGTCAAGTAGCCAACGCGCAAAAATTTCTCATGTCTTTTTCAAGAGGTATGTCTCTGAAAATATTTATAGCGTGTCTAAACAACGTAGAGGGGATGAATGGGTTGTTAATCCGATTAGTTACCAATTTTTCGGATGAGTTAATATTACAAAAAATAACCCAATTCATTGAAATACAATCAAAATAATTAAAGTGTGGAAAATAATAAATAACACATTGATTGATTTACGAGAGAAACCCACAACTAGGAAAAACTTACGAGCTATTCTGCTAGCCACACACAGTCCTCAAATCCACTACTTGTAATGATGTTTATAGCCTAGATTGACCTCAAACATTCTCGGTTACTAACCCACCATTACTACCATGTGGGCCTTTAATAGCGATCATAGACCAAAATGCTTGTGCATTACACCACGTAGTCACAAGACTTAACTTTCAAGGAAGAGATCAACAGTCTATGTGAATATATGATAATATTCTAAATGCAAATAATGTTAGGCTAAACTAAATACTTATCTAAAGATTAAATGATGGCAATAAACTCAATCCTAGATATCGGTATGTCTAAATGAAAGCTCACAAAGACCTAACTAGATATAGATATAAAAACCTAAAATCTAGTCATCAAACAAAAACCAATCAACATAAGTTGTCATCAAACATGACAAGGACAATAAATGCAATCAATGAGTCATTCACATCAATGTCTAAATGCAAAGCATAAAGAATTAGTTATAGGGCAAAATGGTCCTAAATGCTAGCTATCAAAGAAAACTAAACTCAACCAACATTCAAAGTCTCAAACATATTAGAAATAACATTAAGCAAGGAGACATGCATTTAATTAACAAATAATGATAAACCTATGTAAACATGTCATAAGAATGAAACAAGAGATTCTAGGATATGAAGAAATTACCTAGTCAAAGAAAACAAGAGAACCCATGCTTGTATGATGCTAGTGTTGGGATTTATGCCCTAAAACTTGTAATTTATAAATGTTATAAATTCATCAATAAAAGAAGTAGTTATTTCATTCAAATATATTAATTCATACGCTTATATTATATATGCTAACATCCAAGATTGCTAGATGTAATCTCAAACTGAGTATATGAATGTCATATACAAAGGAATTTAGTTTGAGACATGCAATCTAAAGAGTATGTAGAAAGTAAATAAAGCTGAGTAATTTATTTGTGATTAATCTACAGCTGCGGTTCATTCCGTATTATACGGTAGTCTTATCCTAGATTACTAATATAGTATTATGAGAATGGAGGCACCTTATATGATGTGATCATATAAGACTGGGCCACGATCTATATGAATCTGTCACTAAGATCCGTTAGTTGAAAAAATTCTTAAATATCGACTAATGATGGTTATATATGGGTGATCTAAATCATGAGTGTCTTACTGACTCCTTCAAGTTAGATCGTAGTTTTTGATTTACCATGGGTGAGATTGAAATAGCATTCTTGGTCAATATCTCCATATCTTGGAATCACGGTTTGACTTGTGGTTGGGAAGGTATGCACACAATAGTGGAATTCACTCCTTCTTGCGAGAAGTAGATAAGTAGTTCCCTTAAAGGTTGATTCGGAGCTTGAACAATTAAGAGCGCTCTCCTTCTTCCATAAAGAAATGAATGATATAATCATTCAAGAGAATCAATGGTACTTAAAGGAAAATATATAATTAGAGAGGTATAATGGAGTTTATGACCTAACTCTAATTATGAACTACTTGTGGAGAATCATACCATATGTAATAGCTATATCAATGAACACTGATGAATTGGTTGTGTAAAACATCTACAGTTACGAAAGTATAACCTTGGATATTTAGTAGAATAACTCTAAGGTTAATAATTGTGAAATATTAATTAAATAGTTTAATTAATTTTTTCTAAATATTATTGAAGCTCAAAACTGTGGGTCCATTAGGTCCCCTTGCTAGCCCTATACAATTGATAGTAATAAGACTCACAGAGAATTGGATGATTTGATTAATTGTGTTACGAAAGTAACTTAAATATATTTTTGGGAATTAATTAACTGATGTGATTATTTAATTGACATATTAATAATTAAGAATTATTAATTGTCATATGGAGGTTTTAGTTTCTAACCTTGATAAGAGCACTAAAATAATAAGTGATTATTTTTATTTACTCTAAATAGGTCAAAGGTTCAAGCCTTAGTAAAGTAATAATTAAAAAGGATTTGGAATCCTATTTTAATTTGGATTACTAAACCCTAGGTTCCTAGTATATAAGATATACTTGTCAGGAAAAAGAAGCTATTCGGAGCCCTAAAGAGAATCAAGAGGTGCGGCCACAAGAGAGGAAAAAGAAAAAGAATTTTTTTTCCCTCTTACTAGGGTTGGCCGAATACACAAGGGGAAGCAGGGTGTTGTCTTCCGATTCTCTCAAGCCTCCATTCAACTACTCTCGGAATCCGTGACGTGCGCACACACACAGTTGCTAGATCGCGGGACATAGCTAGGAAGACTTAGTGGTAAAGGATCGAAAAGAATGATCGAAAAGAAAATGAATGAGTGTTCTTCAAAGGTATGAAAAAAAAATCTCTTCCTCATATTCATGTATATACAAAAGGTCCTAAGAAGATGATAGAAAATTTTTGAAACCTATTGTTCTTAATTATCTTGATTAATTTCAAACTCCTTTCCACTGCGCGACTTACAACTAGGATGAAGCTAGATACTCACGGGAAAGTGTTTGGTTGAGTAAAGGTGAGTTCTTGGGAGGTCTCTCTCTCTCTCTCTCTCTCTCTCTCTCTCTCTCTCTCTAGGGTATGCTTTCTCTCTCTTAAATCAGTTTTTGAGCTCACAAAAATGAGCCAGGAAGAAGAAGATATATATATATATATTTATATAGCAGCCCTAGAAAGTGACGTCGTTTTGAAAAAAATGCCTAGAAACACGCCATTCGACGGTTTCATTCGGTGGTCAGGCCGCCGATCGCAAACCGTAAATTTGAACCCGAGAGCATCATGTATCAAATGGCGATTTCATTCGGCGGCCAAGCCACTGATCATAACCGCAGATCTATTCTAGAACCTACTGGAATCAAACGGCGGTTTCATTCGGTGGGCAAGGCCGCCGATCACAACCACCGTTTCACCAATTGTGGTGAAACCAAAGGAGAAAAAAAGAGTTTTCTCTGATGGCGATCCTTGCACTAAACCAAGCACACCAACGTGTATGCGCGGACGTTTCCGAACAAACTTCGAGAAACGAATTACAAGATACATTATCACAAAAAAAAAAAAAAAAAAAAAAAAAAAAAAAATTCAACAAAGAGGTGCAAGTGTAAAGTGTGAATAGAATGCACGCATTTAGTAATAAACACAAATGCAAGAAGACTACGGCATGCATGAGAAGTGTGTGTGCAAACTAAATAATCTCTTTAAGAGGCAAGTCAAGTTATTTCCCTTTTGCTCTTGCTCTTGAAGACACCGAGTTGCTTGGAAGCTTACCATCGAGGACCTAAGCTACCCATTACAAAATCATCCCCAAATGAGGTTTGTTATGAAATAAGCCAATCAAATTGAGAAACTTACAGTCTCTAAAAAAATTCCTTGTTTGATTTCATAACAAGGTTTAATAGGGCACTTGCACACCAAAGACATGAAGAGTTGAGAGCTGATCATGTCGACATCAATGAGAAACCTGTATTCAAATTGCCCCTACCTATAGAGAAGCAAATGTCTAAAATTTATACCCATAAGATCTTTTATAAGTTTCAAGATGAATTGTGGAATAGCTTGTTATATGTGGTGAATTGCATGAGAGAAGATGGTAGTCATTGTCTTTTTAAGGTTGAAAAAAATCAAGAAGGTTCTCGAGTACATAAAATTTTATATCAAAAGGAGGTGAATTTGGCATTATGTAGCTGTAAAAAATTTGAAAGCGAAGGAATACCGTGTAAAAATATTTTGGCATATTTAAATTGATGTAGAACAAGTTTCAGATTCCTACATGATTTTGAGGGACCATCCTAAATTCAAGGCTAAATAATTTCTACTAGTCCAGGCGTTGTAGTCGGAATGGCATGAAACTTTCACGATTATTGCGATTTGGCGTGATCTTCAATATTCACCGCTTTGCAGTGTGGCATGGCCTTTTAGGTCCCACAGTTGTCATTTTTGCTATTTTAGGAAAGTTTTGTTTTGGTCATAAGTTGAGTTTGACAAGTCAAAATTGTCCGCCGTCAATTCTGGTTTGCTTAGGGTCATTAGTAGTATTTATTTATGCAATTATCTCATTTTTGCTATTTTTGGTAATTTTTGTTAATTAGGCCCGTTTCTTGTCCAACAAGAATTAGGGTTAGGGTTTATTTGCTTTAAATATGGTTGTAAGCCGAAAGGCTCATTATCTTTCATTCCATATAAAATTCAGAGTTTCTTTTAAAGAGTTTTCTCTCTTTTTCTGGTGGATTCTAGTTTATCACAGAATATAGACTTTGGTCTTATTCTTTTTGTGTTTCATGCTGCGTCAATTAGGGGTGTACGTTTTCGGTTTGGTTTGGGCTGAAGCTCAATGTCAAACCAAACCAATATGGATCGGTTTGGCGTCTATATTTCAACCCAAACCAAACCAACGTAATTTTTCAAACTGATCCAAACCAAACCAACAAAGGTCAGGTTGATTTGGATAGGTTTATCGGTTTAATTTTGAACTCAATTTTTTTTTTTTTGGTATAATATTATAAAAAATATTTAAATAAAAAATCATAACATAAAATATTAATTATATATATACATGTATATATAGTTATATATCCTGATTAAAGATATGTTTGACAGCATCTATACTTTTGAAACCCTAATACATCAATCAATCAGAAGAATTGTATCAAAACAAATAAATAAACTATAAAAGCTTAAAGTAATCGGTAAAAGTTATAAAACCTGGACTGAATAGAAAACATAGGTGGATTTTATATTTTAGTTTTACTTTCTAAAATATGTGGTTTGGTTTGGGTCAGTGAATTATTTCACTCAACCCAAACCGAACCACTTTTAATCGGTTTGTCCAAAAGACAACCTGAACCACCAATTTTTTATATTTGTAATCGAACCAACCCAAACTTTATGGGTTGGGTCGGTTTGGTCGGTTTGGTTTAGTTTGATTTTTTTTTTGCACACTCCTAGCGTCAATATCTAAATAATATACAAATTCCATGTGTACCAGATCAATACATATTGAGGAGGTGAACCAAAACTGCAAAATGTAATATAGTCCTAAATGGTTTTGGTATGGAAAAAAATGATTTTTTCAACCAATCAATTCTTATAAGGCGGACTAGATTATTTGAACTTGCTTCAGATATAATTGATAAGGTAGTGACACGTTAAGAGGTAAGTAAGATCGTTGAAGATGATTTAGAAAGTGTGCTCCAAAAGGTTAGCCAAATGATTATAGGCACGGAAAATTCGACACAACTTAGTATTGCTAAATAACGTCAGCAAATATGTAATGAACCATTGGTTGTAAGGGCGAAGGGTTGTGGTTAAAGGATAAAAGGAGGAAAAGATAAGAACAAAGTTAATGTGAAAGCAAGGCATTGTGCTGCTTGTGGAAAAGTTGGACAATCGCATGATAAACGAAATTGTCCATGCTTAATGATCGGTAAGAATATATACTATATGTTTATTATTATTATTATTATTTGAGAAGAATTTTTTTTTATATACCATGCTAACTTTTTTTGGTTATGTTTTCTTTTATGTAGATCTTCTATTAACAATCATGAATATTCAAGATTATCTAATATGGATGCAGATAATTCTTCCTCAACCTAGAGTGGTAATGTTTACTTTTATACGTATATTTTTGTAGTTGTAAATATTTTATGAATTGAATAAAAATACATGACTTAAATTATTTTTCTCAGGTTGAAACTACAAGGAGGAGAAATATGTGAACGGCTTCTTGATGCTCTAGAAATAAATGTGATTATTCTAGTCATGTCGTCGTGATCACTTTGAATGAAAGTCATTTTTATGTTTGTTTCTTTTTGTATTTGAATTTGTAAGCCACTTTGAGCAAAAGTCATTTTTATGTTTGTTTCATTTGGTATTTGAACTTGTAAGCCATAGATGGTTGCACTTTATATATACATCGGGAATGTTTCATTTTATGAAGTTTATATATACAAAAGAGGATGTTTTTTTTTGTTCTTGGACAACATTATGTCGACAGACGACAAACAATTATATTTTCAATTCCTGACTTCTAATTAAAAGATACTAAATATAGTAGAGTTTAAGATTGATGAACAAAATACTTGTTCTTGCTCCATATAATGTTCTAGTAATGTATCTATTCTCTCATATGACTGTCATATTTAAAATTGTGTAGTGCTTCATGAACACCATTACATGAAAAAAAAAAAAAAAAAAAAAACAGATTATTGCACATGAAGGACTATGTCGACTAGTTGCACATAAAGGTGATTAAATGAGAGAAAACATAACAATGGAGTTTCACTTTCTTTTCGGGCCTCAAATTGGCTTTGATCCTTTTAAATATTATTTCCAGAAAAATAGTTTGGTTAACTTTCAAATAAAATCATATTTAACTTGCTTGTGACAAATATGAGAGAAGAATTTGTTTAGATGGAAAAATAGTTGTAGGAGCACTCTGTTTTTGTCAAGATGCAAAAAATTGCAATTTTTTGCAACTTGAAAGTGAAGTTTGGCTTCCTTAAAAAAAAAAAAAAAAAAAAGGGGGGGGGGGGGAATCAGATGCAAAATATTCCAGGGAAAGTAGTTTGTTTAGATGGAAAAATAGTTGTAGGAGTACTCTATTTTTGTCAAGATGCAAAAAAAATTGCAAACAATTCTTTGCAACTTAAAAGTGAAATTAAAAGAGGGAAAATCATAAGATGATCCGAAGAGGAAAGGGAAATCAGTGGGATATCCCACTGTCAACAAAATTAATTAAAAAAATATTGATAAGTAAATGCTTAAAATTAAATATAATGGTTATGGAAAATAAAATAAAGAATCAAGGGATCATTAATTGCTCTTTCCATATTCTAGTGGGCAGCATTCTCAATTTTAGCCGCCAAGATTCATTGATTTTTTATTAATTTATAGCCATTAGATATATCCAACAGTCAAATAATACGGTCCTTAGAATTATATAAATGAGGGATCTCTTATGAGAGAACCACTGATATATCACTTTAATTGTTAATAATTTTTTGAGTAGCTTTTATTGTTGATTATTATTTCTTTTGTTAGGAAGGAAAGAGATACGTTTATGTGTTTCCTATTTTATTATTATTATTATTATTATTATTATTATTGTGTTTCTGCATTGTGGAGGAGTCTTCCATCTTTTCTAGGTAGTCTCCTACAATTTTTTTCTTGAGAGGATAGAATGTTACTGAGTTTTCCATTTTTGATTTGAGTTTTTGTTTTTCTTTATTATTATTAATTTGATTTAGTTAGTTATTTTTTTAAAATGATTTAGTTAGTAAAAATTCAAAAAAGTAAATAGTAACAAGAAATTATTATATTTTGAATTAAAATATTAATAATTTAATTTAAGGATAATACTGAAAATTTAAAAATATATAAGTTTGAGGTGTACATACAGATTTAAAAGGGTGTAAATATCGGCCTATTTTCCCAATTTTCTTACATTTTCATCCTGGACCCCAAAAACATCAGGGCCGGCTCTAGGGGTAAATCATTAGACCAACCTTATCTTGCCTATTTAAATTTAAATTTAAATTCACTATCATATTTATTATTTGGTAATCTCTTAAAGACTATACAATGTTGACGAGATTTATTAGAATAATGTATTAAACATATCTTTTTATTCTACTTCTATTATATATATATATATATATATCGTCCTGACAATAAATATATCAAGACGAAGAATGTAGACCATAGATTATGGAGAAGTTTTGACAAGTGCATACACTTTGAGTCAAAGTATGTAAATCTAGTGGTCCACATTCTTCGTCTTGATATGGTCTTGATATGTTTATTGTCAGAACGAACTGATAATAGAAAATCTAATATACAGTCTTTCTATTATCAGTTCATCCTGACAATAAATATATCAAGACCAAAAATGAGGGCCACAGATTATGGAGAAGTTTTGACAAGTGCATACACCTTGAGTTAAAGTATGTAAATCTAGTAGTCCACATTTTTCATCCTAATATATTTATTGTCATGACGAACTGATAATAGAAAATCTATATATATATATATTGTTATAATAAAATTAAAACAACATGTAATTGAAACATAATAGAAAATGAGATGAATAATATTGAGATAAATTAAATAATTAGAATAACTAAATAAAACAAAATAGAAGAAAGTAGGAGAAGAGATGAGAGGTGGCGAGAGAATAAAATGAAGGAGAGAAGATTTACTTTTTATCAGATTTTTATTGATATGAAGTCACCCGAAAAAAAACAATTACAAATGAAATTGGTTGATATATATATATAACTAAATATTCAACACATGTCAACATGCATGTTTATAATAAAAGTGAGACTTCCATGTGTTTAAGCTTCTTCAAGAAGCCAAATACAAAGTTAAGTGGAAATCCACATGTCATAATACTCCCCCTTGGGTTTCCACCATTTGTATTTAATTTGTTAGGAAAAACCTAGTGGGATAAAAACCTTAGCAAAATATATACAATGATCTTCTGGATCAAGTGGTGGGGTTATGTTCAGAACTGCCTCATTAAAACCTTCCCGGTAAAACCCAATGGGACAAAATCCGGTAGAAGGAAAAAGAGTACAGTATACATACATTCATTCAAAAATTTTGCTCCCCCTGATTGAACGCTCCCCCTGAATGAAACTTCATTATCAATCTTGTAATTTGCAGAGTCGACGCATGCCAATCCCATATACCAATTTCTCAAAAGTTGATGTAGGTAATGTTTTGGTAAATAGATCTGTAAGGTTATCTGTAGACCGTATTTGTTTAACATCAATCTGTCGGCTCTGTTGAAGTTCATGGGTATAGAAGAATTTGGGAGAAATATGTTTGGTTCTGTCTCCTTTGATATATCCACCTCTAACTTGAGCAATACTAGCCGCATTATCTTCAAATATCGGTGTCGGCATTCCTGTAGATAATGAAAATCCACATGTATTTTGAATATGAGAAATTACTGACCTTAGCCACATGCATTTTCTGCTTGCTTCATGAAGTGCAATGATCTCAGAATGATTAGATGATGTAGAAACAATAGTTTGCTTTGTGGAGCACCAAGAGATTGCTGTGCCATTATAAGTAAAAACATATCCTGTTTGTGAACGAGCTTTATGGGGATCAGATAGATACCCGGCATCAGCATAACCAATTAAACCTGAAAAGTTGTTAGATTTTGAAAAATATAACCCTAAATCTTTTGTTCCACGAAGATAACGAAAAAGATGTTTGATCTCATTCCAATGTCTTTTAGTTGGTGCTAAACTGAATATAGCAAGCAAATTTACTGAAAATACGATATCTGGTCGAGTACATTGAGCTAGATATAATAAAGCACCAATTGCATTAAGATATAGTACTTCAGGACCAAGTATCTTTTCACCATCTTCTAGTGGTCGGAATGGATCTTTCTTAGGATCAAGGGTTCTAACAATCATAGGAGTACTTAATGGGTGATCATTATCCATATTAAATCTTTTCAGAATCTTTTCAATATAAGCTGATTGATGGATAAGTATTCCGTCTGATTTATGCTCAATCTCCAGACCAAGACAATATTTTGTCTTTCCCAGGTCTTTCATTTCAAATTCCTTTTTCAAATATTCAGCAGTTTTTAGGAGCTCTCCAGGAGTTCCAATCAAATTCATATCATCAACGTAAACTGCTATAATAGCAAATCTAGATTCGGATTTCTTTATGAAAACACATGGGCATATAGGATTATTGATATATCCCTCTTTAATCAAATATTCACTAAGGCGGTTGTACCACATGCGCCCAGATTGCTTTAATCCATGCAAGGACCTTTGTAATTTAATTGAATATAAATTGCGAGGTCTCGAGTTGTATGCTTCTGGCATTCTAAATCCTTCTGGGATTTTCATATAAATATCTGAATCGAGTGAGCCATATAGGTAGGTAGTTACTACGTCCATAAGACACATTTCAAGTCTTTTTGAGACAGCCAAACTTATCAGAAATCGAAACGTAATTGTATCCATCACTGGTGAATACGTCTCATCAAAATCAATACCAGGTCTCTACGAGAAACCCTGTGCTACGAGTCGTGCCTTATATCGCACCACCTCGTTTTTCTCATTATGTTTCCGTACAAAAACCCATTTGTATCCAACAGGTTTGACGTCTTCAGGCGTCTGGACTATTGGTCCAAATACTTTACGTTTGGTTAATGAAGCCAATTCTGCTTGAATTGCTTCTTTCCATTTAGGTCAGTCAGACTTTTGCCTACAATCATTAAGGTTATGAGGCTCATAATCATCATTTAAAATTTCAGTAACCACTGTATACGAGAAAATATCATCAATGATTATTTCTTCACGATTCCACATTTCTCCTGTATAATTTATAGAAATTTCCTCATTTCTATGTTCTTGTATCTCTTCAGAGATTCCTTCCCCTGCAGGGGTCTCTTGTGTCCTTTCAGAGACATCTAACTCTTGTGGAGTTGATTCAGAGAAAGTGGATTTATTTATCATTTCAGGAACATGATCCTGATATTTTGTTTTCTTCCTTCGAGGAACAATATCTTTCGAACCAAGTGGCCTACCACGCTTCTGGCGTACAGTAGATGATTATTTTGCTACTATTTGTTTAGATCGTTCTTCTGGAACAATCACCCGTGCTGGTACATTAACAGCTGGGATGTGTGATTTTGTTACCTTAGTAGCATCTGTAAATCCATTTAGTAACTGATTTGCTATTGTTTGAAGATGAACTATCTTGCGTACTTCATTATCACATTGAGATGTGTATGGGTCAAGATGAGTTAGACCAGGAACTTTCCAAGAAAATTCACGCTTCTCTTCAGGAGAAGTTTTTCCTTTCCCTAATGATGAGAAATTTCCCTCATCGAAATGACAATCAGTAAATCGTGCAGTAAAAATATCAACAGTTAAAGGTTCTAGATATCTAATAATTGATGGTGAATCTAAACCAATATATATTCCCAAACGCCGTTGGGGTCCCATTTTAGTTCTATTTGTAGGTGCAATTGGGACATATACTGCACAACCAAAAGTACGCAGATGGGAAATATCTGGTTGATGACCAAATACAAGTTGCACAGGAGAATATTGATAATAAGCAGTGGGACGAAGACGAATTAATGCAGCAGCATGTAAAATAGCATGTCCCCAAACAGAAATTGGTAATTCTGTTCGTAATAATAAAGTTCTAGCAATTACCTGGAGACGCTTGATAAATGATTCTGCTAATCCATTCTGAGTATGAACATGTGGAACTGGATGCTCAATATCAATCCCAATTGATTTGAAATATTCATCAAATGTTTTGGAGGTAAATTCACCAGCATTATCAAGGCGGATTGATTTGATCGGATGATCGAGAAAATGTGCCCGAAGCCTGATAATCTGTGCGAGTAATCTTGCAAAAGCAACAATGCGTGTTGATAATAAGCAAACGTGTGACCATCTGCTGGATGCGTCAACTAAGACCATAAAATAGCGGAACGGTCCACTTGGTGGATGAATAGGTCCACAAATGTCCCATTGGATCCTTTGTAGGAATGATGGGGATTCAAAGCCAACTTTAGAATGTGATGGTTTTATTACCAATTTCCCTTGTGAACATGCAGTACATAAATTTTCATGGGATAAAAGAATCTTCTGGTTCTTTAATAGATGCCCATGAGAATTTTCAATGATTCTACGCATCATTGTAGATCCCGGGTGACCAAGACGGTCATGCCAAAGCATAAATATTTTTGGATCTGGGAACTTCTGGTTCATAACTGTATAAATTTCTACACCTCTTATAAGAGTGTAATATAATCCAGATGATAAACCATGCAGCTTTTTCATAATGAGCTTCTGGCCCAAATTATGAGAAGTAATGCACAGATACTCAATATTCTCATCACTTATAGTTTCTATGTGATATCCATTACACTGTATATCTTTGAAACTAAGTAGATTTCTTCTGGATCTACTAGAATATAAAGCATCACTGATACATATTTTAGTATAATTTGGTAATAATATCATGGCTCTACCGGAGCCCTCTATCAGATCTGCTGGACCCGATATTGTATTTACATTTGCTTTGAGCAAGGTTAAATTCATAAAATATTTCTGATTCCACATAATCGTATGCGTCGTTGCACTATCAGCCAGACATATATCTCCTGAATTTTTCTTCTCAACATCACTCAGTTTATCGTTTAAAGACATATCTATTCACAAAACAAAACAAAAACAAAAAATAAATAAAATGCAAATCAAATAGAGTGACAAAAGGTATATATTACATAAGGAATATTTACATGAACATTTCACATGATAACAAAATATTACAAGTAGTACTTAATTGGTACGGATATTTCTGTCACCAGTTGAAGTGGTCACTTTATCATTTGGATCATCTAGGAAATCAGAAACATTAAACTGGATAATATCCATAAAATCTGAATCCTCCATGAATTGGTTTCAGGATTCTTTCCCTTTTCTTTTTCCTTGAGCGATGCTTGATAAAGCTCAACTAAATGTTTAGGTGTGCGGCATGTACGTGACCAATGATTATGACCGCCACACCTGAAACATATACTATCATCTTTCTTAGGCCCCTTTTGGATTTTCTTCCCTTTATCTGGTCTGGCTTTATAAACATTCCACTTCTGGGGAGTGTTTTCATTCCTTTGATTATAACCACCTGGACCAAAGTAACCATATGCTCTTTCACGACCTTGACCACGGCCACGACCACGGCTGGAACCACGACCACGGTAGGAACCGCGACTACGACCACGACCACGACCGCGAGTATTTCCTCCAATAGTGTTAGCATTCACTTCTGGGAACGCTGTAGAGCCGGTTGGCCGTGATTCATGATTTTTAATCAAGAGCTCATTATTTTTCTCTGCAACCAGGAGACATGAGATTAGCTCTGAATATTTTGAGAATCGACGTTCTCGATATTGTTGCTGTAATATCATATTTGAGGCATGAAAGGTTGTAAATGTCTTTTCCAGCATATCATTTTCTGTTATATCCTGACCACACAATTTCAGCTGTGTAGTGATTTTGAATAAAGCAGAATTGTACTCAACAACTGATTTAAAATCCTGAAAGCGTAAATGTTGCCACTGGTATCTTGCATTTGGTAATGCAACATTGGGTTAGTTATCAAATCGATCTTTAAGCTCTTGCCATAGAACTTCTGGTTCTGTGACAGTTAGATATTGGGTTTTTAAATCCTCATGTAAATGGTGACGGATAATAACCATGGTGGTAGCCTTATCTTGTTCATATGCCTCGGCCCCATTTTCAATAGTGTAATATAGGCCTTCTGATTTTAGAAGTAGTCTGACATCAATAACCCAAGACATATAATTTTCCCCAGATACATCCAGTACAGTAAATTTCAAACTTGCAAGCTTTGCCATTAATATAGCTTCTGGTTATCTGAAAATCACAATTGGAGTCAGAACTTCTGGTCTGATAAAATTCGAGAAATTTTAAGTCTTTAGATATATAAAAGAATAAATCCAATAATTTCAGATTTCGGCAATGATAAATAAATCCATGAACTTCAGGTTCTGGATGGGTGACCAAATTATTTAAACAAAAATTACAAAATAAAATGTGTAATAATAAATGCGGAAAAAGTAAATCCAGAACTGCAGGTTCTGGTAGGTTGGCATAGTCAATCTCATAAAAGCATATAAATAAATAAATGCGAGAAAATAAATTGCTTAAAAGTAAATAAAATGCAGGAAAGTAAATTGCGTAAAAATAAAATGCGAGAAAGTAAATTCAGAACTACAGGTTCTGGTATTAATAAATAAAAATCTGGAAGTTTCAGGCTTTAGTATTAATAAATTCAGAACTTCAGGTTCTAGTAATAAATCTAGGAACTTCAGGTTCCAGTAGTAATAAATTCATAACTTCAGGTTCTGAGAATAACAGCATTTGTGCTGATAACGTGTTATAATAAAATTAAAACAACATGTAATTGAAACATAATAGAAAATGAGATGAATAATATTGAGATAAATTAAATAATTAGAATAACTAAATAAAACAAAATAGAAGAAAGTAGGAGAAGAGATGAGAGGTGGAGAGAAAATAAAATGAAGGAGAGAAGGGTTACTTTTTATCAGATTTTTATTGATATGAAGTCACCCGAAAAAAAAAAATTACAAATGAAATTGATTGATATATATAGAACTAAATATTCAACACATGTCAACATGCATGTTTATAATAAAAGTGAGACTTCCATGTGTTTAAGCATCTTCAAGAAGCCAAACACAAAGTTAAGTGGAAATCCACATGTCATAATATATATATAATTATTGGGCTAAATGAATGCACTCTCCACCGATTAATTTTGAATAGCGGTATTATTCTACTTTTATTTAAGAGATTATTTGGATACGCCATTTGGGGGTTTAGGGCCTAATGGGGGAAATTAACATCCATGGTTGCATACTTGCATTTAGTTCTAGTTTCCAGTGTAATTTGTGACCGTACAACCATTGCATAAAATTTAAGATACTATTCCCGCCAAGGTGTATTAGATACTGATGAACACTTAAAATTGCATGCTTAATAAGGATTTAAAATAATTATTTTATACTAATTGTGTTATTAACTCTCCTAACTTTTGTACATTTACACTTTTGTCTTTGATTTTTGATATTGTTGTTTTGATGCAGGTTACTTAAAATGGGCATAACTTTCCACTTAAATATCGGATTGATTCCATTCTTTTTCCTGTATAAAGATAATTCAATTCTCTACAACAATGCATTGAATTTAAGGTTTGGACGTTTTGAAGGTCAAACAAAGGACGGAAGAGGATATATGCACAGTTTCAGTAAACTCTGAACATGCTTCAGTGTTTTGAGTATAACTTGAGCTATGAAATTCAAATTTTTCTGAACCACATCTTTCTGGAAAGCTGAGACACATACCCATAATTCTTCTGTACATGTCAAAAGCAAAATCAGAACAAATCCATGTGATATTTGGGTGACGATTCGGTGCATTATTATGAAAAGCAAAAGCAAAAGCAATTGTTAGGTCACTACTTTTGCTTTTGCTTTTTACAATAATGTGTCGAATCGTCACCCAAATTGCACATGGATTTGTTCTAATTTTGTTTTTGACATGTAAAGAAGAATTGGGGGTATGGATCTCGGCTTTCCAGAAATATGTGATTCAAAAAAATCTGAATTTTATAGCTCAAGTTATTCTCAAAACACTGAAGCATATTCAGAGTGTGTTGAAACTATGCATATGTTCTCTTCCATCCTCTATTTGACCTTCAAACCGTCCAAATCTTGAATTCAACGTAAAATGCATTTTTGTAGAGAACTGAATCATGTAATATGTAGGCTAAGGTTAGAGGTTCCACACTTGGTATTTAGAATAAAGGTTTATTTAACTCTTTTTATAACTCAATTGGAATCCACACACAAAGGAGGTTCCAATCGAAAAATATAACAATCTAAGCTCTCGATAAATATATATATATATATATATGAAATTATATTTCTTTCCATGTAATTAAATTACAAGGATTACCCACTCTTCGATTCAATGAGTTTTAAGTACTCAAAGTGCCAATTACTATTATGAATCAAGAATCATTTACTAGAGTTGGTTGGTATAATTAAAACCATACACTATCTAGAAGGATTCAAGCATCCATGATAGAATTGTCTACAGTAAGTCAAGATTCTCATACACAAGAGAGAAATCAAGATTAGAGTCAAGTTAATAAAGAAAAAGAAATATAAATCATATAATTGAATAACAAATGAATATAAACATAAACCACAATTTAAGAGTTTTAATAAACCCTTATTTTCATACCAAGAGCTTCACCTTTTCACCTAGCAAAAAGAAACTAGTTACTCATGGAAATAGAAATCATAATGGAAATAAAAAATAAATAAAAAAGATATAAATGAGAACTATTTTTGCATGAAGAAAGCTTAGAGAGAGAGAGAGAGAGAGAGAGAGAGAGAGAGAGAGAGAGAGAGAGAGAGAGAGAGAGAGAGAGAGAGAGATTTATACAAGTATATTCAAGGTAAACTTGTAATGAAGAACAAGATGCTTTCAATCATCTACAAGGCCCCTTTAAATAGAAATCTGGAAGGGCAAAAAGGTCACAAAAGTGGGGGAGGCAAGGCTAATCATGAAAGTGGTGACCTTACAATTGCTTTTGCTTTTGCTTTTCACAATAATGCACCGAATTGTCACCCAAATTGCACATGGATTTGTTCTGATTTTGCTTTTGACATGTGAAGAAGAATTGTAGGTATGTGTCTCAACTTTCCGGAAAGATGTGGTTCTCAAAACTCTGAATTTTGTAGCTCAAGTTATGCTCAAAACATTGAAGCATATTCAGTGTGTACCGAAACTGTGCACATGTCCTATTCCATCCTCTATTTAACCTTCAAAACATCCAAATCTTGAATTCAACTTGAAATGTATTTTTGTAGAGAATATAATCATCTTTATACAGGAAAAAGAATTGAATCAATCCGATATTTAAGTGAAACGTTATACCCATTTCAAGCAACATGCATCAAAATAACAATATCAAAAATTAAAGACAAAAGTGTAAATGTGCAAAAGTTAGGAGAGTTAATGACACCACTAGTGTAAAATAATGATTTGAACCCTTATTAAGCATGCAATTTTAAATGTTCATTAGATATATAAATATACACTAATGCTAGACAATTCAAACATTTAGCCCAAATTTCAACCTAAATGATGTGACAGGTGATATTTTCGTTAACAATATCATCTCATGTTGTGTATGGTGATGAAAACTCACTTGCCACATTATTTGGGTGAAATTTTGGGTTAATTATTTGGGTGAAAATTTGGGTTAATTATTTGGGTTTCTCACTATCTTATTTGTTTTTTTTTTTTTTTTTTTTTTTTTTTTTTGTCATGTTTTTTGGTAAATGCACTAACCTATCCTAAGTATTGTACTAAAACTGAAAAAATATAATAATAACACTCACATATCCTCCGACTAGTTGACTAATGGTGGTCAACGGTTGACCACCGTTAGACATTAGTTAGAACAACAGAGGTGCAATTATGCTTTTGCCCTTTAAAAAATATATGAATTAATTAGAGGTAATTTAAAAAAGGTAAATTGCACTAAGTTAACCTGATTATATGTATAATTGTGCTAAAACCGGTAAAACTTTCAAAATAGCAATGACTACCTCTTGGCCCGTTTACTAACGATGGTCAATGGTTAGTCAATCATGGATAAAGGGTAATGTCAGTTTTGCCCTTAAAGAAATAATAATTCATTATAAAATCAATTGATTAATTAAAACTAATAAAATAATCAGTATATTTATAAGAAAACAAAAAAAACACAAAAATATATATCTGATTTCCAGATCTGGTTTTCGAAGCTCACACTCTCTCTCAAACTCAAGTCAAAATCCAAGCTTTAGTTTTTCTTCAACAAATAAATAAATCCAAGCTTTAAGTTTTTTTTTTTTTTTGGTCATAAGAGTTTGTAATTTATCTCAAAACTTTTTTGAGATTTCCTACTTGTTATGATCGATAAACAAGCTTGATGGGGATGGTGAAGCATTTTCTTTGATCAAATCCACAATTCACTTCCAATCATTCAAATCAATACTTTGATCAAAACCACAAATCAATTCACACCATAAAAAAATTTAAAAAAAATAAAATAAAAAAAAAACCCAAAACTTTATGAAAAAATGGTGAAGCATCTATTGAACGGGGCGATCTATTGGAGTGTGGCAGTCTGAAAAAAATGGTGTGTATTTGAGATGGGAGGTGAGCACCTCCATCTAAGATAGAGACGTGCTCCATGCCTCCATCTCAAATCAACTCCATCTTAAATGCCTCCATCTCAGATGCGACACCATCTCGCCATTTGAGATGGCCTCCATCGAGCGACACTATCTCACAATCTAAGATGGCCTCACTATCAAGCGGCTGTAGCTCGCCATCTGAGATGGAGAGTCTCCATCTCGCCATTTGAGATGGAGGGTCTCCATCTCCTATAGGGTGATGATAGAGATCTTGAAGAGATTTTGTAATATCCGTAATGTTCAAGAATGCATGGTATCATGTACATATATCCCTACCAAATCTTTTCTATGTATTTCTAGTGCTATATCTCATAAATAATTGTATTGTAAAGATAATGGGAGGCAAGGGCCCCAAGTCATACACAATTTTCTTCATAGTGGCATGAATTAAGGCATGAATTAAGGCATGAATCAAGGCATGAATCAAGGCCAACAACCCACTTACATTATTATAATAATACAATACACCTATTTCCTTTAAACCCTCATTCTTATTCATCTCATGTAAGCCAAATTTTTGAGAACAAATTCCTCTCCCTTTCCTACTTATTCTACTCTTCTTTTCTCACCAAAAATAGGAGCATATCACTAGTTTGAAGAACTTAATTTCCAAGTAAGTGTTCTTCTTCTTCTCAAGTATTATTCTCATGTCATAGACTCTCTATCTACAGTAGGCTGTTCTTGGATGAATTATTTATGAGCATGAGCATGATTTTAATTAGATTTTCGATTCATTAAGGAGATGTTTGGAGATCCCCTGTTTTTACTAAACCAGCCAGATTTCGTAATACCGTTTTGGGTTGGTTATTCATGTGGGAAAATTATGGGAATTTATATGAAGGTATATTTATATGTCTAATATCATTCTGTAAAGTTTCGTGATTTTTAGATGTGTAGAAATATTGTTATAATTTTCGGAATGGACAAAGGTCGAATCTCATTCTCTGCTGGACAGATTTCAGAAATATGGGAAAGGAATGAATATTTACATATTCAAATGATCATGGATTTAGTTGATAATTTTACTGTAGTATTTCCTATATGTTTAGATCATTCATGTCAAATTTCGTAATAATTGGAGTTGTAGAGAATTAATTAAAAATCGGAGACCAGAGGGTGGTCAGTTGTGACTATAGCTGGAAATTAGATTTCTAAGTTTGGATTTAATATATGTGAAGCCCATGTTGATTTAAATGGCTGTGATGATGAGATTATGACAGTTAATCCAAATTAATATTTAATAGGTTTGAGTGATCGTTGAGTTTCTAAAGCTAGAACGGATTTGAACGGGTTCGAGGTAAGTAAATTCATTCATGGTGTGTTACGTTTGAAATTACCAAAATTACTGTTTTCTCTATTGTATTTCACTCTATTATATTTGTCAAAGATATTACTGGCTTTGATCAAGTATTTACGTTGTTTAAGACTGATACATGAACTGTTTTGAAATTGATCTATTTCTTATATACCGTCAA
The DNA here is from genome assembly GCA_954870605.1 of Acer campestre. Lineage (NCBI taxonomy): Eukaryota > Viridiplantae > Streptophyta > Magnoliopsida > Sapindales > Sapindaceae > Acer > Acer campestre. The sequence goes on from OX940800.1 coordinate 42,788,399, forward strand.
ATACCTTTTGATCACTATTATTTAAACTCGTATAGTTTTACTAAAATACTACTATTTTATTGTGATGATAGTTTTATAAAAATGCTACCGCTACCGCTACCGCTTATACTGTTATATGAAAATGCTACTGATTTAAATATATGTGAATTTATAAAACCGTTTTGGCTCATCGTTCCGTAGTTACCGTTATTGATACTGGCCCAGCTGGGATTCTGTGTGCACACATACTGTTATTGCCGCGTCACACGGGTACTTGTGACATACTGTTGCCGCGTCACACGGGTTAATTGTGACATACTGTTGCCGCGTCACTCGGGTTAATTGTGACACTATGGAACATGAGCTAACTGATATATTGATTTCACTGTTTATACTGAAAAAGCTATATGTTTACCGTTTTATAAAAAGACTACCGTTTATATTGAAAAGTTATATGCTTACTGTTTTATAAAAGAATACCGTTTATACTATGAAACTATATGATTACTGTTTATAAAAAAGAATACTATTTACACTGTAAGAACACTGTTTACTGTCTTATAAAGTGAATATCCGATTTCCGTGTTTTAAACTATGATTATTAGATCTTTTGATTTATATTGTTATACTGTTTTATGAAATGCTTTATGATTTAAGAATATGAACGGATATGATTTTAAATATTGTTTCAACCGTTTTATTAATATTTCCGAAGGGTTTATGAGAAGCTTTTGAACGCAAAGGTTTTTACAAAGGTTAATTATTTTACATGTTATGCATGAATTTATTTACCGAGTTGACGGCTCACCCCTCGTCACCATCATTTTGCAGATTGAGTTCATGGACTTAGAATGGATGGGGTTTGCTTTAACATGTGGTTGAATATGTACCGTTGGAGGATTTAATTTTATGTGTATACGTATTGTAAGGAATCAATTTATTTAATGTTGTAATTATGACTAGAATCTGGCAGTTTAGTGTAATTGATGGTATCAGGTTTGGATATTGTATTTTGGGGGATATATTATTGATGATTCTAATTGTGAATAATTATGAATTAAGGTTTTTATAAGTTCTGTTCCGTGTAGCAACCCAGTCCGTTGGGTCCCGGATTTTGGGGGTGTTACAGTTTGGTATCAGAGCAAAGTCGATTCTGGAGACTAAGTTATGATTTTGTAAAAGAATTATTAGAGAAATATTTATTCTGGTTATTAGGTTATGATTATATTTATAATACAAATATTTTGAATCTTGAGGTATACGCAAGAGTGAAGTTAATTCTGGAGACTAGGTTATGATTTGCATATTAAAGTATGATTAAATGGAGGAATGATATGATTTGTAGGATCATGGTTATATGATTCTGGATGCTTGTAGTTGGAAATTAGTTTTGGGAACAAGAGAAATGCCAAATCCTTTTGACTGTGTTTATGATATGTGTTTTCTTGTACTTCATATACATGAAAATTCATTTTGGAGGAATTTTATTTCGTTAGGTTTCTGATAATTACTTTTTAAGAGTTAAGGAAATTACTATGGTTTCATAGCACAACAATATTAAACCTCAAGTTACATGTTGGAGTTATGGATTTGAAAATGAGTTACCTGTGTTTTATTGGAGATGATTGTATAAGTTGGATTGAAGTTGTAATAGTCAAAATTGGGAAAAGTTTTAGGAATTATGATTTTATGTGCAATATATATTTCTAAGTGATATTGAATATTATTCGTTTGTGGATATTATAGAGTGAATAAATTATTTAAGGTATACTGATTTATTGAAGTTCTCTATTTTATAGATAAAATTTGTATTGTCTTATAAGGCCATAATTTCATATCACTACTTACCTTTGAGAGGATTTGTAGTATACAAAAATGAAATTGGTGACTTATACATAGTGCTCAAGTCGATTTATTTAATTTGGATTCATGTGACTTTGATGTAGTCCTTGACAAGTTTCAGATTATTGTTTATTTTGATGGAGATAGAAGTTGTATTTCAATTGATCAGTGAAATTAGTACTTTTCCTTAGTCGATACTAAGTTATGGATAACACATTGAGTAATTTTAAATCTTGAGGTTTTCTAAAGAAATGATGTAAGGCCTCCTTAGTTGGGGTAATGGATTATGCCACTGAATTATTTGTAAGATAAGAGATTTAATAAGAATTCCTTAATGATGTCATTTGTCGTTAGTTTACATGTTACCTTCATGATTGTGATGAGAATAAGAAGGGGTGTTTCGTCGACTTTTAAAATAATTTTGTTTATATTTTCTTCTCTTTGAAATGTTTTATGAAAATTGATAGATTTTCTTAACGTTTATATTTGCTAGTATACTGAGTGATGAGTAAGAAATCATGGGAATTTTACTTATTTTGTGCATATGAATAACTTGTGTATTATGAGGTTCGGATAAAATGTTGGTGACTAGACTTTCCGATGAAAGATATGAATTTGTGGTTTGATCAATTAAGTTTAATGTGGTGAAATTTAGGGATTGATTTGAGAGTGTGGTATTGCTTGTTGTATCTTGCACCTTCGAAAGGCTAGAATCGTATGAAATACAAGGTAAAGATTAGTAAACAGTGAGGAATTCTGTTGTTCGAACTTTTGGTGTTAAAGTTGTTTGGTGATTAATGGATACGATAATAGAATGGATTGAATTTAAGGGTTTAAGTATTTTTTCCCTGTAAAAGATTCGAAGGTTAAATATTTATTTCAATATCATATTTTTGTATGTTAGTTCTTATTTTGGATCTGTTCATAATTACGTTGTAATTCATAGGTTGATGCGAGATTATGCCATTGGTATGGTTACCATAGGTCTCAATTAAATTAAGTTGGTTAAAAATGTCTTAGTTGAAGCATTTCTTGTTACTGATGACTGTATTCTATGATGGAGGAATTTCTTTGTACTTGTGGAAGTACATTAATGATAATCCTTGATTATCCGTTGCTTCAGGATCTTTGCGGTTTAACTTATGTAGAAGTCATACTTTCTTTTGGGAATTATAGGTTGTAAGAATCTTGTAGATTTTTAAAGATCTGATTCCTCTATGATGAGATATATTGTTAAATGTTAATGATATAATATTGCATTTAGGCTCCTGAAATTGATTGGGACGGATTGGAGCTAAGTACTTGAGGTTAGTACATTATTGATTTGGTTAAATCAGAATATTTAATGGTTGTGTGTATATTTATGGCATTGAATTATTAACTATGTTAAATAGCATTGTCGTGAACTCACTCAAGGACTAGTGAGCTAAGTTTGAAGTATTTATTTACTCAAAAGGAGTTGAATTTGAGACAGAGGCGATGGTTAGAACTGGTGAAGGATTATGACTGCACTATAAACTATCATCCGGGTAAAGCGAATGTTGTAGCAGATGCTCTTAGCAGGAAATCATCAGGAAGTTTAGCACATTTGATTACTACCGAAAACTACATTTTGAGGGATCTCGAAAAATGTGGTGTAATGGTGGTGACACATGGGCAAGTTGACTACTTAGCTCATTTAAGAGTTCCACCTACCTTGATGGATAGAATTAAAAGTGCTCAGAAGAGTGATTTACAGCTAGTCCGAATTGGTGATGATGTTAGAAAGGGTGCCAAACCTGACTTTAAGTTGGATGAAAGTGATGTTTTGTGGTATGGGAAAAGACTCTGTGTCCCTGAAGATGGTGATATGAAGAAAGAAATATTGAGTGAGGCTCATATTACAGCATATAGTGTGCATCCAGGCAGCACTAAAATGTATCATGATTTGAAGCAGAACTTCTGGTGGAAGAATATGAAGAAGGAAGTGGCGGAGTTCGTGTCGAGGTGTCTCACTTGTCAACAAGTGAAAATTGAACATCAACGACCAGCTGGACTTCTTCAATCTCTTCCTATTCCTGAGTGGAAATGGGAAAAGGTTACGATGGACTTTGTTGGTGGATTACCTCGTTCTAAGAGAGGTTGTGATTCCATATGGGTGATTGTGGACCGGTTGACCAAGGCAGCCCATTTTCTAGCGATTAAAAGCACTGATAAACCATGGCAACTAGCAGAATGGTTCATGAGAGAAGTTGTTAGGTTGCATGGTGTACCGGAAACTATTCTATCTGATAGAGATCCTCGATTCACTTCTAAGTTTTGGGCTAGCGTGCATGAAGGGTTGGGTACCAAGCTTAGTTTCAGCACCGCATTTCACCCTCAGACGGATGGTCAATCGGAGAGGACTATTCAGACTCTGGAAGACATGTTGCGAGCTTGTGTCTTAGATTTGGGCGATAGTTGGGAGAAACATTTAACATTGATCGAATTTTCTTACAACAATAGTTTTCATTCCAGTATTGGTATGCCACCTTATGAAGCATTATACGGTAGGAAGTGTAGATCACCTATTTGCTGGGATGAGGTAGGCGAGAGGAGATTGTTGTGGCCAGAACTCATCCAGATCACTGTGGATAAAATTAAAATCATTAAGGAACGCCTTCGAGCTGCCCAAAGTAGACAAAAGAGTTATGCGGATCATCGTAGACGAGATCTGGAATTTGAAGCAGGAGACTTTGTTTTCTTGAAAGTCTCACCATGGAAAGGAGTCTTTCGTTTTGGCAAAAAGGGCAAGCTTAGCCCTAGGTTCATAGGACCTTTTGAAGTACTTGAGAGAATAGGTTCTGTGGCATATCGGGTGGCCTTGCCACCAAATCTATCGAGACTTCATAATGTGTTTCACGTGTCGGTATTGAGGAAGTATGTGGCTGATCCTTCACATGTGTTGGATTATCAACCAATTCAGATTTCTCAAGATATGACATACGAAGAGCATCCGTTAAAGATTCTTGATTGGAAACAGCAGGTATTGAGAACAAGGGTATTTTCATTTGTGAAAGTGCATTGGAGGAATCATCCCATAGAAGAAGCAACATGGGAACGAGAGGAGGAAATGAAAGAGAAATACCCTCAACTGTTTGAAACTCAAGATACGTAAGAGAATTTCGAGGACGAAATTTCTTTTAGGAAGGGAGGATTGTAATATCCGTAATGTTCAAGAATGCATGGTATCATGTACATATATCCCTACCAAATCTTTTCTATGTATTTCTAGTGCTATATCTCATAAATAATTGTATTGTAAAGATAATGGGAGGCAAGGGCCCCAAGTCATACACAATTTTCTTCATAGTGGCATGAATTAAGGCATGAATTAAGGCATGAATCAAGGCATGAATCAAGGCCAACAACCCACTTACATTATTATAATAATACAATACACCTATTTCCTTTAAACCCTCATTCCTATTCATCTCATGTAAGCCAAATTTTTGAGAACAAATTCCTCTCCCTTTCCTACTTATTCTACTCTTCTTTTCTCACCAAAAATAGGAGCATATCACTAGTTTGAAGAACTTAATTTCCAAGTAAGTGTTCTTCTTCTTCTCAAGTATTATTCTCATGTCATAGACTCTCTATCTACAGTAGGCTGTTCTTGGATGAATTATTTATGAGCATGAGCATGATTTTAATTAGATTTTCGATTCATTAAGGAGATGTTTGGAGATCCCCTGTTTTTACTAAACCAGCCAGATTTCGTAATACCGTTTTGGGTTGGTTATTCATGTGGGAAAATTATGGGAATTTATATGAAGGTATATTTATATGTCTAATATCATTCTGTAAAGTTTCGTGATTTTTAGATGTGTAGAAATATTGTTATAATTTTCGGAATGGACAAAGGTCGAATCTCATTCTCTGCTGGACAGATTTCAGAAATATGGGAAAGGAATGAATATTTACATATTCAAATGATCATGGATTTAGTTGATAATTTTACTGTAGTATTTCCTATATGTTTAGATCATTCATGTCAAATTTCGTAATAATTGGAGTAGTAGAGAATTAATTAAAAATCGGAGACCAGAGGGTGGTCAGTTGTGACTATAGCTGGAAATTAGATTTCTAAGTTTGGATTTAATATATGTGAAGCCCATGTTGATTTAAATGGCTGTGATGATGAGATTATGACAGTTAATCCAAATTAATATTTAATAGGTTTGAGTGATCGTTGAGTTTCTAAAGCTAGAACGGATTTGAACGGGTTCGAGGTAAGTAAATTCATTCATGGTGTGTTACGTTTGAAATTACCAAAATTACTGTTTTCTCTATTGTATTTCACTCTATTATATTTGTCAAAGATATTACTGGCTTTGATCAAGTATTTACGTTGTTTAAGACTGATACATAAACTGTTTTGAAATTGATCTATTTCTTATATACCGTCAAATACCTTTTGATCACTATTATTTAAACTCGTATAGTTTTACTAAAATACTACTATTTTATTGTGATGATAGTTTTATAAAAATGCTACCGCTACCGCTACCGCTTATACTGTTATATGAAAATGCTACTGATTTAAATATATGTGAATTTATAAAACCGTTTTGGCTCATCGTTCCGTAGTTACCGTTATTGATACTGGCCCAGCTGGGATTCTGTGTGCACACATACTGTTATTGCCGCGTCACACGGGTACTTGTGACATACTGTTGCCGCGTCACACGGGTTAATTGTGACATACTGTTGCCGCGTCACTCGGGTTAATTGTGACACTATGGAACATGAGCTAACTGATATATTGATTTCACTGTTTATACTGAAAAAGCTATATGTTTACCGTTTTATAAAAAGACTACCGTTTATATTGAAAAGTTATATGCTTACTGTTTTATAAAAGAATACCGTTTATACTATGAAACTATATGATTACTGTTTATAAAAAAGAATACTATTTACACTGTAAGAACACTGTTTACTGTCTTATAAAGTGAATATCCGATTTCCGTGTTTTAAACTATGATTATTAGATCTTTTGATTTATATTGTTATACTGTTTTATGAAATGCTTTATGATTTAAGAATATGAACGGATATGATTTTAAATATTGTTTCAACCGTTTTATTAATATTTCCGAAGGGTTTATGAGAAGCTTTTGAACGCAAAGGTTTTTACAAAGGTTAATTATTTTACATGTTATGCATGAATTTATTTACCGAGTTGACGGCTCACCCCTCGTCACCATCATTTTGCAGATTGAGTTCATGGACTTAGAATGGATGGGGTTTGCTTTAACATGTGGTTGAATATGTACCGTTGGAGGATTTAATTTTATGTGTATACGTATTGTAAGGAATCAATTTATTTAATGTTGTAATTATGACTAGAATCTGGCAGTTTAGTGTAATTGATGGTATCAGGTTTGGATATTGTATTTTGGGGGATATATTATTGATGATTCTAATTGTGAATAATTATGAATTAAGGTTTTTATAAGTTCTGTTCCGTGTAGCAACCCAGTCCGTTGGGTCCCGGATTTTGGGGGTGTTACAGATTTGGATTTGGATTTTTCCGGATCTTTTCAAGACATTTTTTTTTTTTTAATTTCCTTTATTGTTCAAAAACTTAATTTCCTTTATTTGATGGCTGTAATAATGACCAAATTACCCCTATATTGTTCCTAACTAATAGTGGTCAATCATTGACCATTGTTAGTCAATTGGTCAGAAAGTATCTTGGTGTTATTATTATATGTTTTCCAGTTTTAGTGCAATTATACACTTACTTAAGGTATTTAGTGCAGTTTACCTTCTTTTTTTTTATCCACCATTAAATATGTCACATTTTTATTTTCAAATCTGTGAGCATTGGAAATTCAAGTAAAGCTTCTAAGATCTGAGTATTGGAAATTTAAGTAAAAGTTCTTAAAGTCTGTACTCTACTTCTTTCATAAAAAAAATGTCTATATTCCATTAGAGTCATCCAAAATTGTTGATATTTTTACAGAATTTAGCAATCAACCAAGCAATTTTTTTTTTTAAATAGTAAAATAATTCAGGGGTTTGAGATAGAAGACACAATTCCATCCCACGATTATAAATTTGACATCCGAGGGATATACCACTCAAATAACCTAATATTGTCAACGTCATCAAGGAAACTTAAAACTACTACGTTCTCAAAAGTGATGATTCTAGTAGTGGTGTTAAAACTTCTACGTTCTCAAAGATGCTCCAAAATTTCATTTTACCCCCTCATCTCTTCTATTTTATATTTTTACCCATATTTTAAATTTTTCTATAAATACCCCCACCCATTCCTATTTCCCTAAACACTTTCTCTCAATCTCTCATTCTCTCCATTCTCCAACTCTCTATTACTCTTTCTAATCTCTATTCTCTAATAATTCCATTCTTACTCTCTCTCTCTCTCTCTCTCTCTCTCTCTCTCTCTCTCTCTCTAGTCTATACTCTCACACTCTCTCTATTCTCTACACTAATAATCTACTATTCTAAATTTCTAATACTATATTACTAATATTATTCTCTAATCACTCCACCAAAGCTCAAAGGTATGTTTTTCCTTTAAATGTTATTAATTAATTTTATGTTTTAGTTTTTAAATTTTATATTTATACTTAATATATTTATGCTTAGTTATTAATTTTGATATTTATTCTTATGTTTTATGTATATTTAATAATTATGGGTTTTTTATGCTTAGTATATTTATGAGTTAATATTTTTATGCTTTGTTATAAATATTAATATTAAATCTTAGAATATTTGATTTTAGTAAATTTATCATTTTATGAATTTATGTCTAGTAATTAATTTTAATATTTTTATATTTTAATTATTTGTTTAGTTAGTAAATTGATGATTTTATGTTTAGTAATTGATTTTAATGTTTATGCCTTTATGGTTAGTAAATTGATGATTTTATGTTTAGTAATTAATTTTAATATTTTTATGCTTAGTATATTTATGATTAAAAGCTTAGTAATTAATTTTAATATTTTTATGCTTAGTATATTTATCATTAAATGCTTAGTAATTAATTTTAATATTTGTATGCTTATTATATTTACGATTTTATGTTTAGTAATTAATTTTAATGTTTATGGTTAGTAAATTGATGATTTTAATTTTTATGTTTAGTAATTAATTTTAATATTTTTATGCTTAGTATATGTATATTTATGATTAAATTCTTAGTAATTAATTTTAATATTTTTATACTTAGTATATTTATCATTAAATGCTTATTAATTAATTTAATATTTGTATGCTTATTATATTTATGATTTTATGTTTAGTAATTAATTTTAATGTTTATGGTTAGTAAATTGATGATTTTAATTTTTATGTTTAGTAATTAATTTTAATATTTTTATACATAGCATATATAAATTACATGCTTAGTAATTAATTTTAATAGTTTTATACTTAGTATATTTATCATTAAATGCTTAGTAATTAATTTTAATATTTGTATGCTAAATATATTTATGATTTTATGTTTAGTAGTTAATTTTAACATTTTTATGCTTAGTATATGTATATTTATGATTAAATGCCTAGTCTTATGCTTAGTTTTTAATGACTAATGAGTTAATATTTGTATTGTAAGAAATGAAATATAATCACCCTCAATTTTTCGACAGTCTTAACATGGAGGACGATTATTATGACCTTTCCAGGCCGACGGCTACAACAGCGAGACCTTCTGGTTTCGACGCAACACCGACGTCACATCACGTGCTCCCAAACCTAAAAAGCACACATCAAACGTATGACAGTATTTTAACATAGTACAGAAGACTATGCCAGACGGTCAAGTCATGGACAGAGCTCAATGTAAGTTTTGTCCTAAGCACTATGTCACTTCTAGGGAGGGATTGGTCATTTACGAAGGTATATGGAGAAATGTATGCCTGCACACGGACAGGTAGACACTACAACCTAGACACAATTACAATGGCACCCAGATGGGTCCGTTACAACATGGTGTTACGACCCCGTGCTTGCTAGAGAGTCCATGGCACGCTACATTGCATGCACTAATCAACCGATTAATTTCGGTGATAATGCTTTTTATGAAGAATTTATTCAAACTGCATACAACCCCCAATTTAAAACTATTTCTAGAAACACTACTAGGAACGATTTGATAAAATGTTTTCAAACCCAACGAGATCAGTTGAAGGCTGAATTACAGCATCTAACTGTCTTTATTGCATTAACTTCCGATATTTGGAACGCATATTCCAAATAGGACTATTTAACTGTCACGAGACATTATTTAGACTTTGATTGGAATTTACAAAAAAAATAATTAAATAAATAAATCTCGGTTTTCGTCCTATGGATTATGCACATACCGCAGAAAATATTTTTAATGTCATTACGTATGTTTTAGAAACTTTTGAAATAAATGATCGCATCATTTCTATAACATTAGATAATACATCTGTAAATACTAGCTCTATTGCATTGTTTTTTGAAAAAAAAAATATCCCACAACATGGGGGTTATTTCTTCCATCAACGATGTGCATGTCATATCATCAATTTAGTTGTACAGTCTAGTATGAAGGTAGTAAGTGATCGTATAGATCGCATCAGAAATGCCCTTGCTTGGATCGACAGTTCTAATCCAAGATTAAATGAATTTAGTAGATACTGTAATACCTTCGGTCTACGACCGTGAAGATTCCTAACAGATATGCCAGTAAGGTGAAACTCTACTTACTTAATGCTGCAAAATTGTTTAGATTATGATACACCTATTTCAGATTTTTATAACATGAAAATGTTTGAACTTGGCAGTCCAACACTGACCCCAGATGATTGGCATGTGGCAAAGATTTTTGTTGAATTTTTAAAGGTTTTTTACGATTCCACTGTAACTCTTTCCGCAGTCTATTACCCACATCTTCCCTGGCAATCCATCATATTGTGGAAATGTCTAAATTGTTAAACAATTATAGGGGAGATGATATATTAGGCCCTGCAATTGTTGCCATGGAAACCAAGTTTAAAAAATACTGGTCTACAATTCCTTTCCTTTATGCTTTAAGTGTTATAATACATCCTAGGGTTAAATTATCTGGGTTTGAAGCATTGCTAGAGTATCTTGGTGAAATTTTGAGCATAGATTATTTTGCACAGGTTACTGACATTCGAACCTAGTTGTTCGAAGTTTTTAGTTCTTATGAGTGCAGGTATGGCGGCATAGCACATCAACCATTAGCAGAACTAGACACACTCCCAAATTAGGCAAGTTGGAACATTCTAAAACGCCGAAAAAAAAAGTAGGCTCATCAAGTTCTTCTTCTTCACGACCTGGTGTAACTTCCGGTGCCAAAATGAAAAGCTACCTTGAAGATCAATTCGACGACAGATTTGAAAGAGAGAAGGGATTTGATCTGTTGGTATGGTGGAAGACCTATGGCTATAAATATCCAGTCCTGTCACACCTAGCACGTGACGTACTGGTTATTCCTATCTCCACTGTTTCCTCAAAACATGTTTTCAGCACGACTGGAAGAATTGTTGAAGAAAGAAGAAGTTCTTTAACTCCAGAGATGGTGGAGGTATTGGCATGCATTCGGGATTGGGAGCATGCTTGAAAGAGGTTACAAAATGAAACGGTAGATGAACAACATATTCAAAATTTCAGTAATTTATATGTCGAAGAAACTTCCGGCAGTAACCAAATCTAGGATTTCTATGTTATACATGTACATTAACTTGTAATACGATTGCACTCTTTTTCCCTTACTTATTTTTATCCCACTGGGTTTTTCATGGTAAGGTTTTTAATGAGGCAATCATGTAAATATGTAATACTGAGACTCTGAAATAAATAAATAATTCTTCATTTCATATTTTCATAATTTCATCTATTTTTATTTTCTTCAAGCTTTTAGCCTTATTTATTCTTTCAATTATTTTTTTAAATAAAATAATAAATCTTTCTATTTTCTACATTTTTTTATTAGACTAAAATAATAAATAAGATAGACAAATTACAATTAAAAATGTTTAAACAATATTGTAATGTAACAATTTAAACAATATTATAATGTAACAATTGAATTAAAAATAATAATAATAACTAAACCGGTCGGCCCAAGCCAACCCGGACCGGCTTGCCAGGCTGGCGTGCTCAGCCCGGCAGCCCGTTCGTCTTTTTTTTTTCCTTACCGTTGAATGAAGCCATTTTTTATTGTTTTTTTTTTATTATTATTTTTAAATTTTGACCGTTGCTGATGTCAGCAAACGGTCATATTTTGAAAAAATGCTCCAAAATTTTATTTTGCCCCCTCATCTCTTCTATTTTATATTTTTACCCATATTTCAAATTTTTCTATAAATACCCCCACCCATTCCAATTTCCATACACTTTCTCTCAATCTCTCATTCTCTCCATTCTTCAAGTCTCCAACTCTCCATTACTCTCTCTAATCTTTATTTCTCTACACCATTTCATATTTTAATAATTTCATTCTCTCTCTCTCTCTCTCTCTCTCTCTCTCTCTCTCTCTCTCTCTCTCTCTCTCTCTCTCTCTCTCTCTCTCTCTCTCTCTCTCTCTCTCTCTCTCTCTTCTATACACAACTAATCTACTTACTACTATCATAAATTTCTAATACTATATTACTAATATTTTTCTCTTATCTCTCCACCAAAGCTCAAAGGTATGTTTTTCCTTTAAATGTTATTAATTAATTTTATGTTTAAGTTTTTAAATTTTATATTTATACATAATATATATATATATATATTCATGCTTAGTTATTAATTTTGATATTTATTCTTATGTTTTATGTATATTTAATATTTATGGGTTCTTTTATGCTTAGTATATTTATGAATTAATATTTTTATGCTTTGTTATAAATTTTAATATTTTTATTCTTAGTATATTTATGATTAAATGCTTAGTAATAACTAATAAGTAGTATATATATGATTAAATGCTTAGTATATTACTATATTGTAGGAAATGGATCATAATCATCCTCAATTTCCAACTGAAACGGTAGCGAGACCTTCTTGTTCCGACTCAACACCGATATCACGTTCTCCCAAACCTAATAAGCACATTTCAAATTCAAACATATGGCAGTGTTTTAACAAAGAAGAAATACCAAACCCAAACGGTTGGGTCACAACAAACTATCACTGTAAGTTTTGTAAACTCTTATTTACCAGTTCTATTTCTAAGTCGGGAACCGGTAATTTGCAAAGGCATATGGCCAAATGCATGGCTGGACACAGATAGGTCGTCACTATAACCTAGACATAACTACAACGGAACCGAAACGGGCCTGTTATGACTCCGCGTATGCTAGAGATTGTACTTTTTTTCCCTTACCGAGTTTTTATCCCACTGGGTTTTTCTTGGAAAGGTTTTTAATGAGGCAATCATGTAATAATGAAAATCCGAAATAAATAAATCATTCTTCATTTAATATTTTCATAATTTCTTGTATTTTTTATTTTCTTTAATATTTTATCTTCATTTATTCTTTGAATTATTTTATTCAAAGAAATAATAAATCTATCTATTTTTTTAATTACACTAAAATAATAAATAAAATAGACAAATTACAATTAAAATAATATAATTTAAATATATTGTTTAAACAATAATATATATTTATATGTACTAAATTGAATTATAATATCTAAATTAAAAAAAAAAAAAAAAATAGGTAGCACGTGCTGACCCAGCCCGGCCCACCAGCACAGCACATGTGGCACGTGTTGGGCCGACCCGGCCCGGCACATGTGGGTCGTGCTGGCCCACATTCCACCACTAGATTCTAAGATTATCTCCAATGCATATACTAATGTCAATGCCAAATTTGGCACAAAAAAGAGTAAAATGTTATTTTTGGCACATCAATTTAGCATTGTGCTCCAATGTACAATCCTATTTAAAATGCTATTTTTATTATTTTATTAATTAAAATTATAAAAGTAAACACCTACTATTAATGTATTCATTATTTCTTTTAATTCTTCAATACAAAGTTCCATTAATACATTCATTATTTCATTTGAAATGTATACATAATGATATTTTTGTAATTAAAAAATGAGAATTTATTGCTGTGCCAAATTTGGCATATGCTATAACAATATAGCATATGCCAAATTTGACACATCATTTGGCATTGCATTGGAGGATGATTTTTACACCTGTGCTAAATTTTAACATTAACATAGGTATTTGGCATAGCATTGGAGATGCTCTAATATATCCCAATATACCACCAAGAAACAACCAAAAAGTATAACAATCGAGGATAAAGTAACACGTGGCAAAAACCCATTTGGCCTAGCACTTGTAAGGATAAGGAAATGGATGATGATGGCCCTTCTAATTCACTCTCTCAATCACACCGGTGCATTTGAGAGACATTGAAACAAAGAGACTTGTATTACCCAAAAAAAAAAAAAAAAACGAAGAGACTTGCAAGAAAAAGAAAAAGAAAAAGTTGCAGAGATGGCTTCAATGACAATGGCAGCAGCCTCACTACTGCCCAGCACAACCACAAAGTTGACCAAAAATGCAATCCCAAGTGGGAGGAGATCAGGGCTTGTGGTTGTGGCCAAGGCCTCAGCAGGAGAAGAGAAGCCCAATTTGGAAATGAAGAGAAGGGAAGCTGAGAGCAATGGGAGGAGAGAGTTGATGTTTGTTGGAGCTGCAATGGCTGCTTGCTCTATTGCAAAAGCAGCCATGGCTGATGAGCCCAAAGCTGGAACCCCAGAAGCTAAGAAGAAGTATGCTCCTATTTGTGTTACAATGCCTACAGCCAAGATCTGTCACAAGTGAGAATTTTATCAAATTTCATATGTCAATTCCTGTAAAACTTGTATGAACTTTGTACCAATTTTATTGGGAAAAAAATCATGTGTATTTCTCTTATATTCTCCAAGTGATCCCTCTTTCAAGTAGTCTCTGTTTTTTGTCAATTTCACTATACCCAAATTAATTGGCAAATTAGGTTGGTGCCATGATTCATGCTGTTACACTTGGATGATTATAGAGATTTTACAAGCTTAAACCTAAACATTGATCTAATGCATCATGAATGTATGCAACAAAATATTTTCACTTAAGTCTGACAAAAAAATAATAATAATAATAATAAAAGGAGATTTCAAAAAGAAATTTATGAGTGGTGACTTGATGTGTTTGTTCTATTTTATTTTTGTTTAAATGGATGAAACTTTGCTAATTTCGATTTGGGAATATAGTAGTGCCATTAGATTGATTGAGGCCGATTGCCAGGAGGATTTGTGGGTATTTAAATCTAAAATAAAAACGAAATTATATATTATTCACATCTTTTATCTGAATTTGCTATTGCTTATTTGCTTGGATGATTTTTGGTTTAAGAGAAGATCCGAAAGGGTATTAGTTCTAATATAGAAGGCTTTATTATTTCTAAATTTCAAATCTATTATTTAATTTAAATTTAAAAATAATCCCTAACATTGTCATTTTTATTTTTTTATTTCTCAAAACAATCAGTCTCATAGTTCATGACTTCATTCTCGAAAAAACGTGACAAGCATTGTATCATTAGATTCAAACAGTTTCTAACAAAGTAGAAAGGGCAAGAGAGAAAGAAGAAATTCCAGTTTTTGCAAGTTCATCATCCAAGATCACACAGCAAAATCTCTTTATTACCCGACAGACAGCATCCCCGTTAGAAGTAAGCTAATTTCTACTCTTCCCAAATCTAAATCGGGCGCTTCAAAGCTAAAAGAACACGAAACTGGGAAAGAACACGGAACTATAAAAATTGCTAATTTGTATCAAGAATAGCTAAAAGACGCTTCTAGATCTCAGAAAATCTGCAAGTCAGAGAAAAAGAAAAGCAACACAACCCCTGGCAAGGTAATCCCATGAAGCTTCTGCATTCCAGAATCTAAGACTGCTTCTTGTACATAATTTCTTGGACTGAAAACTGAAAACAGATTGATAATCAAATACCTGAAAAACACGTCTTCATTTCAGAAAATAATAAATGACAATCATATCAATGACTCAGCAAAATAGAATACAAGCTCTAGGTACAGGTTTTGTACTTTACATAAAGCCAAAACGCATTCCCGAAACTTATTGATACAAAATGATAATAGAAACTGCTATCCATCCGTTGCTCCAGCTGTTACCGAGTGGTAACAGCATGGAGTGAGAGATTGACAAAAACAAGAGAGCAAGATTACTTCTCATTCACCTTATCCATTCATCCAAGCATCTACAGGAACGCAAATGACTTCTGGGTTAACTTTCACTTTTCCCATTTTGTTGGGAGGCAACAAAATTGCGAATAACTTCTATGGCCAACTGGTGAGCAGTCTTGTTCTGCAGCTTGGCAAGGTCGTCCACGGCTTCATATGTCTCCTTATCAGCAAAAAGTTTCAGGTTGTACCTTGAAGTTCCTTTTATCAGACCGTCCCATTTGTCAACCAACTCTTGAAGTTTTTCAAATCCCTGACATTAATCAATTCCAGTCAACATGAGAAAAAGCTATACCAATGAATGAAATGCTGATACACTATAATTATTGTTGGAAGAAAAGTTCTCAATGCAGCAACTGAATTTGAGAAAGGCATTAGTGCTGTGGAAATAACAAGCTGCAAATGCAATTGTTTTAGTGCTCACCATGCGGTTTGAGAACTCGCCAAATGATTCTTCCTTGGTTAGTCGTTTTTGTTTCCAGTTATACAACAAAGGTTCAACAACTTTTTCAAGATCTTGAACCTTGACCTTGTTCATGAAGGTTCTTGCTAACGAAGTTTGATTAGGTGTTCCTCCAAGCCAAATCTGTTTTTAACAATAAAACAACAGCATGTTCCCTCAATAATTTGCATTACGATAAAAGAAAGGCAAGAAAAAAAATCAAGTCAGCACTTGAAATACCTGATAGCTGTTGGGACCATCGCCAACCAGTCCGAGTTCAGCCATGTATGGTCTAGCACAACCATTAGGGCATCCAGTTACCCTTATCACCACAGATTCATTGTACTTGAGACCAACCTGATATTGCAAAGGCCATGGCTGTTACTTCATCTTATAATCAAATATTAGCAAAAATATTGATTCACCACATTTATCAATTACTTGGTCAATTCTTCTAACAACTTGTGTATCAGTTATATACCTTCTCAAATACAGCTCGAACTCGCTTGAGAATGTCAGGTATTCCTCGTTCAGCCTCAGTTATTGCAAGTGGACAAAGTGGAAAAGCAGGGCATGCCATTGCAGTTACATTAAGGGGATCAACAAATCTAGGAAGCTGTACATAAACCATATGGTCAAGCTATGCTTAATCATTAAACAATTGACAACTTTGAAAGGAAAAGAAAGGGTCAAACAAATGAAGAATATCTTCATAAATCATAACCAAGTAACACATTACAGTTACTCCTAAACATTTGACAATTCAGACCTTTTAACATTGAAAGCCACAACAAACAATAACAAAATCAAAAAGGTGATTTAAAGAGAGTAGGAAAGCATGCAAAGTCAAGTAAATGACTGTCAGAAACTCCGATTTCTGCCATTTTTGGACTCTGACACCATTTACCAATGTCCTACACTCCTATCATCATTACGATAATTACATATGGCATGGGAACAAGGTTTAGGATTCAATCCATTACGTTTCACACAACCTAAGTTAAATTCATTGAATAATGGATATTAAAAATTTACATAAGACTCTACTGGCCTTGCTTTTATAAATCTTGGCAGTATCAACTTTGAATATTCATATTTCATAAGGAAATAATTCATGCTTTACTCACTTTGAGCCCTCACTGATTTTTTTTTTTTTTTTTCTTTCTAATTCAGAAGCAATGGCAGCAATATAAGTATAACCCTCAAAATTTTGTTTCCTACTCTCAAATTGGCACACAAACTAAAGAAACGTTAGAGATAAGTATGATTATCACATATTACAAAAATAATTTGTAAGACATGTAAATCATTATGGACAATGACATTTCTAATTACCCCCTAAACCTCGTGTATAGGAACACACACAGTAATTTTTTTTATTGTTCTTTGATATTTCAAATCACCAAGTATGATTATAACTGAAAACAAAGTTTGTTACAATCACAAGCTAAATAAGTAGAAACCTGCAAGAAGTCACATTAAATGATAATCCTTATGCAGAAGTCCTATCATTCCCTCAGAAATTGAATTCTTAAACTACCTTGACATTCTTTCTCAACCCCACGGGTGAATCATAGGTTCTCATACCCACTAAACAAAGCTAAGCAAGAACTGATATTATCTACGAATAAAAAAAAGCATGGTAAAAAATAAGTAAAAAGAAATTACCAGAAGACCAGCCTGTGCAAGAGTTGTGGTGATGGGGCGCTTCCATGCTTTGCGAATGTCACACAAAATGATGTTTTGGTTTGGAGTTATACGCATGCTTAAATTATACTTCTCGATTATCTCCCTCAATGTCTTCTTCATTTTACCCGCAATACGACCACTATCAACATGGAGTCCACAAAATAAATTCCCATCACCCTGTTCAAAAATTTTAAACAGTCAGGAACCCTAAGGCCCAAAGGCCAAGAGAACATTTATCCATTAAAAACTGGCTTAGGACATTAACATCAGCAGAAAATTCAGAGCATTCTTATCTAACGGTATCAAAAAATTAAAACCTCAAATAATTTTTTTTTTAAAAATAAAATAAGAGAGGATAATTAAAACGAGGATAAATGATACTACATATAACATATTTAAGCCAATAGAACAGACCTGTTCATGCCATCCCAGGTAACTTTTAAATTCCCATTCAGGCAGCTCACGAAAAGGCTCAAATTTCCTGCCGTAATATTGTTCAACAGCACTTCTAAACTTTTTGATACCCCACGAGTGGACCAGATATTTCAATCTACTATACTTACGATCATCTCTCCTACCGTTTTCTCGTTGTGTAACAACAATAGCTTTTACAGCATACAAAATGTCTTCTTTTGGAACGTATCCCAATGGTTCTCCCAGACGAGGAAATGTTGATTCCAACCGATGCGTTCTTCCCATACCACCACCAACCTGCGATAGAAATCATCATATAACTGACAACCAAGTGCAGATAAGTTAAAACAAAATAGTTGATTGAGCATGTCCAACTTACATATAAGTTGAATCCCTGAGGCTCCCCATTTTCATCAGAAACAACAACGACACCAATATCATTAGTGAGAATATCCACAGAGTTATCTGTTGGTACAGTTACTGCAATTTTGAACTTCCTCGGCAAGAACTGAATTCCATAGATGGGCTCCGGGGAATCAGGGAAATTCGTTCCATGAGAATTGTCATTGCGAGCCTTCACCACTTCAGGAGATTCTGCTGTCATGAATTTCTCCCCGTCCACCCACATATCATAGTAAAAACCTGACTGAGGTGTAAGGAGGGCAGCAATGTTCTCTGCTGTTTCCTGTGCAAATAGGTAATCTTTTCTTACCAAAGGAGCGGCAGGAGCAAGAACATTCCTGTTAAGATCACCACATGCACCAAGAGTTGAACCCATACTTCTAATGATGCTACCCATCACCGTCTTGAGGTCCTTCTTCAGAACACCATGAAGCTGAAAAGTTTGTCGGGTGGTCAAACGAAGAGTCCCAATTCCAAATTGATCAGCAAGATCATCCATGGTCAAGTAAAGTTGGTTTGAAACTTTTCCGCAAGGGTTCTTAGTTCGAAGCATGAATGAGTAGGATCTTCCACCACGTTCATCTCTGTTATACTGCTGATAGCTCCCATGAAACTTGATTAATTGCGTAGCAGACTCATTGATATTAGGGGCATCCGTCAATAACTCCTCGTTAAGAGGGTACCTTATGTAATTACTTTGCTCTTTGATAATTTCAACCTTACTACGCTTAGTCTCAGTCTGTGGCTTTATTGGCTGCAACAAGATCAAACAAAAACACTACCAGTAAGTAACTTAAGATTTCAGCATCTTGCATTGCTTATAATTAAATCAATCATCAGGATCTTCCTTTCATTTCTCTCAAAAGTTCTACGGCACTCAAATCCCAATTACAGTTATTCCATCCTTCTTCAAATATGAAATAGATAGAACATCTTTTCAAAAGCTCAAAAAAAATTCTGTTAACAAATTAAAGTAAATAAGTAATTACGGCAGCAGAAATAAGTTCTCAGTGTATTAAAAGATCACGGATACATTTGACGCATAAATAAACTTAATATAGAATTTCAAATATGTACAGCCCTCAATAATTGAAATTTTTACTCAAATTATGTCTTCCAATCTCCGAGACCTTTCTTAGATCCTAAAAATGTAAATTTCAAATTTCTCGTTTTCATTTCGCAAAACACTTACTTGAAAAAACAATTTCACAGAAAAGAAAAACAAAAATGACATTCAATCTCTTTAAACACTAATCAATCAAACCAAATTCTTCATACGTCCACACAATCTTCAAAACACAAACACAGAATCAATAAATTTCACGTAAAATTTATTATAAAAAAAAATTAAAAAAAAAAAAAAAAAACTCACTGTTGACACAGCCCTAACAGTGGAACTCCTGACAGAGTACGGAACTGGAAAAACGCGTAGATTCCGGGTAAGAGCGAGCGAATGCGAAGATCTCAATCCGTT
Organism: Acer campestre; assembly: GCA_954870605.1. Taxonomy (NCBI): domain Eukaryota; kingdom Viridiplantae; phylum Streptophyta; class Magnoliopsida; order Sapindales; family Sapindaceae; genus Acer; species Acer campestre. The sequence continues at coordinate 42,808,891 of OX940800.1, forward strand.
GTAGCTCTGAATTTGAATCTTAGAATCAGTCGGAATCACAGAGCTGGAAGCTCCAAACGATGTCGTCATCGCCTCAAAACAAAGAATGGAGAACGGCAACACGCTCGAAAGAACCCTAAACAGAGTACATGTAGTTGAGAAAAAAAATATTTGTTGATAGAAGACTGAAGAGATAGAGATTGAGAGAGTTTATATGTGTTGGATTTTGGGTGGTTACGGAAAACAAAACAGCTAAGTGCGCACATATTTTATCTGATGGTGGTGATTGCTGGTGTGCACCGTCACGTGCCTGACACGAGACATTTCCTTCGTAAGGACTCGTGGATGCCACGCGCTTGTCGTTTTATATGTATTATGTAGGCTTAAACTTATGGGATGTGACAGCGCGTGTGGGCATGTGCATGGAGGATTGAAAGACAGACATGCGAAACCAAATTTGGATTGTATGATACATTGAACCTGGATGGGATTTGAGTTGCACATTTTTGGTCAGTTGGGGCTGCGCCGCGCGCCTTTGCGTTATCGGATGTAAACAACAAGAGAATTGTTAATTCTGTGGTGTGGAGGTCTATGGTAAGAAGCAGAGGAGATTACGTGGCCGTTATTTATTGGTGAAAATATTTAAAACGACACTACTAATATGATGTGGCCATTCCTCTGACCGAAAGGTTAAGATTCTTGGGGTCTAAAGTGAAGCGCTTTTGTAGTTTTGTTCTGTTCTTTTCAACTTGTGTATGTCATCTAAAAGGTTTGACTCATGTCAAATACTCAAGGGTGTATTGAATTATGATTTTAATAAACAATTTTAGAAAGTAAAAATCTTATGATACTATATTGATACTTTTTAACAAGTTAGATAAATGTAGTAGTGTTTAATTTGGAATTTAAAGAAGTTTTTAAAAGTTCATAATATCTTTTGGTATTGGATCCGGGTTTTCAAAAGATAGTAAATTGTCTGGTGGTATTGGATTGAGATTAAGATTTGTAGAGTTTTATAACAAATCAATCTTTTTAATGATACTATAAATACTAAAAACCCAAAATCTTCATGCCTTCGCCTATCAAACTTTTCATAAAAAAACATGGAAGAGCCGCCTCCTCCACCCATGTGTGTGTGTACATATTATTATGAAATATATAAAATAAATAAGAACACAATAAATATAAAATAAGAAAAGAGAGAAAATAGTAGCCCAAAATAGGAGAGATCATTTTATTCCTCAATACTTCTCAAGTTGCAAACATCAAGATGAAGGCTCATATTTATAGCCTTACAAATCTTTACAATCATAACTTATAAAATAATGGATATAAATTACAACATAAATTGACCATAAATCATTTGGGTGTTACAAGAGAAGTTAGGAAGATGATAAGCTTGATCTCTTAATGTGGACATCCACTCACATTAAACATTGAATAATGTTATCATAACACTCCCCCTTGGATGTCCATCGTATAGAGAATATGCCTCGTTAAAACCTTTGCTAGTAAAAACCCAATGGGATAAAAAAAACTAACAGAGGAAAAAGAGTACAATATTCATCTACATATCAAATTAACATTTGAAGGTATTTGGAGCACAAAACTGCCTCGTTAAAACCTTACTAGGAAAACCCTATGGGATAAAAACCTAGTGAAGGAAAAAGAGTACAGTATGTAAAATTTTTCTCCAAAATCAGTATTTCCCCTTGATAAAGTGATAAATACGCTCCCCCTCATTCTGACATGGATGCTTCAATATTTTGTAAAGATATTGCATCCCAATATTATGTACCAAGATTTTGTTTGTTGCAATTGGTAGTTTATTTTATAAATAAATCTACAGGATTGAAAACTTGTGCGTATTTTTTTTTATCACCACCTTTTTGGAGATCATATGTAAAGAACTTTAATAAAATCGATTTATGAATTGGTCCAACTTGTTATATACGACATCATGTTGTTTTATTATAAAAACACAAGTTGAACTTATATTCAGTACTTCAGGACCTAAAGTTCTTTAATAACAAGAGGAGATCATACACCACTTTAAGTTATGGAATAACATCGAGGAATCCATTCGATGTGTTTTATCCATGGAAAAGTACTTCAGGACATTTTCCTTATATATGTTGATTCATGTTAATACCAAATGCATTAGCCAGGAATAAATTATTTTCCAAGATTTTCCATCTTAAAATTATTCCCCTAATATATATAATTTATAAACTTAGCATAATTTTACTAAGCTTTACACAATCAACATATAATTATTTTAATAAATATTCACCATAACAAATGCACTACATGCATTTTAATTGTTTAATTTTCATTATACAAAACTTCATATAGCTTTGAATAACTTGCTTCAAGCATTTAAATCCTTCGAGGATTTTTATTCATTGCCAAACTAGGTTTCTGCAATAAACCTTTTATCTTAATTCGTACGAAAAATATTCAATAAGTTTGATGTCATCAAACATGTGGACTACAGGTCCAAAACTTTCAAGTTTTACATGAATATAGCTTTTTCTTTTATTTGTTAATAATTTCTATGTCGACATTTCCATAATTTATAATATAAGTCCCTCATCAATTTTGATAATATGCAAAGCGAATAATATATGATCTCAATTTCTATACTAATAAATTTCATTATGATTATGTAATTCATGTGCCTCTTCAAGGGCTTATTCTAATAACTTTAATATTAAATATACACTTTACAAGTATCTCTCCAAGAGAAGTATAATCACATTAAAGTTAGTACACGTGCCTCTATTGGGACAATTGAGATTCTTTTATTTTCTTCAACGGTCTCATAGGGAAGATTAACATTTCTATATGACTCTTCATGATTTTGTTTCACTTATGAGACTAGCTCTTCGAGAGCCTTATATAATGAAGATTTATCTATCACTCGAGTATTGCTTCAAATATGATCATGATATTTTGAATTCCAGTTCTAGGAACCATATCTTTTAAACAAAAATCATCATTTATGACTTTATTATATAACAGATGATTTTTGCTGCCATTTCATAAATTGTTCTACAGGAACAACCACCCGGATTTATATATTGGCAGAATGTAATTTTATTATTTTATTTGAATCATCTGAAAATTTATTTGCATATCATGCAATTCACAAGATGATGCATGTCTTTTAATTTTACGTCGTTTATTAACTTATGATAATTCTCCCCCTAATAACGATAAAATTTACTTCAAAGAATTATATGCATCATAATAATTTTCTACATAAACTCATTTCTTTTGTCATATTGTCCTTTAAGGACTAATTTACATGGTCTTATTGTCCTTCAGGGACATTCACTTATGAAATGGATATCCATATAAAATATTTTAATATCTCGATGCATCATTTACTTTTAGTAAAACTTATTGTCCTTCAGGGACATTCACTAACATGTAATCATATAATATAAGAAATATGATAAATTCTTTTGGCATGAGACAAAATAAATGAGATAGAATATGCTTAAATAAAAGAATATAATAAGAACTTCAATTCCTTAAATTTCATGTTCTTATATCAAGTTCTAAAAAAACTCACATATGTTCTGGAACTTCTGGTTCGTGTAGGAACTATTGATCCATAAATGAAAAATCATATGTTTAAAGATTTTGGTTCTTAAAATAAAATCACAATTTTACTTTTCAAAAGAAAAGAACCGTTATTATATCAAATTTAGAACTTCTAGTTCTAATTAAATTTGATATTAAAATTAAATACAGAATTAAAAGTTTAATTAGTTTGAAATTGATAACATCGGATTCTAATAAAATAAATATTCAGAACTTCAGATTCTGATTTGTATTAATATTAAGAGCTTTCAGCCTTTGTATTTTCCTTTTCAAATATTTGAGTAGCCAAATATTTATTTAACAAAGGAAATTTAGATCCTCTTTTGATTCAAAACTTCAGGTTTAAATTTCAAAACTTTGAATTCATATTCAACAATTTATATTCAAATTTAAAACTGCAGGTTCTCAATTGGATTTGATTTTGAAACTTCTGGTTCTATATATATCGATCAACTCCAATAATATTAAGAACCACGAAAAAATAAAACTAAATTTATTTTTTGATGTGGAAGATCCAACGTAGTGGCAACCACAGAGCATACTCATAAAATTAGTTAAGTGGAATAAATAACAATAAGTAAATTATATTGAAATACTTATTTGGATATAATATTCTTAATTGTCTAGGGACAAATTCTTATATAGTAGATCTTCTAGATCTAACCAATACAAAGTGTTAATATTCATGTAATTTGATTTCACTTTGTGTCAAATATTAGCTCTTCTGGAGCATTCATTGTTCTTGCTAAAAATCAACAAAATATTTTAGATATATAACATATAGCAAGCAAACTTTTATAATTATTAGAATGTGCATTTTACATCCTTTCAATTTTCTTGCTTTGTTTTGGTGTTATTCCACTTCTGGTGGAACAATTTAAATTTCTTTATAGTGATCACTTTGACATCAATAATTATTTGATTACAACAATACCCACAATCATTACCATGACTATATGTAACATTCATTTCAAAGAATGATATTGATCAAATTGGATGATGTCAATGATTTTATAATCAAAACTAATTATTTTGTTCAACCATGAAAAACATGATATAAGCTAAAAGTATGCTCAAATATATATACGTTATTAATATTGCCACTTCTGGAGCAAATTTAAAGAATAAAATATTGAAATATATATTGCTACTTCTGGAACACTATTTAAAAACAATATAAACTCAATATGTTTCATCGAACATGTCTTCATCTACTTGGTGATCAAAACCCTTTTTTAAGCAAATATATATAAGGACAAATAATACGTTGATCATAAGATATTACTATTAGAAATGAACAACCAAACTTTTTAACAAATAAAATATAATATAATTTATGATAAATCATACAATTTAATGAAAACAACAACAAATATCTAGCATGATTTGAAGTTGTTTTCATGATTTGTTGCAACTTACAATTACAAGATTAATGCTAATATAAATCAAAGCAATATGAGAAATCTTGTCTTTGAAAGAATAATGAGATAGAAATATTATATTACTAAGAAGACATGAATGCAAATCAACTTAAAATAAACTAACAATTTTAAATGTCACAAAATTCAATAATTTAAATGTCATTGAAGAAACAAATAGAGACATTTTGTGGTTAATAGATGTGTGAAATATAAAAATTTATATTTTTCTAATATATGGAAATATAAGATTTCACACCTTACATACCTTGATAAGGAGGAAGAAATAAAGAAGAAAGAATATTTCATTATAGTGGTTGAGTCTCTTAATGTGAAATATAAATAACTAATAAAAATAATAGATAAAAAAAAATGTTTGAAAACAAAAAGCAAATTACTTTTGCACTTTTTGAAACTTAATGTTCTATTAAATCATAACTTTATAGTTATGATTTGTAATTCTAGAACTCCTGGTTCCAAACAAAATTCATATACAAAATTCATATTTAATGGAAATTTAGAATTTCGTTAGAACTTCAAGTTCATATATAAACTTCTTGTTTATAATTGAAAACCAAGAATTGAGAACTTCGGGCTCCAAAATTAATTACATCTATCGAAATTTAGAACTTTAGGTTCTGATTCGAAATTCAAAATATTATATTATTATTTATATTGCAATTCATTATTTTCAATAATACTATGTCAAACTTTAGGTTTTTTGATTTTGCAATCTCCAAACACTAAATTGAGCTTCAGGCTTTTTGATTTTACAATCTTCGGACATCAGATCAAGCTTCAGGCTTTTTGATTTAACAATTATCAAATATATATCAAATCAGATTGAGCTTCAGGCTCTTTGATTTTGAAATCTTTGGGTTGCAATATAATTAATTTCATTTTTGCAATCTTCTGGTTGCAATACAATCATTTAATTTATTTTTTTCTTTTATTGGCAACCCAATGAATATTAAGAACAAAATCAAGAAGAGAAATAATATAAATCATTTTTTTTCCTTATTCCAAAATTAGAGAAAGAAATACTTTACAATTGTTGGATCTCTTGGTCTCATCAAGAACTCTTGGCCTCATCAAGAAAGTGCTATCTCTTATCATTTATCAAATTTGGATCATATGACATATTGTCTTCAAACAAGAAGCTTTCAAATCTGAAACTTGAAACATATAATGGTTAGAAACTCGTGCTGATAACGTATTATGAAATATATAAAATAAATAAGAACACAATAAATATAAAATAAGAAAAGAGAGAAAATAGTAGCCCAAAATAGGAGAGATCATTTTATTCCTCAATACTTCTCAAGTTGCAAACATCAAGATGAAGGCTCATATTTATAGCCTTACAAATCTTTACAATCATAACTTATAAAATAATGGATATAAATTACAACATAAATTGACCATAAATCATTTGGGTGTTACAAGAGAAGTTAGGAAGATGATAAGCTTGATCTCTTAATGTGGACATCCACTCACATTAAACATTGAATAATGTTTTCATAACACATATATATATATATATGGACGAGCCCGCCTCCTCCCAAAATTAGGATGGACTATTTAAATATAATAGTTTTTTCTTATTTTTTATGAATTCTTTTTTCATTTAAATTTTTTAATGAAAATAGTAGTATATGTTATGTAATTGACTTGAGATCTTGTAGTTTCTTGAAGATTGATGTCCATTATATATGCTGCATATATATATATATATACAGTGTATATATATGTATATGAAAAATAGAAATAAACACTTTCAAAAACAATAAAAAATAAATAAAAAATAAAAAACATTAGCTACCTCATCTATGTTTAAGAAAGATATATTTAATTTTTTTTTTAAGAAAGAGAAATATTTATTTAATCATTTTAATATTGTATTAATATGTTGTATGAGATATACATTTATTTTAATCAATTTAATAACTTTACTTAAGGGTAATATTGAAAATTTTAAAATATATTGATTTTGGGTGCACATACAGTTTTTCTTTCAGGAGTGTAAATATCGTCACTCTATTTGTTTATGTGCATTTTCATTGTGTGTTGATGCATGTTCTAAAAAAGTATATCTTGTTTGGGTTTTTTCAACTCAGACCTACTAGCTAGTTTGAGTTTCTCAACTCAAGCGTGGGTATTACCTAGCAAATTTATAGGGCCCATATTTTAAAAAGTTCAGAAAGTCTTTAAAAAAAAATCTAGATAATCCAATTATTCTATAAATAAAGTTCAAAGACTCTTTTAAAAACCAAAAGCCTAGTCCAAATAATTCTAATAGTCTTTAAAATTATACAAATCCCTAAAATCCCGACACCCCAAAATTGTCTATTAAAATCCAAATCAAATACACCTTTCTTAGTTTGATAATATAAGTAGAGACAATATGATGTTGGTTCACTGATTTGTTCTGCACACCTACACCAAATAATAAGTTAAGAAATATATTTTTAGAATGAGATACTTTCACTTTTCAAAACACAAAGATTAGATATTTTTGAAATAGACTTTTTTTTCTTGAAATTAACAGCGTACTGGTATCTAGTATCTAGAATCTACCAAGATCAACCCTATTTAATATAATATAATATAATATGATTTAAAATTATTATTTTTTAATTAAAAAAAACAATCCTAAACTAGTTAATTTAGAAGTTAAGTCTAATGAGGATTTAAAATGGCGAAAAAAAGAAAAGAAAAAAAAATATATAGCTTAAGCTATACTTCTTTGGGCACTTGACAGCCTAATACAAAAATAAATAAACTGTTAATATCCAAAAGACCTCTTTTTTCAACGAGTCATCTTTTTTCGATGATTTGACAAAAAATAAGAATTGATTTATTAGATTTGAAATGCCTTAATTTTATCGATTGGTATAAGAGTGCGGTTCAGATCATGGATACCGAGTTCCGTAATAAGGTTAGTGAAATTCTAGCTCACCATAAGTCTAGTTTCGACAAAATCCATAGAACCCTTCAAACCATTTTGACTAAACTCCAATTATTGCGAGTCTCCCATAACACAAACACTGTTGTGAAGGAGGACAATCCCTTCACCCAAGCCAAGACTACTCACAGCCACCATATCACTCCCACCATCACCCATTCCTTTCCACCAGAACCACCATTCCCAACCCCAATTTCGACCGAAACCACACCCAACTCAATTCACAACACAATCATCATATGCGATGTTGGGATAATTTAAAGGATCCATCATGTCATATCAATAATGTCATGAGTAAACAATATTCTGAAGCAGTTTCGCAAAACCAATATTACAAGAAATTTGAGTTTTAGCAACATTCAAAAGACAACGTAAGGACTACGCATGTTTCTAAAAAGCATCTATCGCAACGCGCATGTAATGTACGTTGCCAAAAGTCATCTACCGCAACGCATACAAAATGTATGTTGTTAAAACCATCTAGGACAACACACATACGATTGTTGCTAATAATAAAGTCATTTATCACAATACGTATAAAATGTATGTTATTAAAACCACCTATGACAACATACAGATGAATGTTGCCGATAATAATGTCATTTATTGCAACATACACAAAATGTGTGTTATTAAAACAACCTATGGCAACACACAGATGTTGTCAATAATAAAATCATTTATCACAACATGCACAAAATGTGTATTGTTAAAATCACATTTAGCAACGCACAAATGAATGTTACTAATAATAAAGTCATCTATCGCAATGCGCACAAATTTTTTTTTTAAAACAACCTATGACAACATATATATGAATGAAGCTAATAATAACATCATTTATCACAACGCACACAAAATGAGTGTTGTTAAAATTACATTTGACAACACACGGATTAATAATATATTGCAACATGCACAAAATGCGTGTTGTTAAAACCACATATGGTAACGTATAAGTGAATATTGCTAATAATTGAGCACATATGAGACAACACATAATAGATGTACGTTTCTATAAATGAGAACATATGAAAACACATAACGAATGTACGTTGCTATAAACATGTTTTTAGCAACATATAAATGTGCATGTTGTTAAAAAGCAACTATTTGACAACACACATTATGGACATTTTCATAGGAGTCTTTTTAGAAACTATTGACTTTTGCATTACGTAAAAGTTTAATATTTCATAACACACATATCATGCACGTTATTATAGAAGATATTTTAGCAACTGTTGATTTGCACGTTCTGAAAGGCTAATATTTATAACATACATATCATGCACGTTGTCGTAGAAACATCTTCAGTAATTGTTGGATTGTATGTTACAGAAAAGTATAATGTTTCACAACACACATCTTATATGCATGTTGTCGTAGAAGCATTTTTAGCAACTATTGATATGTGCTTTATGAAAAAACTAATATTTTGAAACTCAAACATCATGAATGTATTTATAAATATTAAAATACACTTTCACTGTTAGCAAAGTATTGGACACATCCCCTTTTATATTGTGATAAGGATTTGAGTCTCACTTTTTCCCATTAAATCGTAAAATGTGGAGGAGACGCTTCTCCTATGGTAGGAGTTGTATTTCGAGTCGTAATGTTGTAATGGTTGTCATTGTCAAATTCAAATAGAACATAAATGTTAAGATAAAATTTAATTGTTTATCATAAAAATAATTACAATGATTATTATAAGGACTATAAATTAACAATTAATAAAATTATTAATTTTTTCAATAAAATATTGTATTAATTTTTTTATATACAATATATGCTTTATATAAATAAGTGTGTAATATATATTAAAGTTGAACTCGTAGCAGAATGGCAAAGGCTCTCATGGTGGTGGTTTGTGTGTCATAGGTTCAAACCCTCATTAGAACAAAGTAAGAGATGTAATTTGGCAATGGGTGACAATAGGTGGCTAAAGGTGTTGTATAGTGAATGGGGCTTGTCCAATGAGATTGAATTTTTTTTTCTTAACCTAAGGCAACGTACAATACGCGTTGCAAAAATTGTCTAAGGCAACATACAATACACGTTGCTAAAACCGTTTAAGGCAACACACGATAAAATTGTCTAAGACAACACATGGTAAGACAACATACATCAACCGTTCATTGCATTAAATGTCAATGACAATGAGTATAGTATACTGTTATTATACTACAAATACATACATTGCGCGTTGCCAAAAGCTTTGGAACTTTTGGCAACATACCTATCAACAACATACACCTGTACGTTGTGAAAACTTTTCATAACGCATTTTGCGCATTGTGAAAGGCCAAATTTCTTGTAGTGCGATTGTGACTCAAGACCTCCTTAGAGATTGTGAAGTGGCTAACAATACAAGGGTGTGCTTTTAGGGGTCATGATGAATCCATTAATTATATAAATCTTGGGAACTTTATAGAAATGATCAAGTTGCTAGCAAGAGTGAATAAAGAAATTGTAGAAATTGTAGAAATTGTTCTTGAAAATTCTCTTCAAACTAGCAAGTATACATCGTTGGATATTCAAAAGAAGTTATTGAGTATTCTTACTAACAAAGTGCAGGATAAGATCTATGAGGAAATCAAGGATGCCAAATTTTGTATTCTAGTTGATGAAGCACTCGATGAATCGAATAAATAGAAAATGTCAATTATTTTGAGATTTGCCGTATAATCGAGATTTGCTGATCTTGATGGATTTGTTCAAGAGCGGTTTTTCCAAGTTGTGGGTGTCAATGATACAAATGCCACAACTCTTCAAAAGGTAATATGTATTAGACTTGATCGATACAATCTATTAGTTGAAAACTTACGAGGTCAAGGATATGACAGTGCTAGCAATATGAGGGTGAATGGAATGATTTGCAAACTTTATTTATGAAAGAATGTCCATATGCCTATTATGTACATTGCTTTGTCCATCAACTTCAACTTGCTTTAGTTGTAGTTTCTAAAGAAGTTCATGATGTATGGCTTTTTTTTTTTAATCTTTCAAAACTAGGTTCTATCGTCTACTTTGTTAATGCTTCTTTAAAACATTATTCTAAATTGAAATCAGTTATAGAAGATAAAATTATGGATTTGATTGCTTCGGGAGAACTTGAGATTGCTATAGGGGTTAGTCAAATTCGCACTTTGCATTGTGTTACGCTACTCGGTGGAGCTCCCATTTCACCTATGTTAGTCGATTGATTGATATGTTTGGTTCAACTTGTACTCTTCTTGAAGACATGATTTACAGAGGATGAAATAGAAATATACGCGGGTAAGCCAAATGTGCATTTAAAGAGATAGGAACTTTTGAATTTGTGTTTATTTTGTTGTTGCTACACAAAGTTTTGGGAGTTTCTGATATATTTTGCCAAGCATTACAAATGAAGTCACAAGATATTTTAAATGCTTTGAATTTTTTTTCAACTACAGAAACGCTTCTTCAAAACTTATGAGAAAATGGATGGGATGCTTTCTTTAAGAGTGTGGTTTCATTTTGTGAAAGACATGACATTTCTATGCCTAATATGTGTGCACGTTATATGGAAGGTAGAAGACATCAGAAGGATAATATTACATTTGAGCATCATTATTACTTCAATATATATAATGCTATAGATTTCCAGTTGATGGAGTTGTATAGTAGATCCACAAATCAAACAATTGAACTCCTCACTCTTAGCTTAGCTTTGATTATAGTTAATAGATTCAAATTGTTTGATATTTATGCTATTTGTACTCTTGCTAAAAATTTATATCCACAAGATTTCATTCAAAATGAAATAGGGGATTTGAGTAGACAGTTGGAGCATTACAAGTTTGATGTAGTTTGTTCTTCAGAATTTTAAAATATTGCTTCTTTTTCAGAATTATGTTGTCGATTATTCAAAACAAGAAGGTCGGAACACTTCTTCTTAATTGATAGATTGATTCATTTGGTATTGACTCTTCTTATTTCTGCAGCAACGATAGAATGAGCATTTTCAGCTATGAAACTTATTAAAACATCCCTTCATAGTAAGATGAAGGATGAATTTCTTACAAATTGCTTGGTTGTCTATGTGGAGAGAGAGAGATTACGGATACCATTGACTTAAATTCCATAATATGTGAGTTCAATGCTGTGAAAACTCATAAAACAAAATTGAGATAGTTCGTTATTGTATTGGAATTGCTTATTTGTTTCCTATTTAGTAGTGATAGGATTATGCTCAATAGCAAGAATGTAATATTATTTTTGACAATCTTTTCATATTAATAAAGCGATTTCTGTTTTAACAAATCTTATAACATAAATTTATAGTTTAATTATTATAATTGTCAAAAGTAAATAATCATAAGGTCAAAAGACTATGATAAATAAAGAATCGTTCGTACATCTGGATATATATGAGGTAGATACAATTCTTTAGTTAGTCTTGAATAATATTCGCAACTTAAGATAAAGGTTGGACGCCTTTACCGTGTTAAAGTTGTAGATTCTTTTGCTAGCATTTGAGTAGGATCAAATGTGCTATGATGAGTCTAAAATCATCAAAGTGTAGTGTCTTTGGGTAAAAGAATTTAGTGCACTAGGTGCATTGAATAGGATCATAGTGAAATACTTTATTCAGAACCGTCAGTGGATAAAAGTTTTCACTTTGAGGACAATTGGAGAGTTTATCTTAACCCTAAGATAAATGATTAACTTATAGTTACAAGTGTTATCATTTGAGCTATCAATGAGTACAATTATATAGCATAGTCTATCCTCAATAGTTTGGTGGTATTCATTTATTAATCGATAGAGGACTTCATTTATAGATATAGATATTGTGGCTCCATTTATTAAATGAGAGTAGAATATTATCATATGGATATTTTGAGGTATTTGATATTAAATCTTAATGTTAAGTTTTCGATAGTGTCTATTAAAACATGGTTTCTGGACAAGTCAGAATATCCAAGTTCAAAATATGGTCATATGAGTAAATATGGTAACTAGGATAGCTATAGCCTATAGGCGGTCTATAAGCTCTTAGCGATTACTGATATTTTTCACGAGGATACACTATCTCCAATAAGATTGTCTAGGGTATGAATGAGAAACATTTACTTATTCTATATTTATTTAAGAGTTCAATTTTAGTTCTTTAGTGGAATGAGCTAAAATTAATAGATCGAACCTAAGTGAATCATTTGTTGATTGTGATTGGGTTATATCTATTGAAACTTAAATTTAGATAGTCTGTCAAGATCCCCAATCCACACGGACTTGTATGAATCACTTGATATTATTCTATATGACTAATTTATAGGTCCATCTAGAATTGTAAATTTAAGACATGTGGACTTATTTCTTTTAGTAAGAATGGGTCTAGTTCATATATGGACTTTTTATTAAAGTCCAATGGATTTAATAAAATGGAAAAACAATATATTGTACATGTTTTACACTTGGGCGGCAAGGCTAAGATTATTAGCCTAATATATTGTTTTATTTTATTATTTAATTAAATGGAAGTTAATTAATTTATTAATTATTTAATTATTTAATTAAAAATCAAAAATCTTTCTAACTAAAAAATAGGTTTCTTAGTATTATACTATTGTTGGTAGTATAATAAGAATCAAAGACTTTATTTGGTAAGTAGATAAATAAAAGGAATTTATTTATCTAATCAAATTAGGAAGTTTTTGATTAAGTCACAATTTAATTTATATTCAATATATTATTGGATAATACACTAAAAAGTTGGATTAGGGTTTTGATTCTAAAGTTGATAGGAATTTTGGTGAAACACAAATCCTCTTTAGGTGATGATTTCAACCAACCCTAATATTTTAGGGGATAAAATTCGGCCAACCCTAATCTTCTTAGTGTAAGGATTTTTGCCACCATACATATACTATCATATACAATTCGGCCAACCCTTGTTTTTTGAATAGAGAGTTTATTATTTTGCTTAAAAAAAATAATCCAACTCTAAGCATAGTGTGAAAATTTTGGCCAAGAGGAAAAAGAGAGGAAGAACGTTTTGTGTTCTAAAGTGCACTAATAGCTTTTACATCAAAAGGATTTGTGCACAACATCAAATTAAGTTCACGCAAGTTTCGATCAAAAGATTGAGAACTCACAAGTGACCAAACGTTCTACGTTTTCCTCTAGGAGGATTATTGTGACTAACAAAAAGAAAAAGTTTTTTGTTTTCCATCCTCAGGTACACAATTCAAAGAAAGGGAGCCTACACTCCTAGGTGATTCACGTTCATGATTGGATTGGAAGATCTTGCTGTTTACTATCAACGCAACATCAATCATCACGTAGAAAAATGTACGATATCTTTTATTATATGTTAATTAATCAAGGGTTAATGTTCTTCTTTTAAAGGAAAATTTTTAAAATATACAAACCTATTTTTCACTTCCGCCACGTGTATTTTCCCTACAAGTAGTTATCTTTTAAAAAAGTTTGTGTATTATGTTTAGAATATGAATTTTGAGAGGGGGTAAGGTTTATTATGTCCCCTCCTATCTAAGTGTATCTTTAACTTTTAATTAATATAATTTTCTCGTGTTGTCTACGTGGAGAGAGAGAGATTATGGATACTATTGACACTTAGATTCCATAATAGATGAGTTCAATGCTGTGAAAACTTGTAAGACAAAATTGAGATAGTTCATTATTGTATTGGAATTTCATGTTTGTTTCTTATTCAGTAGTTATCTTTTAAAAAGTTTATGTATTATGTTTAGAATATGAATTTTGAGAGTTAAGGTTCATTATGTCCCCTCCTATCTAAGTGTATCTTTAATTTTTAATTAATATAATTGTCTCGTGTTGTCGAAGTTCATTTTTAAACGTGATGGCTTCACCCCTAGCTTAATCTCATCGGATTTTGTTGATTTGGATTGGTTTGTGTGTAGATTTTGATGGGATTGGTTTTGGTTATGGTATGAATTGGGTGTGGATTTTAACAGGGCTTGGGTTGATTTCAATGGATTTGTGTGTATTGTGAAGTTTATGTTTGAGATGCATATATGGATTGGATGTTTATGCAATTGGGGATTGGGTTTTTTTTTTTTTTTCCCTAGATGAATTGGTACTATCAAGACCATTAGTTTGTTTGTTCTTTGATTTGGTGTGTGTAGAAGAGAATGAAAAATGATGTATGATGAACCGATGATTGTTAGTTTTTTTTTTCCCAAATTTGGTGGTAACTAAAGAAGATGGTGCTTGATGATTTTGACTTTTTTTTTTTTTCCAGATCTAATGGGTAATAGAGAGGAAGAAGATTATGTTTTCCAATTTTTTTTTTTTTTATATTTTACTTTTCATTTAATAGTATTTAAATATTTTTAATTTTTACAAATAAAAATCAAAGGTATTTAAGACTTTTTATACTTTTGAACATTGACCGTAAGAACAAAACGACAATCAGTTAATAGTAAGGGTTGTTAGTGTAATGTTTTTCAAAGGTCAGAAGATGTTGGTGTTAATATGTCCAAAACTTCTATATGCATGTAATTATATCAAACCTCGGAGGATGTTTGTGCAATTATCCATTTCTAAAAAGATGAGGATCAAAAATCATAATACAGTAAAACCCCTATAAAATAATATAGTTGGGATTGAGGAAAATTATTATTTTAGAGGGGTTATTTATTTATCGATAAATGAATAATTTATTAATTTATCGATAAATGAATATTTATTAATTTAAAAGAGTTTTATGTTTTTACTTATACATGTATTATATATATTTTCGACCAAGATACATATGTACATAGAAGTTAATAAGTACTTACATATGTGTATACATAAACATTAATAAGTACATGTATACAATGTCAAAAAATTAATGTACATTCATAAAAGTAGATACATAAAAATTAATAAGTATATGCTAACATGCATACAATACAAAAATTAAATGTACGTACTAAAAATTAACAAGTACATGCATAAAAGTTAATAAGAACATATATACATATGTAAGTACATATAAAAATATGATGGATATAGATCACCTTTTGAATTATCCTAGTGAAAATGATATAGTGATAGAATTGCTTCCGATGAAAAAATTATTCAAGGGGTAATGAATAAGCCTACCGATGATCATGATCCAAATGACAACAGTTTTAACAGTAGTAACATTAAATAACTTCTTGTTACAAAATGAAAAAAATATACCAAATATGGTGTATGATTTGCAAAAAATTAAGGATCATACTGAGTTCAGTTTCAGTTTGTCTTTAGATGCATATTTTAAGAAAGATTTGAATTGAGAAAATAGAAGTTGTTAAGCATTTTTTTTTTTTTTTTTTGAAAGGAAGTTGTTAAGTTAAAAGTTTAGTGATATGTATTATGAATTTTTATGAGTTATATTTTTTATATATTTAATCAATTATTAATTTATATATTCATTGGGACCTAAAGGACTTCAAAAAAAAATAAAAAATCATCTTATGCATTTAGCGAGGTTATTAATTTAGAATACATGCCTGAGTCGGGACCAGAAGATTTTATATTCAAGCGTGGTTATTAATTTATCGAATATTCATTTATCGAGGTTTTATTGTACACATAAGTCGAGTAAAAAATGACCTTTCTTTAATATATATATATATACATATATATCAAATTATAAATGGACAATGGAGTTAGGCATCTGTGCTTAGTCACTCACTAGCTTCACATTCTAATAAGAGCCAGTTTGGTATTACTTTTGAAAAATTAAAATCAGATTATATTATATTTTTGACATAAAATAATGTTTAGTAAAACTTACAAAAGTGATTAATTGATAATCTGACAAATTTTGACAATGATTTTGAGAAGTAGGTGGAGGGTTACTTTTTGAAAGTGATTATGGAATAATCTATTTTAGCATTTAATGAATCTTTTAAAATATCATTATTATCTTTATGAAATCAAGTTAAAATCCTTTATATACATTATTTCATCTCAAAATTAAATATTCTATTTAAATATTGATTTGATTTATAAAAGGGATAATAACCTCGATGACCATCAATTTGTGTCACCACAATTAAAATGGTCATTATATGGGGAATTGGTTTCAAAATGGTCATTTTTGGTGAACATTGTTACACTAATGATCATTCCATTATAACATCGTTAAGTTTTTCTAGAACTACTAGTGGCCATCAATTTGTCTACTTGGTATTAAAATGATCATTATAATCATTTTTTCCAGAATTAAACTTTTAAAAACAAACTCTTAAAAATGTCATTGAATATGTCAGGATGAAATAAACACATAGTAATATAGTAACATGTGGACATCAAGAGTCAAGACATGCATGCTATATATATAAACATCCCTTCTATGTATATATGTTTTAGATTCCTATTAGTTTTGGAAGTTTTTACTTTTAATGGAATTTTTTTATTTTGTATTTAAGAGCATAAGAAAGTATACTTGGTTTATCTCTTGTACAATACAATTAATTAATGACCAACTTTATTATAAAGACCCATTAAATTCAATGATCAATATACTATATATATATATATATATTGAAGTTTTACATTAATTTGGGATTTTTTGGGGAGTGGAGGGACTCGAACCCATATCCTCGTGGTACAGATGTGAGAGGTTTACTACCGGACCGACCTCATATCGTCATACATTTGTTTAGTTTGTCTTTGTATATATCACATATTCAATATTCACCAAGCCTTTATGAGACCTCTCTTTGCTCCTTTGATTGAAATATAGATATATCCGAACGATTTCAAAATTCATTGAAAACTCTGTAGGAACCCAGGGTTACGGATCATGCAGCGGAAGGGTTTTAAAATTTTTAAAAGCAATTATAAACTAACCTACAGTAATAATCAAATGTAATAAGAAGGAGATGAAGATATTTCATACCAATGTTTGTAGGCTCCTTCTTTCTTTTCGATCTGCTTCCTGATTTGAACCACAGGATCTTTCTGGCTATCACCCGAGATTGGTAATAGCATGTGAGCGCGTCACGATACTCAGGAACAAAGAGGATGAATAGAGGTTGAAGAAACACCCGAAAACAACTCTTGTTTTCTCTATGGAGAATTCGGCTGCCTAGAATATAAACTCCTTCTTTTTTTTTCTTTTGTTGGTGGCCGCACATGTTCTCTTTTGTTTCTACTTTTGTTTGTTCTGTTGTGTCACTCAAAAAACTCAACTTCAATTACGTTAATTGATTGAGTGTTTTAAAGTATTTCATATACTTGATATCAGATAGAATCGGTTTAAAAGATATCAACAACTTGATATCAAAGAATTAATTTTAAATATCAAATATTTAAAATAAATATCAACCTATTATCTTGTTTTTAAATACAATTAATAAAAACAAAATATCTTAATTTCTTATATCATGTTAGGGTTTCAAGTGACCTAGATTAAATAGGATTCTAAATCCCATTTAATTCAGTGTTGTCACTATGACTTGAACCCATGACCTGCTAAAGATTAAATAATCAATATTATTTTATATCTTTGCTTAGGTCTTTGTTCGAACCCTTGATCTCCATAATATAATTAAATAATCACATTATTTAATTTGATTAAATATTAATTCATTAATTAAATAATCACATCATTTAATCAATTGCCTGAATTAAATTCTTGTTACTTTTGTAACAAAATTAATTGGACCATCCAATTAATTATCCATAACCCTCGTTACCTAAATCGATCAGGCTAGCAAAGAAACCTAATTGACCTACAATATTTTGAGCTCCAATAATCCTTAGAAATAATTAATTAAACTCTTTAATTAATATTTCATGATTATTAACTTCGGTGCTATTCCACTAAAAACCCGAAGCTACACTCTCTCAACTGTAGACGTTTTTACATAAACCAATAACTCTTAGTGTCCATCGATATAGCTATTACATATGATATGATTCTCCATAAGTAGTTCATAATTAGCAATGGGTCATAATGTCTGTTATACCCCTCTAATTACATCTTTCCATTAAGTACCATTGATTCTCTAATAAACAATAAATCCTACACTTCTTATGGAATTAGGAGAGCGCTCATATTGTTCAAGCCTCGAATCAACCCTTAAGGGAACTACTATCTACTTCTCACATGAATGAGTGGATTTCACTATTGTGTGCAGACCTTCTCAGCCACAAGCCAAACCGTGATTCCAACATATGAAGTTATTGACTGGGAATGCAACTCCGATCTCACCCACCCATGGTTAGGGATGGGCAAAAAACCATTAAACCGAACCGAACCGAACCGAATCGGTCCAATCAGTTTTTTTTTTCGGTTTTTCATTGTTAACCGGTTCGGTTTGGTTTTTTTTTTTAAAACCGATATTTCCGGTTTGGTTTTTGGTTCTAGGGTTCGAACCGGTGAACCGAACCGAGAACCGGTGTATATAATCAAAAATCCCTAAATTTTTGTATGTTTTTCGTAGTACCATATATTTACAACAACATCACTTGTTTGCTGAACTAATCTAGTTTGATCTTTGGTTTTCTAGTTCATTTTGAGTTTCGTAGTTCTATCTCTGTAATTTTTACTCTAGATCATTTTTGTATGTAATATTGACATTTGAAGTCTTTTCACTTTTATTATTTTGGAACGTGAATATGAAAAACATTTGGTCAAGTGATTGGTGTGTTAAAGCAATTAAGCTAAATAAATAAGTTTATGCTGCTGATTTGATAATAAAGACAGTAAGGTATGTCCCGAAAACAGAACTAGCATAAGCTATAATTTGTCAAATTTGTCACTCAAATTTCAAGTGACAAATAGAACTAGCATTAGCTAAAAAAAAAAAAATTCTAGATTAATCTTGAAAGCATCTTAAAAATTTAGACAAGGAAAAAGATACTACAAGGATTCCTAAAGTCAATTGACTAAATTATTTTTTAGAGTAATGTAATTTAATTTCTTGTATAAATGTGCTCATTTTTAGTTCTAAATTTGGCCCAATATGCCCAAAACCGGAAAAACCGAATCGAGCCGAACCGAACTGGTTCAATCGGTTTTTGATTGGTTCACACTTTTAAATTTTATCGAATCGATACACTTTTTCAAAAACCATATATTATCGATTTTTTATCGATTCACTCGAAAAGTGAACCGATCCATTAAATGCTCACCTCTACCCATGGTATATAAAAAACCACGAACTAACCTGAATGAGTCAATAAGACACTCAAGATTAAGATCATTTATATATAGCCATCATTTGTTGATATATATGAATCTCATTTTGTAACGGATCTTGGTAAGAGATTCATATAGATCATAGCACAGTCCTATATGATCACATCATATAAGGTGCCTCCATTCTTATATCATCATATGAATAGTATATGTTAAGACCATCATACATTACGGAGTAGACTGTGGCTGTAGATTAATCACAAATAAAGTACCCAACTCTATTTGCTATCTATGGATTCTTTAGACTGCCCATCTCAAACTAAATATCTTCGTATATGACACTCATATACTCAGTTAGAGATTGCATCCGGCAATCTTGGATGTTAAGTACACGTGATATAAATGTATGAGACAGGTATATATAATGAATAAACTACTTCTTTTATTAATGTTTCATTCACATTTACAAATTACAAGCTTTAGGGCATAAACTCCAACAAATTCTTTTTATTTTAGTGATATTTATCAGCCTCTTTATGCATCAAATGATAATTAAAAAAAATGTTTGATTGAACAGGTACGTATCACGTCATCAATATATGCATCTATGAATATATTCATCATTGTTTCTTGACTACCTATTATAAATAAAGATGATTATTGGAAAATACAGCATACAATACATGATAAGATACGTACATGACCAGATTTTATATATTGATCAAACGGATATAAAGATGATACAGTTTTAAGATGCCCACCTTATTGTAAGTCAATTAAAATTGAATATTATACATCGAGTTGTTATCATAAATATATGCAAATAATGTGACAAGAATATGTGTTTGGATATATTATTCTTTAGAGTGGACTAGAGGCGGAGGCAGATAGAGGCTAGATCGAGCTGTAGCTCGATCCCAATTTTCAAAAAATAAATAAATTATATACATATATAATTATTTGTTTTTGTGTTCTTTCAAGTTTCAACCAAAATGTATCCACTCACTAGAGTGGGCCGAGTGGCCTGAGTGGGACTACCAATAGCCCAGTACTTTTTGTTAGGCGGGAGGCCTGTCAATAATTGGCTAATTATTGTTAGAGACTTAGAAAATAACAAAACAAGAAAACATCTCCTCCAATTAAAAACAAATACTATTTTCCTTCTTCTTCTTTTCTTTTTCTCAAGAGACGAGAGGCTCTGTGAATCTTTGATAGTGTGATCAATGATCAAAGATTCACCGTTCACCAAGAAGGCAAGAATTCAAGAAACCAAAATACCAAATTGAACATCATATTATCACAAGCAACAACCAATGGTAAAAAAATTCACTTTTCTCTCCTTTCCTTTAGTTTGATTTTGGTAATAATTTTATCTTTTGTATTATATACACCACAAATTTTAGTTTTAGGGTTTATACAAAAATCCTATAATTTGTAAATTGTAATTCTAAAAATTGTTACAAATATTTTTGGTTATTCTTTCCATTAGAAAGTGCATGGTTATAAGAAATTAGATTGTTTTATACTTTTATATGATTTTAGTATTATGAATTGAAAATTTGAAACAAGTCAAAAAAATTCTTGAAGAAAAATTGGAGTTTTAATTTTTAATCTACAAAACTACAAAGCTACAAGTTGTAACAACTTGGTCTCATCTCTAGTCAGGTATGTGGATCTTTATTATTATTTTAAATATACTTCAATTTTGGGTTTGAGATAATGAGATTTATTGATTTAGTCATTTAGAGAATAAAGATGTAGAATTTAATTGTTCTAGAAAATATATTTACATATTTCATGTTATTTGGATGATTTTTATTGAGATTGTGATTTTACCATCCATATATATATATATATATTTGTAAGTGTCTCACTTTTGATTGGCTTATTTCGTTGACAAAATCAAAATAAGGTTCAAATATGTAAGGGTAACTTAGGATTGAAGAATTCTCCTTAAATGCTAATAGACCTTATTGTGGTATTCAAGTGCTTCAAGGAAGGTAGCTTACTTGTCTTGACTCTTAAATTGAAGAGATTTAGATTGCACACACACACACTTTCTTATTGCATCTCCTTGTGTGTTTATGTTGCTCACATGACTTGTAGTTAGAACATCATCTTCATCTTTTCACATGTTCTTGCTTTACAATATAGCTTCTTTATGACTTGACTAGTTTCAAGATTGCTTTTTTATCACATATAGCTAAGTTATATGCATGTCATATAGCAACATGATATCTAGGAGTGTTTGACATGTTCATCCATGACTAGATAAGCTTAAATGTTTGACCTTGCATTTATGCACTTTGAATATTGCTCATATTCACATTAGGTTGTTTATCTCTTCTTTAAGAGTTAAGTCTTGTATTTACCTTTGGTAGTTTGCAAGCAAGAGCCTAGAATCAATATTAACGGCCCGCTGGTAGCAAAGACGGATTAGTAATCATATAAGTGTGATGCGGTCAACCTAGATTGTAATCGTATTTGTAAATAGTGGATTTGAGGGTTCAATTAGCAATTATGCCCATGAGTTTTTAACCCTTTTGGGGTTTTCTCACGTAAAACAAATTATTGTGTAATTTAGATTATTTCTGCACTTATTTTATATAATGATTTGGTGTTAGAGATTAAGGGTGTGTGCAATTAATATTGACTAATTGAAATAGTTGGCGATTAATTTGGTTTAAACCTATTCACACCCCCCCCCCCCCCCCCCCCCAAAGTTTATTTAGACATTCAGTATATATATTTTCAATATTTACTTTGTTTCTTATGTCAAATAATCAAAAATTAAAGCAAAGGAAAAATATTTTAGATTTCTTCTCAAAATCAAATGAGAATCAATCATCAAGTAAAATAGTTTCTCTATCAAATGTTGATGTTCCAATTATTGAGAACTAACATGTTTTAAGCCTACTAGAGTTGAGGTTAAAGATGTCAATACTAGTGCTCTCGAACGTGATCTGGGGTTACGTCTTCCAATAACGGCATATCCTGTTAACTGTCATGATGATGTTCGTAGAGCATATATTATCATAGGACCATGTCAGCCTAAATTAGAAGAATATAAACCTACACTAATTAGGAAACAAAATCGACGGTTTAATTATTCTTGGTTTTCCCAATTTTCTTGGCTCGAGTATTCTATTGAAAAAGATAAAACATATTATTTTCTATGCTTTCTTTTTGACAGTATTCCATCAAAGAATCTTGCATTTACCAATCAGGGATTCAATAGTTGGAAAAGAGTTCATGATGGAGATAAATGTGCTTTTGAAAACCATGAAGGGCATGCTTATTCTTAATATAATCTTGCTACACAGAGGTTAGATAACTTTAATGACCCATCTCGACACATTGACAATATGTTGAATCAACAATCTTCCTAAGAAGTTTTATAACATCGATTATGACTCAATACCTCAATAATTGCTCTTAAATGGCTTGCAAGACAAACATATGCTTTTAGAGGGCATGATGAATCTGAATGTTCATCCAATCATGAAAATTTTCTTGAAATGATTAAACTGTGCACAATTTTGAATGAAGGAATTGCCAAAATATGTTTGGATAATGCTCCGAAGAACGTCAAGTATACATCACCAACAATCCAAAAGGAGTTATTAACAATTTTTGCAAATCAAGTGCGTAAAAAGATTCATGAAGAAGTTGGAGATGCAAAGTTTTTAATTCTTGTTGATGAGGCACTTGATGAATCCAATAGAGAACAAATGACTATTATTCTCCGATTTGTTGATCGTGATGGGTTTATAAGAGAGTGATTTTTTCAAGTGGTAGGTGTTGATAAAACTAGTGCTCCAACTCTTAAAAATGTAATTTCCAAGGTCTTGACTCACTACAACAAATGTTGGATTTTATAGCACAAGATAATAGTATTAAATTTTGTTATGCAATGAAATAGGTATATATTATATCTTTTCATAGTTAAATGTTACATCAATTACTCATTTAATAACATATTATTTCAAATAGCATTCTTTTAGTATTTCTATAGCATATTGTGACTGCTACCATCAATCATCAAGTTTGTAAATATTAATTAACCACATGTTGTTGATATAGCACAATAAAAAAGCTATAAACTGTATGTTTAAAAAGGTTATAAAATTCAGGTTTAAAAAAAAAAAAAAAAAAGAAGCTATAAAATCATAATAAAAAAGTAATAAAATATAAAAAATTCATGAAATAAGAAGGAATGTCAAACCCTTTATCTCCACACAATTAAAAAGCTATGAAATACATATTTATAAAAAGCTATAAAATGTCTTAAAAAAAGCTTTGAAGAAAATAATAAATTATAAATATATAATGGAAAAAACAAAGAAAAGAAAAAGAGCGCTCATTATTTTCCTTTTTTTTTTTCACGCGTGAAATCGATTTTCAC
Source organism: Acer campestre (assembly GCA_954870605.1). Classification (NCBI taxonomy): domain Eukaryota; kingdom Viridiplantae; phylum Streptophyta; class Magnoliopsida; order Sapindales; family Sapindaceae; genus Acer; species Acer campestre. Next base: position 42,833,409 of record OX940800.1, read on the forward strand.
TCTCGCTAGACTCTTTTCTCACAATCATCAATCCAATCAGAAAGCTACCATGTTTACCTTCTTCCAATTTGATTGCCTAAAAATTTGGAGTTTCATCCCACTACCCCTCAATTTGCATTTTATCTTTTTCAAATATCTAAAAATCCCTCTCTCACTTTATTTTTGAACTCCGTTGAACTGGTGCAGATCAAGAGTGTATATGTACATGCTTTTTTTTTTTTTTTTGTTCTAAATTAAATCTTTATCTTGTTTTGATAGTTTATTTATTGTTTTAAAATCTATCAACTTCAATTTCATGAACCCTAATTTTCTTTATGGCTTTCTTTATGTTCCTTTTTGTGTAGTGTTGGAGCAATTGCTCTGTTTTTGATTAAAATATTCTACTATATTATTCTCCTTGTGACATGTTTTGTTTCATTCAATTGAAGAAAACTATTACTGATTTCCTAATGATCTAATATTTTATTTATGAAGTGATTTGTGCATTTAACAAGCCTGAGAAAGTTGAAGAAGTCGCTTTAGAAGTAAGTCTTCTTTGTTTTCTTTATTTCTTTATTAATCTATTTTATTTTTTGTGGATTTCTTTGCATTATTGACAATTTAATGGTATAAAGCTACTTACATAATATGTTCTTCTAAATACTGAGTCTTTTAAACTTGTGCTGAATGCTTTGGTTGTTAATGGAATTTTGTCATTCATATTTAAAATCGATCTTAGTAATTTTTAATAAGAGAAAGAATCTGTCATTTTATCATCCTTTTTTATATCATGCTATTACATGCCTTGTGTTCTGGAATTCAACTGATAATCAATTTTATATTTTCCGCTTCAATCAACGCCAAGTCCCCATTTCCATGAGATTAGTAGTCTTAAACATGATACGAATCTGAAACACTTTCCCCTTTCCACTGAATCAGAAAATCCGTTCTTCTGTTCAGTTTGTTTTCTCCCACCGTCCGGTGGTCAAGAACTTTCTGTACTGTCTTGTCAAATTCTTTCCGAATAACAGGAGGCGCCCTCCTCTGTTGCTCCCTATCCTGATCATTAGTTTCTTCATGAAAAGGCTTTAAGAAACTTACATGAAAAGTAGGATGAATCTTCAACCTGTCTGGTAAAGCCAACCTGTATGCCACATTGCCTACTCTCTCCCTGATCACGAATGGCCCATTATACCTCTGAATTAAGCCCTTGTGATACCTTCGGTCTGTGACTTTCTTCCATATCTGTGGTGTAAGCTTCAGCAACACCTTGTCACCTATATTGAACTCCAATGCACGACGGTTCTGATCAGCATATTTCTTCATCCTCCTTGCAGCCTTAGCCAAACTCTCAATGGCTCCTTCAATTAGCTCAGTCTTCTCACGAGCAAACCTGTATGCTGCAGGACATAAACCCTGATCCTTTTGCTGTGCCACCTCCAATGGAGTTAGGGGTTGAAACCCCATACATAACTCTGCTGGACTCAAACCAGTAGATGAAGACTTGTGCAAATTGTAGCAAAACTGTGCCACATCTAGCAATTCCAGCCAATTCTTTTGACTTGCAGTCACATAGTGTCTCAAGTACTCTTCCATAAGAGCATTTATCCTCTCTGTCTGACCATCTGTTTGTGGATGGTTTGCTGTAGAAAACTTCAATTCTGATCCCATCAAATTGAACAAGTATGTCCAAAACTTCCCTGTAAATCGAGCATCCCTGTCACTCACTATATCAGCTGGCACACCGGAATGCTTCACCACATTCTTGAAAAACAGCTCTGCTGCCTTTTCTGCTGGACAAGCATTAGGTGCTGCAATGAAAATTGCATACTTCGAAAATCTATCAACCACCACCAACACAGATCTCATACCATTTACTTCTGGAAATCCCACAACGAAATCCAACGAGATTGAAACCCACGGCTTCTCTGGTATAGGCAGTGGCTGCAGCAAACCAGCCTGTTTCAGTCGCTCAGTCTTGTCCAGTTGACAAACCAAGCATGTCTTGACATACAATTCTACATCATCACGCATCTTGGGCCAATAGTAGCTCCTAGACAGCAGTGCTACCATTCTCTCGACCCCTGGATGTCCCGCCCATTGCGGATCATGCGTCTCCTTCAATAACTCCTGTTTTAGCCCACCCCCACTTGGAACAAACAGCCTACTGCCTTTGGCATACAGCAGGTTGTTCTCTACCCAATACCTTCGAACCAGGCCATCTAACACCTCGAATCTAATGAATATATATGGAAATAGAGGATGGGAAAGACTTACCTAGTAGTTTGTGTTAATACTTATTCTATTTCCTGCATTTGCTTTACTAGAAAGGGCAAAATGAATTTCCTGCATTTGTCTTCTTTTATCTGTATCAGATCATCTTATTTCTAGTTAGCTTCCTTTGATTGTTTGATTACTTTGGATTTGCAAGTTTCATAACATCTATATCTATATATATATAAATAAAAATAAAAATAAAAATAAAAATTGTTTGTTTTCGGCCTTTTTAGTTCTTCTGCGTTTGGCTTTTCTTTTGGCTTTGGTGCTCTGCCTGGATGGGTTTTTGTTGTTGTTTTCTGTGCTCTGTTCCAGGTGCTCTGCCTGGCTGGGTTTTCCTTGTTTGTGGTTGCTTTTGGCTCTTTATGGCCTAATAATATTTGGCAGTTCAAAAAAAAAAAATTATTAGTGACCAATTACATAAATTAAAAAAAAATAATAAAGAGAGAAAGAAATAAAATACACTATATATATGTAAGGAAAAGATATGCAGTGGAATATCAAAAATATTAAAAATATATATATTTTTTAAAAGAGAAAGTTCAAAAAGAGTTATCATAAAAACTCAAATTTTAAACTTTTCCCACTAGACATAAGAAAACAAAATTATGGTGAAAAAGTTATTGTATAGAAGGAAAATAACAAAAATATATATATATATATATATAATAATTCAAAACATGTATTGATATTGAATAAAGTCTTTTGGTTAGTAGAAATTGCTCTTAATATCTAGTTTGTTTTTTATTTAGTTTTTAATAAAAAGCTATATATTATTTGGTGTTATCGGTAGATACCATACCAGAGGCAACAATGGGCCACATGCAAAGGTGACTCACAGAGTTACCGTGGTTCACCATTGTCTCAATTAGATCAATCTTAGCAAGAGTACTATGTTCTGTTTTGTTTGTGTGCTGTCCCTTATTTCCTTTTTTCTATTGCTGGGGTTGTTGGTGCTGTCCGTGGAGGTGTGTCCTTTCCTTGGCTAGTTGTTGTTTCTTGTTGCGCTTGGTTTGTTGGTGGAGAATTTGTACAAGTAGTAGTAGTACTAGGCACTGCTTTTAGAACTTACTATTAAGAGTTTATTGTCTATTCTATTTTTGCTTGCTATTAGTTTCGTATTTTACTTATAGCATATTAATTATATTAACTTATAATTTTAATAGAATATTGGGCTGCTTTTTGTTTGCAGTATGTATTGTGTTGTTGAGTCAATGTCTGCTATTTTTTTTTTTTTTTTTAACTTGAGCAGGATAAAACTTTACATTTTGGTGTTTTAAAGATGAATAAGGATTGGGTATATCTTAACAGGTAATTAGCTAGAATTATAGAAATAAAATAAATAAAAGATGTAGAAATGTATATTAACATATATTAAATCTTTTGGTTTGGTAGAACCACTGAAGCATAAGTGAAATAAGCTTGGAATTTTGTGAAAATGGCTGAGAAAAACGCAAGCATTCCTAGTAAGATTTTATATCCGTGCAAAGATTGGAGAAATTTAAGTCAACATTCTATTGAGATGGTTTTTGAGCATTTAGTCATAAAAGGGATGGATTTGACTTATACAACATGGTTTCATCATGGTGAAAAAATAGCTTCCGATGAAAACCTTGAAGAAGTGAATGTCATACGCATTTAACTTGTACGAGGTTGCATACATGCAAGATGCAGATTTTATATCACCATTAGATGAAAAAATAGGTGATGATTTTACTACAATTTTGGAAGACGCAGGAAACCCCTTTATATCAAGGTTGCCCAAAATACAAAAAATTGTCAACTATTGTAGTTTTATATAGACTCAAAGCTGTAAATGGATGTTCAGATAAGAGCTTCCATGGACTTTTAGAGATTATACATGACATGTTACCGATTGATAATGTACTTCTCAAGTCTGTCTATTTGGTGAGAAAATTTCTCAAGACATTTGACTTGGGGTATGAGAAGATTCATGCTTGCAGAAACGATTGTTGTTTATTCAGAAAAGAGAATGAAAATAAGGATAAGTGTCCAATGTGTGGTTCTTCAAGTTGGCAAGAAGATGAACAGACAAAGAAGATTAGGAAAGGTGTTCTAGTTAAAGTTTTGAGATATTTTCCCATTATACCTAGGTTTAGAAGGATGTTTCGATCACCAAATTTGGCTGAAGATTTAAGGTGGCATTTTAGTAATAAAAGTGAAGATGGACACATGCGCCATCCAGTAGATTATTTGGCATGGGATCATATTAATGATTAGTGGCCTAATTTCGCATCAGACCTGCGAAATCTTAGACTCGGTCTTTCTACAAATGGCTTCAACCATTTTGCAAACTTAAGCTCCACATATAGTTGTTGGCCTGTGATGCTTGTTACATACAACTTGCCACCTTGGTTATGGATGAAAAAAGAAAATATCTTGTTAACTTTATTAATTACGGGGCCTAAACAACCTGGTTATGCCATAGATGTATATTTACAGCCCTTTCTAGATGACTTACAAGAGTTATGGAATAATGGAGTTGTTGTTTTTGATATTTTCAATAAAGAAGTTTTCAATTTGAAGGCAATACTGATGTAGACAATAAATGATTTTCCGGCGTATAGAAATCTTGTTGGATGCACAACAAAGGGTAAATTAGCATGTCCTATATGTGGGGAAAATACAGCTTCAAAATGGCTAAAGTTTAGTAAGAATACAGTATACATGAGACATATGCGATTCCTTCCTCTGACTCATCCTTATAGGAAAAGAAAATCTTGGTTTGTTGGAAGAGAAGAAACATGAAAATGTCCCAAATTCATGAAAGGGAACAACATTTTTCTTGCTCTTAAAGACTTTGAAAATGATTGGGGAAAAAGACTGGACAAACCAAAAAAAGATGTACAAATGTGGAAGAAAAGATCTATTATCTTTACTCTACCATATTGGAAGGTAAATGATCTCTTTTTCGTTTTCTTTTTTGTTTATCATTTAATATATATATATACATTTTTAAAAATTAATTTTTATTTTGTGTATCATTATTTTGTAGGATTTGGCATTGCGTCATAATTTGGATTTTATGCACATAGAGAAAAATATTTGTGAGAGTGTCATTGACACACTATTGGAAATAAACGGAAAAACAAAAGATGGGATTAATGCTCGTAAGGATTTGCAAGATTTAAGAATTCGACCTGAGTTGCATCCACAAGACCGAGGTACTAGAACCTACCTTCCTCTAGCCCCACACACTTTATCTAAAGTTGAGAAGCGATTGTTTTGCAAGAGATTGTTTGATTTAAAGTTACCAGATGGGTATAGTTCAAATATTGGGAAGTGTGTTTCAGTGGAAGATTGCAAGCTAATAGGTTTGAAATCTCATGATTGCCCTGTATTAATGCAACAATTGTTGCCTGTAGTTTTAAGAGGATTACCAAATGGACCAAGAAACGTGATATATCGTTTATACGCATTTTTTTAACAGAATATGTCAATAAGTCGTTGATAGAGAGGAAATGGTTACCATTGAAGATGAAGTTGTTGAAACCTTGTGTATGTTGGAAAGGTACTTTCCACCTTCATTCTTTGATATTATGGTGCACTTGACTATTCATTTAGGACTAGAAGTACAGCTAGCCGGACCGGTGCACTGCCATTGGATGTATCCTTTTGAAAAGTAAAATGTTATTCATTAATTTTCATTTGATAATATTTCCTGGTTTAACATATTTATAAGATACAATTATGTGTACGCATATGAAGATTTTCAAAGGATATGTCAGGAATTGTGCAAGAGCTAAAGGTTGTATTACAGAATGTTATCTTGCAAATGAGTGCATTGTATTTTGTAGTGGGTATTTGAAGCAAATTGATGAATTTCATTATCAAGAATGTCGTAATCAATAAATATCAAATGATGTTATCAATGAAGGCCACCCAATTTCATCAGGAACATGAATTACTCTCAGTGAGGAATTGTTAGAAAATGCACACCGTTCTGTTTTATTTAACACAGCAGTGGTCAAACCATATATAGAGTATGTAAAATTCTATTGTTTTCACTGTTATAAGTTTTGATATCATTTATAATTTATTATTATTATTATTAGGATGCATTTAAAAGAGTTAAAGCGATTAAGTAGACTATTGGAAAGGAATGAAAATTTGCTTTGGAAAAGACATGCAGAAACATTTTCCATCTGGATAAAAGCAAAGGTTATTTTTTATATGCAGTGAAGTTTGATCGTGTCATTTATCTTTTAAATAAATAATGGTTTAACTTAACTTTTAACTTCTTCTTTTTTCTACAGATTCCATTTGATGATTCCTCAACTAGTAATGAGCTAGATACATTGAAGTGGATTGCATTTGGTCCTAGAAAACATGTTATGGGATATAGTGGATATATAATCAATGGACATCAATTCCACACAAAAGAAATTGAGAGGGTTACACAAAATAGTGTGTTTCTATAGAAGCAATAACCATAGCAGATCAAGTGCTACAGACACATCACTAGTTGTTGATGTTGTTGCTTATTATGGTGTCATAAAAGATATAATTCTGTTAAATTATCATAGGTTTCAACTTCCAATATTTAAGTGTGATTGGGCAAATGCTGGTCATGGTGTTAAGGTTGAAGAAGGTTTTACCCTTGTTAACCTAAACCAAGGTCAAAATCAGTACGAGAGAGAACCAATTATTCTAACATCACAGGCAAAGCAAGTTTTTTATTCTAGAGAAAGTGATTCTTCTAATTGGTATGTTTTATTAAAGGCACCTCCAAGGGGTTATTATGAGTTGGATAAGATTGATGAGAAGGCGGATACAAATCCCATGCCACAAAATAATTTAACACTTCATTCACAATCTATTGATGATGAAGAAGAAGTTAATTATGCAAGGACTGATTGTGAGGGATTGTTGTTGTGACTTTTGAAGTATTTCCATATATTCAAATTTGTTATTATTATTATTATTTTGTCTCTGAGTAACATTTTACAAGTTTAGGATTTTGCTTACAAGTTGCTTAACAAAGCTTAGTTAGCAAATTGTTTGGCTTTGAACAATAATAAATTTTTACAATAATTCAATGTTTGTATTAGTTATTGTATTTAGTTGCCTCTTCTTTTTTCTATATAGAATTTTACACATTTATACTAATTCTTTGCTATGTTGTCTTATAGGATTTATTAATATTTTATTTATTTAGTTTCATATGAACAGTACTAAATCTTAAAAAGATGAGTTGAACATAATATGTGTTGTTTCTTGCCTTATTACTTTTTTAGTTTTCAACTTTGCGGGATTCAACTATTGTCATGGCTCCTATAACAAGAAAAAGTCAAGAAACTTTAAAAACACCATATGAACTCCCACAACGCAAAATGTTACGATAACTAATATAGATGAATCACAAGCACTTAAAAGAAAGAGAGGTTATACTAAAATGAAGACCATTGTTGTAGATCCTTCTAGCCGGATTGAAGTTAAATTTAATAGCCTGGGCAAGCTTATGGTGATGGATCAGTCAATTTATCTTCCTTTTTAGATCCTCTTGTTCGAGAGATTGTACCATATACACTTACAGATTGGAGAAAGCTTCCTGAAGATACGAGAGCCGTTTTATGGCAACGCATTCAGGTATAATACATTTGGATTATTTCTAAACATAAAGAATAATTTCATACTCATAAAAATATACAATAATCACTCAAATTAAACAAATACAATCAACTAAATTTAAGAGCGAAAAATAATAAATTGCACATTGATTGATTTACGTGAGAAACCCACAATTGGGAAAAAACTCACGGGCTATCCTTCTAGCCCCACACGGTCCTCAAATCCACTATTTGAATGAAATTTACAACCTAGGTTGACCTCAACCATTCTTGGTCACTAACCCTTCCACTCTATCCAATAGGTCTTTGATAGTGATCCTAGAGCCACTTACTTGTGCACTAAACAACTTAGTCACAAGGCCTAACTTCTTAAAGAAGAGATCGACAACTTATGCGAAAATTATGATAATATTCTAAATGCAAATAATGATAGGTTACACAAAATGTTTATCTAGGAATTCAGGATGTCAGTAAGAGCAATCATAGATATCAATATTGCTATATGTCATACATACAACTTAGCTATATTAAATAAAGCAATCATAGATGCAATAGCTATCACAATACAATAACTCAATCAATTAACACAAAAATCTCAACTTGTAGATAAATTTTAATCTAGATGCAAACAAGTCATAAATGAGATTTCTTGCTATGTAAGAAAACTAGAATGGATGAAAATGGTGTTCAATTTACCAAGTCATGTGTGCTGAAGAAAATCCATGCAAGAACACATCCTATTAAAGCTAGATTATGCTTAGATGATGTTTGATGCACATGGAAATGAGTTTGTAGAATTAAAGAAGCAAACTTGGTGCATTTTCTCTCAAGTATCTCTCTTTCTCTCTTTAGGTTTCTTGGTGTTCAAAGAGCTAATAAGAGAAAATGAGATAATGGTGTATTTATAGAGAGCAAAAAACGAGCTGGGTGAAAAGACAAATTTGCCCTAGAAACACACCATCAACGGTTTCATTCGGTGGACAGGCCGCCGATCTCAAACCGTAGATTTAAACCCGAGAGCATCAGGTATCAAACAACGGTTTTATTCGGCGGTCATGGTTGCCAATCATAACCGCAAAATTAAACCCGAGGCATTAGGTATCAAACGGCGATTTCATTCGGCGGCCAAGATGGCCGCCGATCATAACCGCCGTTTCACCAATTGTGGTGAAACCAAAGGAGAAGACAAGAGCTTTCTCCAACAGCGATCATTACACTAAACCAAGCACACCAACGTGCACGTGTGAACGTTTCCAAACAAACTTTGGAAAACGAATTACAAGACACACTAACACACAACAAAATTCAACAAAGAGGTGCAAGTGTGAAGTGTGAAGAGAATGAACACATTAAACAATAACCACAAATGAAAGAGGACAAGGCATGCATGAGAAATGTGTGTGTGCAACCAGTCTCTTCAAAAGGGTTAAGCACAAGTGATATACCTTTAATGAGCACTTGAGCTTGAGCACTTGAAATCCAATAAGCTTGATCACGAACAATGGTGTCCTAAACTACCCTTACATAATTAAACCTCAATTTTGGTTTGTCAACGAAATTAACCAATCAAAAATGAGGAACTTATAGTTCTTATGCATATTATATTCACTATTTTGCTCATCAATTACAACTTGCACTGGTTGCAGCATCTAAAGACGTTCATGGTGTGTGGTTATTTTTTTTCAAAGTTAAGTTGTAATGTCAATCTTGTTAGTGCTTCTCCCAAACGTCGTTTGGAGTTAAAATCTACTAGAGAGTTTGAAGGTGCAAAAATGATTGCTTCTAGAGAACTTAAGACCGGCAAAGGAGCTAATCACTTCTACAGAAGTTTTGCGAAGATGGTTGGAACACTTTTATTCAAAGTGTGACATCATTTTGTGATAAATATCATATTGATATTCCATATTTGAGTGCACAATATAAGGGATGAACAAGACGTTCTTGCCAACAACATGATTGCATAACAGTTAAGCATTATTACCACTTTGATATTTTTAATTCTGTAATAGATTTTCATATGGTGGAGTTAGATGACAGATTTCCAAAGCGAACAATGAAGCTTAATTCTTATTCTTAGTTCATCTTTGGATCCTTCTGACTCATTCAAATCATTTCATATTGATAATATTTGCAATCTTGCTGAGAAATTTTCATATTGATATTCCATATTTGAGTGCACAATATAAGGGATGAACAAGATGTTCTTGCCAACAACATGATTGCATAACAGTTGAGCATTATTACCACTTTGATATTTTTAACTCTGTAATAGATTTTCATATGGTGGAGTTAGATGACAGATTTCCAAAGCGAACAATGAAGCTTAATTCTTATTCTTAGTTCATCTTTGGATCCTTCTGACTCATTCAAATCATTTCATATTGATAATATTTGCAATCTTGCCGAGAAATTTTATCCTCAAGATTTCAGTGGATCAGATATTGGCACTTTAAGAAGACAGTTGGATCATTATGAGCTTGATGTACCTAAAGATTCAAAGTCTCCTCACTTTCTGAATTGTGTCGTAAGTTATTTGAAACTAAAAGGTCAAAACATTTCCACTTGATTGATCGTTTAATTCGTCTTATATTGACTCTTCATGTTTCTACTGCAACAACAGAGCGAGCATTTTCAGCCATAAAGCTTATTAAAACAGCACTTCACAATAAGATGGATGATGAGTTTCTTACAAGTTGCATGGTGATTTATATTGAAAGATAATTTTCTAATACCATTGATCTAGATATAATAATTGATGAATTTTGTGATGTAGGTCCTTGTAGGGTATCACTCATACGATATAGTGATGCACTTGTTTTGTAGGTAATTTTTTATGTTTTTGTTATTTATTTTCAGTTTAGATTTTTTTTATAGCATATTCATTTTGAAGGGTAAGGCTTAGGTTTCGCCTACTATGTGTACTCATTTTGATTATCAAACTTATAAATATTTTAATGAAGTTTTAAGCCTAACACCACCACACCAAGTCAGAAATCCTAGCTACACCACTGGTGTGGACATTCTGGAAAATTTGTGTGTCTAATCTCAAATTTCAAGCTCTAAGAACACTAAAATATAGTCATCCAAATATGAAAATTTTCAATATGCATTTACATCTAAAAATCTATAAGATGGAAATATAACCCTTATCTCTATTTCATATTATATATATATATATATATATTTCTAATCTTATCTACATTTCTATAAATACAACTTCCACACTTATTCTATAAATTGGTGCACTTGTGTAGGAGATTTTGGTATATTTGTGCAGTTTGACAAGTAGTATTTGAAGTGTATGAAACTGAAATTATATTGAATCAAATGAATAAAATTCATTTTCTCTATTTTTTGTGAATTGCTGCATTTTCTCTAATGAATGAAATTTTATTGTTTATAATTTCTTACTCTATTTTCCAATAAAATATAGATGTACATATAATGACCATTTTAATACCAATTAATCAAATGGATGGCCAATAGAGTAATTCTAGAAAAAGTGGGACAATTATAATTGTCATTTTGATATCAATTGATTGAATGGATGGCCACTAGAGTAATTCTGAAGGAAAAAAAAAATGATTATAATGTCCATTTTGACCAAGTGAACAATTTGATGGCCAGTAGAGTAGTTCTAGGAAAACTTAACTGTGTTATAACGGATTGGTCATTAATGTAACAGTGTTCACTAAAAATGGTCATTTTGAAACAAATTCGTCATATAATGGTCATTTGATGGCCACTGGGGTAAGTATCCCTTTATAAATTCTTGTGAAACTTTTTTTTTTTCTAATTTAAATATTCTAATTAAATAATGGTTTAATATAAATAATTAATGAAAACAATGATTTATGGTCTTAAAATCATGTATATTTTAGTCATTGTAACTAATCTCAGCACTTTTGTTAATTAATTTCACAGCTGATTATTCCTTCAGCATAGCTAACAGTGATTATTATAAAAGTTACACTAATACCAAACTGGCCCTTAATGTCCTGCTTTTGGTTTCAAAACTTTTAGTATGTATCTTAGATGAATGGTCATGCTTTTATTCTTAATTTCAAAAATACCACTAAAAAGTGAATAAAATTACCCCGTTTGACCCGTCTCTAAAACTCCTAATGGTTGTGTTACTTGTTGCTTAGAAATTGATGAAATCGTAAAGAAGCATAACCGAAGGAATTTATCTTTTCAACTTTATCTCATCACACAATTCACAAATTTTTCCAAGTTTTTTTTTCTATTAATCTAAAAGTTCAACTCCAAAATGATTGGCACAACATGGATTTTGAAGAAATATTTTGGCATCAGCATAGAGTAAAGGGTCGTTTTTTTTTTTTTTTTTTTCTCAAATGAATGACAAGTTTGTTTTTTATTATGATTTTTGATATGGTTTTGATTTATTATGATTTTAACATCAGCATAGAGTAAGTGCAAAATTTTAATATGATTTTTTATGAAAGTATTTTTATTATCTTTTGATTTCTAGATAAATGAAATAAGTTACATGGTCTAAGACCATTTTCAGATTTTTATTAATTAATTATCTATAATTTTATAAGTAAATAAAAAAAAATTAACTAATTATATATAATTTTTATAATTTTTTTTTTTTTTAAGAAATAAACCGATAGAAAAGGTTTTATTTGCACATTATCCTATGTCCTTACCTACCCAATCAAGGGACTTGCTACGGTGCAACCGTGCAAGTAAGAAAGTGTGTTGTACCTAGAGGTGACCACGGTTCGGTTAAACCGTCGGTTTTGTCCGCGGTTTAACCGGAACTGGATTGGCCAAACCGGAACTGAAACCACCGGTTTGAAAACCGGTGGTTCCGGTTCCGGTTTCGGTTTGGGATTCCTCCAAACCGTCCGAAACCGGCGGTTTAACCTCCCAAAACCGACGGTTTAAACCGCCGGTTTATAAAAAAAAAAAAAAAAAAAAAAAAATCAACCAATCAAAAGTTGCCACGTGGCACTTTTTTAAAAAAAAAAAAAAAAAAACCGCCCAAAATCGAAACCGAAACCGTGCCCAAACCGCCGGTTTTGAAACCGAAACCGGAACCGCCAAACCGACGGTTTGAAACCGGTTTTTCCGGTTTCGGTTTCGGTTTTAGGTGGTCTCAAAACCGAAACCGACGGTTTGGAACCGAAACCGGAACCAAACCGAACCGGGGTCACCATTAGTTGTACCGTACAACACCACTTTTGAAAATATATCAACCGGTGAAATAAAAAAAAATATTACCCACGACCGGTTACACCGGTTATCTCACTCAAACAAAACAACGTCTACCTCTCCTCTCATTCTCCAAACTGGTTTCTTTCCCAAACAAGAACAAACTCTACCTCTACCTCTCATTCTCTAAATCCCTAAATCACGATCAAAAAAACCACTTCATCGGCCACCCATCATTTACTCGTCGCCGTCGTCGTCGTCATCGCCTCATCTCGACGTCGTCGTCACCGGTCCGCAGCAGCAACGGCTCTCTTCCAAAACTTCAAACGTTGGATCTCTCTAACAACAGATTCTCTGGTGTAATCCCACCTGAGCTTGGTCAATTAAATAGTCTTCAATATCTGTAAGTGTTTCTCTTTCTTTCTTCTGTATATGTTTATAATGAAAACAGAATTAAAAAGTTCATTTTAAAAAAAAAAAAAAAAAAAAATTTATGATTTTGTTTTCAAAAGTGCAAAAATGAATTCATAGAAGCCTTAAAATGTTCATGTTTGGAGCATCCAAATGGGTTTAATTTATAAACTGTTTGACTTTTTGTTCATGTAATCTAATGAAACAACTCTGTTTTATTTTCGTTGTCATGTAATGAGAGTAGGAGGCTGAACAACAATAGTTTGGGTGGGCCTTTTCCTGTGTCTTTGGCCAAAATCCCTCAGCTTACTTTCTTGTGAGTATGATTTTATATATCTTTATGGGTTTTGTTTGTTTTTTACTAATTGCAACAGTGTTGAAAATTTCTGATTTGGAAAGGTTTTTTATCATTTAGTTTTTAATGGGATTTTTTTGTTACTCGTGATGATGATTCAGGGACCTGTCTTACAACAATCTCAGTGGACCAGTTCCCAAGTTTCCAGCAAGAACATTCAAGTATGATTTTCTTGCCTGCTTTTTTATCTGGTCAAAATGTTGTGTTTGTTTTCTGATTTTTTGTTTTCTCATGATTTACTTGTAAGTTCTCTGTAATGATTGGGAAATATAGGGATAAAATTAGGGATTTAGTGACTGTCCATAATAAATAGCATGAGTCAGAATCATTTGCCAAAGAGTCCTATTACATGTAGTCCTTTTACATTTGCTTGCAATTTCCTGTAAATATGTGTCTGTAACAATCATTTGCAATCATGAAATATGACAATCATTTTCTCAACAAATTTCTATTCTCTCTCTAACAAATTCTCTCTTGATCTCTCTAAAATTCTGATCTATTTCTCTCTCATCTCAACTTTATCTTCAATCCCTTTCAATTCTTCTTCAAATCTGTTCAACCTTCAATTTCCAGCAACCTTCAACCTTGCAAAATCAACTCAAAATATATCAAAAATCAATTAAAATGCTTGGGGCATGACATTCTCTCTTCTCTCTCACCTCACACAGCCAACTCATTAAACTTCTTCTCTTCGATTCCTCATCTTCTTTGCCTTCTTTGCTGCTGATTTCCAACGGACCTTCTAATTTTGCTGTCAGATCTCAACAGTGTAGCTTGCTTACTCTCATCCTCAGTTGTACGGTCGCCGATGGTGTTCACTCCTTATATTCAGGTTTGCAACTCTCTCAATTTTCTTAATTTAGTTGAACAAATTTTTCTTAATTTTATTTATTTTTGCTTGAAATTTAAGATATTAGGATTTACTTAGCAAAGTGATTAAATTTGATTCTGAAGTATTTATTGATTGCATTTGAAAGATTTTTAACTGTATGTTTCATGTGAAATCGTTGTATCTTATTTTCTTACAGAAAAATCAGGAATTATTGTCAGCTTGCAGCTGAGAGCCAGGAATTATTGTCAAAGGAAAATTAGGTTTGTTTCTTTGAGTTAATTGGGTTTTGTATTTGGCTTTGTAGTGTATATAGTTGCTTAGAAATAGAGGAAAATTTGTTGGGTCTTTGTGGTTGTGGTTGCTCTGTTTTGTTTCCTTGGCCTCTGTTTGGTGGTTCTGCTTTCTGTTTCCTTTTGGCCATGTTGCCTGGCGTTATGTTTCTTTGTTGTTTGCTTTCCTGGGGTCTCCCCCTGTTGCCTCTGTGGCTTTAATATATGTTTAACCTTTTTCAAAAAAAAGAAATAGAGGAAAATTATAGAAGTCCTATCAGCTTTTGTCTCACATTTTATCTGTTTATCAAATTTGCAAATTTCATTAATATGGATGCGAAGTTATTGCTTTTTGATAACTGATTTGATTTGCTAAGGATGATTATATAATTTGAATTTGCTTAAGATACATTAATAATACACTATATGCTTCAAGTTGTTAAATGTGTGCTCAATTATTTGTTCAGGGAGATAGACATGGATAAGAGTTGGATTGATTTGCTCAATTATCATATATGTGATTTTATTTTATATTCATATTTTTGGTGATATTTTATATTTTAAATTTTTTATGACAGGTAAAATAATGGCACCTAAAAGAAAATTTGGTGGAACTATGGAGAGTTTTCTAGAGAGTCAATTGGAGGCACAACATGAATCCTCAAATTCTCACTCACAAGCGGATGAGGATGGTATGCTAATATATTTTTACATGCAATTTATTTATTGACCAAAAAAGTTTCTTTATGCCAGTTAAGCTCCTTGAACTGACTGCTGTAATGAGCATACAATTAATTCATATAATTTGATTTGTAGGGTCAAGTGCATCATCAGACGTAAGGAAAGGTTGAGGTCCTGCTCAAAGCATACCTGAATGGGGCACTGGGCAAACATTACATCTAGAACTTGTATATATTTTTAATTTATAATATATTTGTTGAATGTTGGTATGGCTTAATTGGTTGAACTGATATATATATATATTCAATAATCTATTTGAGATATTTTAACTTTGTTTGTTGGCATTGATACATACCGGAAAAGAAAAGATTTTGACTTTTAATATGGATGAGTCATGACTGAAATTTGATCATGCTCTATATAAGAAATTGTTCATTCACCTTATGAATCTTTTTTTTTTTTTTTATGCAGATTGTTTGTGCATTGAAAAAGTTGTAGGATGATGGTGTAGTCAAACGTGAGGATTTATGGATCACCTCTAAACTCGGAAAATTATTTAGAAATTTGAATTTCAATGCATTATTAATATGCACTCTTCTTTTTGATGTAATAATGTTAGCTTACTCTTCTTTTTGTTGATGATATACTGCAGTTGGCAACTTGCTTTTGTTAATGCAATGGAAATTAGGGTTATGAATTTATCTTAGAGCAAATATTTATAATTTATTTTTTGTATTATATTTTGTCTGTATTTAGTAAAATATAATATTAATTATTATTATTAATATATAGTATAGCTATAAAAAATGAGGATCCCTAAATAAATTTAAATATATTCAGTTGCAAAAAAAATAATACAAAAACTTTTGCAACACATTTTGCCGTGGGTACTAGCCGTGGCAAATGTAAAATATTCTATATTTTGTATAGGTCACAAAGTATATCGGTTGGAATATTTAGACTTACTCATACCCGGAATTGTGCCGGTAGAGTACACTTGTAAGACAACGCCATGTAGGTGGGTGTATAATCAACACCGCGAGCGTCGCCGGAGTGATGGGCAGTCTCGGACCGCACGCATACATGGCGTCAAAGCACGCCATTGTAGGTTTAACCAAAAACACTGCCTGTGAGCTTGGAAGGTATGGAATTAGAGTTAATTGTATTTCACCGTTTGGGGTGGCGACTTCTATGCTTGTAAATGCATGGAGGAGTAAAGAAGACGAAGACGGAGACGACGATGACGAGGATTGTATGAGTTTTGGGGTTCCATGTGAGCGTGAAGTGGATAAAATGGAAGAGTTTGTTAATGGGTTAGCGAATTTGAAAGGACTGACATTGAGAGCTAAAGATATAGCAGAGGCTGCTTTGTATCTTGCTAGTGATGAATCAAAGTATGTGAGTGGACACAATCTTGTTGTTGATGGTGGTGCCACCACCTCAAGTGTAATATAACCATAAACTTTTGTGTACATGGCAGTAGTTCGGTATAAATGCAAGATAAGAGGTGTTTTTATTTTCCAACATTCTTTCATTTGTCTATGCTTAGTTTTCATGCTTTCAGTGTGTCTGACTATGCTAATTGAAGTGAGACCTGAAACAAATAAATTTAACCTAATTTAACTTAAGTAACTTAATTACCAATAGAACCCAATTTAACTTAAGTTACTCTTCATATAATAGCAATATAATCCAATTGAATTGTGCAAATGTTACAATGGATAACATGATGGTTTGGCAAAACGAAAGCGTTTTCCAACACAACCTTAACCAGTTGAAACCGAGAAGATAGCGAGCCCAAGGCGAGCTCACCAAGGTCGCCCCGAGCTCACCCAAGTCAGGTGCAAATCCATCCAAAATGTCGAGAAGATAGCGAGCCTAGGGCGAGCTCACCAAGGTCGCCCCAAGCTTGTCCAAGTCAGGCACAAATCCATCCAAAATGCTGAGAAGATAGCGAGCCTAGGGCGAACTCACCAAGGTCGCCCCGAGCTCGCCCAATTCACTATGGTTTTTTTTTTTTTTTTTTGTCAATTCTAATATGGGTATTGAGATAAATGTCTGATCTTTATCTTAAGTTTAATTGGGTTCTCTTTCAAGATGTTACTATAGAAAATACTTATAGGATAAATTAATAATTTGGTGAAAGAGGGTTTGTTTATTGTTATCTTCAAATTAACTTAATGCAAATGGTAAAATTTATCTATATTGGTGTGGTAATGGTGATTCATAAGATACTATATTAACTCTTGATTGTTTCTGTATTTGCCTATCATCAATGTTTTTCTTTGTATTCCAGTATTGAAAAGCATAAAGGAAAATAATAAATGATAATTCCTGTCAACACTTTAAGACTACACCTTGAATTGTGTGTTGGTATAGATCCTGGTAAGATATGAAAGTAAAGCCCTTGGGTCATTACCAAAGTGTCCTGATAAGTATAATTTGTGCAAAGAATGAGGCTCCAAAATATATTAAAAAATTAAAAGTGCTCAAAAGAAAAAAAAAAAAAAAAAAATAGCACAAAAACCCATTTAATCTTTAAAAGTGTAAAAGTAGCCCAAATGTAAAGCAACTTCAAATTTAGCAAAAAATGATTAATCGAATAATTTGTGTCTGTACAAAGTATAAAATTTAGCACAAAGTTTCAATAATTTTTTTATGATGAACGTTAAACTCGGTCAACCTACGTTGAACTTGTTCATGAAGATTTTACATACATTTCAATAATTTTTTTTTAAAAAAAATTATAATTTCTTGAAAATTTACGTTAACTTGTTCAGAGAACACGTTTAATGTCAGGATGAACGTTAAACTCGTTCAACCTACGTTGAACTTGTTCAAGAATGAAGTTTACGTTGACTTGTTCATCGAACAGGTTTAACATTAGGATGAACGTTAAACTCATTCAGCCTACGTTGAACTTGTTTATGAAGATTTTTTATAAATTTCAATAATTTAAAAAAAAAAAAAAAAAATTTCTTGAAGATTTACGATGACTTGTTCAGCGAACAAGTTTAACGTTAGGATGAACGTTAAACTCGTTCAACCTACATTGAACTTGTTCATGAATGAAGTTTATGTTGACTTGTTCATCGAACGGGTTTAACGTTAGAATGAGCGTTAAACTCGTTCAACTCAACCTACGTTGAACTTGTTCATAAAGATTTTTCATAAATTTCAATAATTTTTTTTAAAAAAAAAAAAACAATTTTTCTTGAAGATTTACGATGACTTGTTTAGAGAACAAGTTTAACGTTACGATGAACGTTAAACTCGTTCAACCTACGTTGAACTTGTTCATGAATGAAGTTTACGTTGACTTGTTCATTAAACAGGTTTAACGTTAGGATGAACGTTGAACTCGTTCAATAGGAAGATTTTTCATAAATTTCAATTATTTAAAATAAAAATAAAAAAACAATTTTTCTTGAAGATTTACGATGACTTGTTCAACGAACAAGTTTAACGTTAGGATGAACGTTAAACTTGTTTAACCTACGTTGAACTTGTTCATGAATGAAGTTTACGTTGACTTGTTCATCGAACAGGTTTAACGTTAGGATAAACGTTGAACTCGTTCAACCTACGTTGAATTTATTCATGAAGATTTTTCATAAATTTCAATAATTAAAAAAAAAAAAAAAAAAACAATTTTTCTTGAATATTTATGATGACTTGTTCATGAACAAGTTTAACGTTACGATCAACGTTAAACACGTTCAACCTACGTTGAACTTGTTCATGAAAGAAGTTTACATTGAATTGTTCATTGAACAGGTTTAACGTTAGGATGAACGTTAAACTCGTTCAACTTACGTTGAACTTGTTCATGAAGATTTTTCATAAATTTCAATAATTTTAAAAAAAAAAAGATAAAAAAAAAAACCAATTTTTCATGAAGATTTACGTTGACTTGTTCAGCGAACAAGTTTAACATTAGGATGAACATTAAACCCGTACAACCTACGTTGAACTCGTTTTTTAAATTTAAATTTTCAAAAAAAAAAATTAATTATATTTATTTAATATAAAATATATATAATTTTCATGAATTTTAAATTCATTCTTTTATTGAAAATAATTTTTTATTAATTAATATGTAATATAATATAATTATAATATAATAAAAATATATATATATATGTATTATAGCAACCGGTTGAAACCGGTTGCTTTTATGGGCCGTCATCTACCTTCTTTTTTATTATTATTATTATTATTATTGTTACTTTTTGTTGGTTTGTACGGTACAACACCCTTTGCTATTTGTACCATAGCTGAGTCCCCCAATTAAAGATTCCATTACATGGTAAACTATTATAAACTAATATATACCCATATACCAGTTAAACTGTTATATGATAAACTATTATCCAATTAAAGGTTTATTTTGCCCCGTTTTTTTTAGAGGGCTGCGCCGGGTTATCCAATTAAAGGTTTATTTTGTCCTGTTTCTTTTTTTTTTTTTTTAGGCAGCCCTCTAGTGGATCCGCCCTCGTCCTAAACTATTAATTTTATATAATATTACTAAGATATTATTCACAATTAAAATATGATAAATAATTGTTAAAAAACATGATAAATAATTATTTTGAAATGGTTTTGATTTAAAAAATAAAAAAATAAAAAATAAAAGAAAAAAAAGGTTCAACAATTGTGCTAAAAATGACGATGTGTTTAATGTTCAATTAGACAAACTAAGTTTAGATGGCAGTTATGAAATCAAAGCGGCTTTCAATGCACTTAAACATCTTATAAAATTGTATTAAAAGCGTACGGATGTCGTGATCTAACTGGGAGTGATTAAGAACAGTCTATACATATCTTTTTTCTTTTTTTTTTTTTTTTGATACAACAGGAACAAAAGCAAAGAAAACACCCGAAATAAATCAATGACTTGGTATGGTACAACTTTTCATAGTAGAGTGCTAAGAAATAGATTTTTAGAATTAGATATTTACAAAATAGAGTATTTTTTTTTTCTTTAAATCTAACACGAAGGGGTCTGGTAGGAGTCTAGGACCTACCAAGATCAAACATCATTCGGTATAATTTAATTTAAGACTAAAATAAGGGGAAAAAAATATATTCCAAAACTGGTTAATTTAAGTGTTATGTCTAATAAAGATTTAAATGGATCAAAAAAACAAAAAACAAATACAGCTTAGCCTATACTTGTTTGGGCACTTGGCAGGCCAATATGTAAATAAATAAATTGTTAGTGCCCGAGTGACCTCTTTTTTAAACGAGACATCTTTTCCATGATTTCACAAAAAAAAAAATGAAGAATTGATTTGTTAAATTCGAATTGTCTAATTCTATTAATTTGTAATTATGACAGTTTTTTGAGTGATAAGATCATCTCCCATGCATATGTCAATGCCAATGCCAATGCCAAATTTAGCACAAAAAAGAGTAAAATGTTATATTTAACACATCAATTTACCATTGTGCTCCAATGCGGCAATGCACAATCCTATATAAAATGCTAAATTTATTTTTTAATTAATTAAACTTATAAAAGTAAACATCTACCATTAATGCATTCATTATTTCTTTTTATTCTCCAATGCAAAGTTCCATTAATGCATTCATTCTTTCATTTAAAAAATATATATGATGGTATTTTTGTAATTAAAAAGGGAGCATTTATTGCTGTGTCAAATTTAGCACATGCTATATTGTGTGCCAAATTTGGCACGTCATTTGACACTGTATTAGAGGATGATTTTTACACCTTGTGCTAAATTTTAGCATTGCCATAGATATTTAGCACTGTATTGGAGATGCTCTAAGTAGAGCATTACTATCTTATAATTTGTGGTTGATTTCATATATTTAAATTAGATTATTAATATTACATTGCATGGACGATATGAGGTTGGTCTGGTGGTAAACTCTCACACTTGTACCACGAGGTGTCGGGTTTGAGTCCTCCCCCTCCCCACAAAACCCCGAATTTATATAGTGTAATACTTTTATATATATATATATATCTCATTATATTGCATGACATATACAACTTCCCAATGTGACTTGGTGTAAAAGCTCTCATAGTCAACGCCAATATATGTGGTATAAAAAAACATTGCATTGTATATACTTATTTTTATTTATTTTTTGAATATTACAATAATTTGGGATTTGAGAAGGGAGATGGAAAGAGATTCGAACTCACAGCTTTATAGTAAAAGTGTAAGGGGCATACTTATTAATACTCTCTTTCTCCTTTTGTCTCCTGGCCTAGTAGAAAACAAATCGTCGTGGGAAAATAAACTTGTTCCCAAAATTAATTATTTCCTTTTATTAATAGATTATAGATATATTAATACATTTTTGAAGATTATCAATTTGGTTTCTAAGGCATCATTTGATTTTTTGCCTGAAGACTAAATAGTGACTGAAAATTGAAAACTAAAAAACATGTTTATTTTTTTCCATTAAAAACTGAATATAAATGATAAATTGTTTTTTTTTTTTTTTAAGTTATAAATATCTAAAAATAAATACTTTTACATATATGCCCTTCTAACTAGTATTTATTATATATTTACATTTTAATAAATTACGGACAACTCTACCATATAAATTAATTCTAAAATTATTTAGTTATTAATAATATTTCAAATTTATATTATTGTATAGAATTTAATAATTATAAACCTCTTAGCTAGTGACATTATAAAATAACAAATTTTCTCTAGTGAGCACACAACTTATAACATACTTATAACACAAGTGCCACATCATCCACTTTTTAAATTATCAACCAATTATCAACCACAACTGGTTGTATGCACAAGGCAAAAATGATGATGTGGCACTTATGCTATAAGTATGCTATAAGTTGTGTGCCTATCAGAGAAAAACTGATAAAACTAATGGGCTACTTCATGTGTATATTACGGACAAAATGAAGTTCGAATAAAGTTTATCAATATATTCTTATTAGCAATCTACTTTATGTGTATTATTTATTCTAAATTTTTTTTTTTTTTGGTTAAAGTGGGGGTAAAGGCCCAGAATTTATTATTTAATTGATTTGGATAAATTTGGATAATTATATAATTTATAGATTTCATGTAAAAATAAAAATAAAAATTATAGAACAAGTGGTTAGTTTTGGAAATAGATTAAATTAGTGAGGATAGTTTTGGAAGTAAAATTTTACATTAAATTCTACTGGATTTGTGTTAAGCGAAAAGTGAAAAATTTTCACTTTTCAAAATAAATGGTTTGAGGGGTTCATTAAGTGATTTTAACACTTTAAAAATTCAAACAAAATAATTGAATGGAACACATTAATTACCATTCAGTGTTAAGTGGAAAAATCAAACAGAGCCTAAGTTGTAAGGAAATGTCACTTTTTTTATATAAGTTTGACGTATTAGCTCCTTTTGCTCAACGTATCATAAATACATCAAAATGGTCCTTGTGTTACCTTTAGTCAAAACGAATAGACCTAATGGTATTTTTATCCGTTTACCAAAAAAAAAAAATTATAGAGAAGACATATGGCCTTATTTTAAAAATAAAAAATTGAAAATATATATTGTTAATGAAAAATATATATCTATATATATATATGAGAAAAAATGGAGGAAATGAGGGAAACAAAAAAATGAGGATAAGGATACCTCCCCCAAACTCCCCCATCCCCATTTTCCCTAAGCCTATGTTTGGTAGGGAGGAAAAGGGAGAGGAAAGAAAGGGGTGGAGGGAAAAGTGGAGGAAAAAGGGAGAAGTGTGTGTTTGGGGAGAAAAATGGAGGGAAAAGAAAAGTGGAAGGAAAATGGAAAGAAAAATGGGTGTGAGACCCACAATTTTCTTTCCTCTCAAAAGTGAGAGGAAAAGGGAGGGAAAGAAAGAGTAAAAAAAGAAGTGGGGCCCACCAATTTGGTAAATTACAATTTTATCCAAAAAAATTAATATGTAAATATAATATAAGCGGTAAAATAGTAAAATAGATAAAATGATCTTTTCTTTCCTTCCTGTTTACCAAACAACACGAGGGAAAATCATTTTTCTTTCTTTCCCTTATGTTTTCTATCCCTTCAAATCTTTCCAAATCTTTCCATCCTTCCTATTTTCTTTTCTCCCTACCAAACGGAGCCTAAATGAGAAAATGGGGGGAAGGGGGAAGGGGTTGGGAAATAAGGATGGAGATGGGGACCAATATCCATCTCTATTTCCCCGATGCCTATCCCTAGGTAAGAGTCATGGGGAAGACGGAAGAGTGAATTAAGAGTTGGAGTTGTGTTTTCTGAATTTCGTTTTATTAGAGTTTTAATTAGGGTATATATTGTGCGGCTAATGGATGTGAAGATTAATTATGTTTTTTTCTTTTTTCCTTAAGAAATAACTCGGATTTTCTCTAATTAAATAAAAATATCTTTTTAAGTAATTTAATGTGTCGGTATTTTAGTAATTGACTCTTTTTTTTTTTTTTTTTCCTATGTAATTGATCAACCATTATTGTCTTATTACATGCATGATTGCATGATCTGGGTTGGAAGTTAGAACCTAAATTTTTACTCAAAGAATTTAAGTACATTTGCAAAAGTAACCTAACAACCAAATACACATCCAAATTTTGCCTGCTTTACCCAATTACCCGTTCAATGTTTTATGTTTCAACACCCTGGAGAATGAAAAAAAGAAAAGCCACAATCCGGCATATCAGAATTTGATCAAGGT